>PVHY01000171.1:0-233840 GCA_004024945.1 Uropsilus gracilis
CCTTCCTTCCTTCCTTCCTTCCTTCCTTCCTTCCTTCCTTCCTTCCTTCCTTCCTTCCTTCCTTCCTTCCTACCTTCTTTGGATCTTTCCAATATTTGATTTCTCATCTTAGTTGTCATCCAGTAAAGGAACTGTAGAGAGTGATATAAAATGCCAATTTCTCATCCCCTCTTTTACTACACTGTTGAAAGTTGATAAACACTTTGTAGACTGAGTACTTAGACTTCCATTCCCAAAACTGAATAGGATAATTTTAGCTATCATCTTTTTTTCTAAAGTACTTAACTTCGCAAAACTATTCTTTCTACTGGAATGTGCAAGTCACTAAAAATAGAAAAAAAAAAAAAGAAAACTCTTCCCTCAAGTTTTTTTTTAACCTTAAGTGGGTGAAAGAGAGAAGGGAGATGTTCAGAGCTCAGTGAAAATCTATTTGTTCTCTTGCCTTCACAACAGGTACCATTTCTGTCAACACACTGCGCACGCCCTATACCGCTCCTGGTGAGAGTGAGATTCTGGACCTGGATGATGAGTTGTACCTGGGGGGTTTGCCAGAAAATAAGGCAGGCCTTGTCTTCCCCACGGAGGTGTGGACTGCTCTGCTCAACTATGGATACGTGGGCTGCATCCGAGACTTGTTCATTGACGGTCAGAGCAAGGATATTCGGCAGATGGCTGAAGTTCAAAGCACTGCTGGAGTGAAGCCCTCCTGCTCAAGAGAGACAGCAAAACCGTGCCTTAGCAACCCTTGCAAAAACAATGGCATGTGCAGGGATGGGTGGAACAGATATGTCTGTGATTGTTCTGGGACAGGCTACCTTGGCAGGTCTTGTGAGAGAGGTAAGATTCCAAAAACGAAGCAGTTGATTCCCCTGAGATGAAAAAATATATTAAATATTGATATGAAACTTTAAACTGCCTTAAAGCATGCTCTGCTGAGATAGGTTCTCTGCAAACTGAGTGTGCTACTAATGATTTAAAGGACCTGATTCTGGGAATTATTCTGCTCTTATTATTCTGATCATTCTGCATGAATAAATACTTGGGTCTTTTATATCATTTAATGTATGGGCATAAGGGTAAAATAGTTAATATCTGAATGTATAATAGATAATAATCGCTGTCCCTTTTGCCCAGCTTAAGTTCAAAACACTGGGAAATAAAGAAAGTATGGAGTAGACATGTTTATAGCCTCCCCATGCTAATGTCTATCAACAAATAGCATTTGGAGCAAGCTACACTTTAAGGTGCAACTTCCTTGACACTATTGGCTGAGATTAAGATAGTGTACTCATTTACGCAAGAGGAATAACTTTTACAAAAGTTAAGTTGACTTTGAATCACGTAAGTTATCACAAAGTTTCCTAAGGCACCTACTTTTGCTTAGGACCTAACTAATTAAAAAAAATAATTTACATTTTTGATATTAAGACAGAAAATTAAGACTAAGAACCTCTGAAACTGAGAAGGGTGCCTTCCTTCCCTTCTCTAGTAGTGAGTCAGGCATTCCCCACTCCCCTTCATTTGAAGGAGAGGGTAAGGGTTAAGAAAGGAGAAAGAACGATAGCTCTCCCATCAATCTTCACATGAGACTAAAGGAAGAAATAACAGAACAAATAGTTCTAAGCATGTCCTTCCATCAACCTAAGAGTTTCAGATAAATGCTTTAGTCACTGTAACATTGCCACTCATTTTCAACAAAGAAACAAAAAAATCAATATGGAAATATATTGATGAGTCGTTCCACTGTCCTCTCATGTTTCAAATAGCAATGCTCTAATAGACTTTTAGACTAAAAGCTTCTGGCATCTATTTTTCTAAACCATGCATTTTTAGTTTTGTCCCCCCTTCATGCCTGAAATGTTTAGTACATTTAAGCTAAAATATCTTAGACTGAAATGTGAAAAGTGATTATTTTCTAGAATCCCCAAAAAAAGTGCCTTTATTATTCATAATATGGAGGTTTGTTGATTTTATTATCAATTACTAAAATTAATATTAAATAACTTAATGATTTTAAATTACCTGCCAAGATACTATTACTGATCTGTGCTATACAATTAGATTGATCATTTGATGGTAAGCATTTTATTTGCATAGATTTATTCATCCTTTTAGTACCTAATTGCAATTTCTCTGAATTGTCGTTAGAGATTAGCTCTGTGTACTTTTATTTGTAATGTGAGTACTCTGAAAATTTCTTCCTCTCATTGTTCCTTTCAATTTCAGTTTATTTGTTTGTATAGCTTGGTTTTTAGGAATCACCAGCAGCGACCAACACCTCTAGCAACAACTAAATAACAGAGTTCCCAAGATATATTACAGGGAGGCATGATGTGAGATTAGCAGGCCTGGGTGAATTAAGATTTTTTTTTTCTTTTTAATCACTCAGAAAGCTGCCAGTTATCCCGATGCTTTCAGCATAAGGGAAGCTAGAAAGTGTAGAACTGAACTGCCACCCAGATTACACAGGTCTTCAGTTAAATATGCATGGTGTACCCCCCTGTGGCAATATTCTGCAACTACATATGGCAGAAGTAAAAATAGAGCTTGTAGCGCTTCCTGAGCCATAATGAGAAATAGAGAATATTTATACTCTGCAATAATTAGAAGGAGGGGTGGTAAGCATATGCAGGTTTGCAAATGAGAATTTAATAGCAAATTTTATCACCAGAATCCGTCACACTTCTATCTGACAGGTGCCTGGAAATTTCAGCAGATTTCTTTGTCTTCATGTTGGTTGTGTTGAGGAGAAACTGATCGTTTTCATGTGATTTTGTTTTTTGATGACCCAGAGTACTGTGAGAAGGCTTTGCTTTTCAAAATTAATTTTCTTGCTCATGTTATGGCATCTCCTGAGAGCAAGGGTATTGTGGGAAACTTGTCATACTCAATACTACAAAATCTGGCTTGTGTCCAGTTCCCAGCTATGCCCTAGTTCAGGCAACACTAGATCATGCCCAACATTCAGCATTGCTAATTCAAAGAAGGGGCATTGGGATTCTTCTCCAGATATACTCTGATCTTATAAAATTGATTACATGTGAGTTGATTGACAATTCTTGAAATGAAAAACTTCATACTATGAAGTTTCTTTTCTACTATTATTGAACAAGAATTGATTGATTACAGATATAATTATTCAAAATATGGAATGCATATTTAAGTCCTTAGACAATACAGCATGGGTAATTCTACTGTGGTTGCATTATAGGGAATCTTCATTCTGCTAAGTAAGAAACATCATTTATAAGAAGAAAAAATATATTTGCTGACAAGTAAATATGAAAGTAGTATTTTGTTTTATTTATTGAATTCTCAAGGAAGGTGATTACAAAATAATATTCAATTGAAGTTAAATTTAGCACTTTTTCTTCTGCTTTACTTTTAGTGAAACTAAGAAACCGTGATGTTTATATAGAAATTATCCCTAGTTATATGTTTGTAGTATAATCAGACGTCTACTTTATAGTTTATTGTTAAAATGTTAACAGATGGAGAGACAGATGTCAGAGCAATATAACTTGGCTCCTCATTTGATTTTCATCGTCGATCACAATATGTGGCTGCCTTTCATCAAAAGTGAGCACAGGTGTATACTTTAGACTGAAAGAAGGAATAATACAGAAAAGCAAATTTATCAAGCTTAAGGACAAGGGGAAAGAAGATACAAGGGACAAAAAAAATGATTTTTTTTTTCCCATTGGGAAATGCTGTATTGGAATTAGCTTTTTAAAGGACTCTGTGTTGTATGCGATAAAATAATTTTACTAAAGTTAAAGAATGCTGCCAAATAGCGTAACCTTCAAATGTCAGAATGCTGTTTACCAATTATTTGGCAACTCTACACTACAACCTTGTGCATTTTCCATTCCTTGTCTAATTAAACATTAGCTCTAATTATGAGGAATCATTTAGGCATTTATTTGTCATTTATCAACAAGTTATTTTCACATTGAGAATTGTTTAAAATGGCACTCAGGAGCACTCAAGTTTTATTAGTTTACTATGTTATTTCATTCCTGCAGCATTCTGGAGAATGTTAAAGACCAATGATCCTCATTGCTTTTCTACTTGTCATTATAATTCATAACTTATTTATGATGAATTGTCAGTGATCTTTATTTCTAAAAGGATTTCCCCCCTACCTAATTTTCACTTAGACTAACCTACTTCTCATAGAGGTATGGAATCATTTAAACTAGGATTACTAAATAATGAAGATTGAATTCACACTTTAAATAAATAGGAGAAAACTAGTAATGCTTTAGTTTTTTTATCTGTATGATGACAAAGTAAATCAGCAATTGATATTGAATTTTAAACTTTCATTAGATATTTACTGTTTTATAGATATGGACAATGATTATCTATAGGAAAAGAATTGGAAAAGATCAAATTTCTTTAAGATTATAGCAAATTTTTCCCACCGGAGTACACTGTGCTTTTACAATCATGTTTTAATTATATTTTAGCAATTACTACTAGATTTTCTTTGAAAAGCTTATGTGATTGGGAAAGATATGATGCCATGTAGAGTGAATTTATCTTAAAAGAATATTTTATATTTTCAGTGCTCGGGTCACTGTGTACCCATGAGACCTTATTTTGTTGAACAAACTCTTCTAGTTTGTCTTTGTGGCATAATTATGACCTTCAAAGTAGACTTTCATAAATATTTTGCTCACATATATTACTAAAATTAGATTCTACTTACAATAGGCAGAATAAATACTCAATGTCATTAGTGAATATTTATATTAGCTTTCTATTCAAATTGAAATAAGCTTTTCTGTATATCTTCAGTATCAAATACAGTCATTCACTAAATATTTATTTAAGTTCCTGTGTACCTGGCACTTTTTGGAGCACTGAGCTGCTGTAAGATGATGAATAACAGAGTCCAAACTCTGCCCTCAAGACACTTACATTCAAAAGGGGGAAGACAGATAATATTGTACAAACAAATACAAAATGTAATCTATAAACTAAAATGGTAAGTATATGCAATGTGACTGGATGAGGGATGAAGGTTGCTTAGAGCTATCCTTTCTGAGTAACATTTGCACTGAAGATCAGAAAACACAAGGAACCTGATATATGCAGATCAGGGTGGGACCTTTTCAGAAAGAACAATAGTACTTGAATGAGAAATGAAATTATCCTATTTGGAGTTGTGGGGTTGATAGCTGAAGAAAAAGAGATGAACTGGGGCTTGGTTAGCAGGTAAAAATAAATATATGGCTATTATTCTAATGACACTGGGAAACTCTTAGGAGAGAGAATTTGTTCAAACAATGATGTGACATAATCTGACATATTCAAAAGTTACAGTTGAACTGTTGTGTAGAAGGAGAAAGAGTAGAAGTGGGGAGAACACTGTGGGAGCTATTGTAGTTATTGCAGTTATTGTAGGCCCAATGAATAACAGGCACAGATTCTGAGCTGCTTTAATGGTAGCTTTAAGAAGCCAATAGAGAAGATAAATATATTCACATTGGAAATGACAGGCATGGGATGATGGATGGGTAATGGAGGGAGCTCAGGAGAGATTAGGACTGTTAATAAGTATGGGGGAGAGCATGCAAGCTGACTAAGATCCTTCAAGTCAGGAATTGGATGAAAAAGAGGAGAGCCAACTGATGAGAACTGGACACTTTATAGGTTTTGGATGTTTATTCAAGTGACCACATCAATTAGTGATTAAATTTTGTTAGAAGCAGTACTTGACATTCCTGACTTAGAAAGATACACTTGTAAAGCCACAATCCCAGAATATAATGTTTATAATAAGCAGTTGTATCAGTAAAGTTAATTGCGGTAGTGTGTAAATAAGCAAAATAATGAAAATTTTCTAGTTTATTTTGATTCCAACTAGCTTTTCTTTATTAAATGGCATTCTGAGTTATCCAAACCAATAAGAAAGCAAAATGACTCATACTTGTTCTGCAGTGTTCCATCACCATATGGTGTTAACATTTAAGGAATGCTGACTATTTCTTAAAGCAGTGAGTTTGAGATCACAGTTTTTGCTTTTAGCTTCTTTGTGTGTTTAATATAGTATTAAGCAACTTACCTATTAAAATAATACACTTTATAGCACATATTCATTTTTTTCAATATTAATAAGTTATCCTGTTGTTGACATTTTGGTGATATTTTAATATTTTCAGGACACAACATTTTGCTTATAGATTATGCTTTACGTTACCACTACTTGTAAATAAATCCTAAAATTAAATTACTGCTTATGCCTTTGCAAAAGCTAGTAATCTTGTTAAGTATAATGAATCAGAAGGAACATCACCTGTTGTTTGATATCAATTCTTTTTCTCTTTTTCAATTTGATCTTTAATAAAATGTTAAGCTGACGACTATATTTAAGTCAAATGTTTTGATTCTACCAGAAAAGAAATATGAGCAAGATACCATTAGTAATTTCTCATAGAATCATGGATGTTTAGGGTAGCCAAAAACCTTAGAGGTCCTCTAATAGCACTCTTTGTGGAAGGATTCAGGGCCATGGCTAATTTCACAGAGCTTGTCACTAGCATAGCCACAGATTACCTGGTAGTACTTCAAGTGAGACCGACACTGTGCTTACACAAAAGAATATGGAAGATACATACATAAACATTTATAACGTAACATGGTTAATGATATAAGTAGAAAATGCTATGGGGACCAAATGAGAAATGCTGCCACCTCTTTTTCTGGACTTCTACAGAGACATCACAAAAAAATTCTCTTTACTGTGATTTCCTTTTCCTGGAAAGAAACATGCCTGTTTTTGAAAATGAGCCAAGTTTGTATTTTTGTGTTCTCTGTGGAAAGCTCGAATATACCAATTTTCCTTCTCAAAGTATAAATGACTCAAATAACCAAGAGCTTTTATGTTCATTTTCCATCTCTAGAGGCAACGGTTCTGAGCTATGATGGGAGTATGTTTATGAAAATCCAGCTCCCAGTGGTGATGCACACAGAGGCTGAGGATGTGTCCTTACGGTTCCGATCCCAGCGCGCATACGGCATTCTCATGGCCACCACCTCTAGAGACTCAGCAGACACCCTCCGCCTGGAACTTGATGCGGGGCGTGTGAAACTGACGGTTAATCTAGGTAACAACTTGCCTTCCCCCATTGAACTAACTCTTTTCACGTTTTGTTCAGTTTTGCCTGCAAACATTTATCAAGTAGCCTGTTTGCCATGGAAAGTTAAAACAATGTTCCCATTTCCATCATTTAAATTAATTTAAGTGTTTTTTTTAACATCTTTATAAATTGTTTTTGCTTCATTTAATATAACGTACTGTTTTGTGAATACTACCACTGAGGATCCTTAAAAGGGAAGTCATGAGTATCAATAAGATTAACTGAGTATATAAATTATGAGTTTTGAAGATATTTCAAATTGAATTTTCTATTGTTAGCTTTATTAGTTTTCTGATTGGTTATAAATAATACTCTTGCAGATTAATTAAGCTCTGTATACCTTACTTTGATAACTTATACAAAATATGAAATTGTGATCTAGATCAACATTTGTTCTGACTCTTAACTCTTTGTGCTTCACTTTTGACCTTTGTGGTAGCGCCCCCTCCCCCTTTTTTTATGTTTGGAAATACTGTGTGGTGCTATTTTGCTATCAAACAGCAATTCACAACCCTTCAATGCCCAAAGTCTGCGGCCCTTAGCAAACAGCCATGAGAACACTAAGACCACCAGCTCTTCTACAGAAAAAGCAATGCTTTCCTGCTACCTTGTAGCAATAAGAAAGTACCATTACAGTAAAACCTCACTTTATTGGATGAAGTGTGGGGGATAGCAAGGCTGAATTAAGAAATCATCTGAATTTTACAGTAAAAAATGTTTAAGTAGTTTCATTTTCAATTACATTCAAAAACACAAATTAATAGCTGGAAAGATGTTAGTAAAGAAAGGTTTACTAGACTGATTTTAATGGAAAAAAAAGTATTATCCATAATTAGCATATTGTTTCATGAAAGTTGAGCCAGTAGTGTATGATAAAACACTTGAAATGAAGTCAGTATTTGCTCTGAACTTTGTCTTTCAAAACTTGTTTACTTATTTGTTTAGTCTTCCTCAAGAACTCTCTATTCATACTAGATGAAGAATTTTTAATATTCTGCTCGATGTGGTTCCATATTACCATTAACTCCAAGAATGAGGAGTACAAATTCATGAGGTTTTACTGTATTCCCTCAAAGTGTTAAAAACACCCAAAATTGAATAAACAGAAAGAGAAAAATGAAGTTTGAAACGACATAGATTAAAAAGTAATAAAATGTAAGGAGGTAAGACATTGTGGAAACCCCACTTACTTTTCAAATTGTGCTGAACACAATGGTCTTATATAATGTCAAGCTATTTTTAGTTACATAGAGTTATAATACATTAGTATTCATTAAATTAAGCTAAATAAATAAATTAAGTTAGAAGAGTAAACATGCAACACTCATTTACTATTCTTTTAGGGTTCCCTCTTGTGACAACGATAGGTTACTGCAAGCTAATCAAAATGAATTGCCTAATTACAGCAAAGGAACTATTAGCCAAAGTGGAAACCCTCAAGGGAACTTTTCAACAGCAAAGCATTCTGTGGAGAGAGTTGTGTAGGTGCTGATCCTTGGCTGTTTGCAACCACTTTTCTGATGCGGTTGACGACACATGACAAACTCAGCTATATGGAAACAGAATCTAGGTTTATGTTTTTCATGTTCCCCAAAGGCATTAAATACCAACAAATACTTACTCTGTATAAAATAAATATAAAGCATAGTCCATATATTCCTTTAAAATTAACCCTCATAGTCACAGTCTGTATTATCCAGACCAGACAGACAGTGCCTAAGAGAATCTGCTTTTATACAAGAAGTGAGGATAAGCAAAGGAAATGCAATAGTGGTGTTAACCATGACACTCACCACAGAAAAGATAACGTTAGCTCCTAGGAAAGGCACAGGCTTGTGTGCTCTGAGGAATGACACTCCTTAGCCCCTAGAGTTTCTAAAAGAACCACAGCAGATGTTTCTTCCCTCCCCCAAATAAAACAAGGCATGGAATTCAGCCAACATCTGGCTGTTACTGTTTTTGCCCAAACAAATAGAATAACCAAAGCACATTAGGGTGAGCTGAGAATAACTTCAACTTGCTCTCTATTTGACCTGTTACAATTCTAAAGGATTCTGTTGGCCTTTGCGGGATATTAGATTTTGGAGGTCCAAGATGTCTGCACCTAGCTGAGCTTGCACTGTACCCCATTGTGACGGAGCACTTTTTAGTAAATTTGAAAACATTGATATGTTCTTTCACAGATGGGGAGAAAGTTGCAACCAGTCTAAGTCAAGCATCTTTGACAGTTAACAATATTTTGTTTCACTTAGATTTGTCACCATGTAGCTTTGTTTGAACTGGCCATTTAAAACAAAACAAAACAAAAAAACTATCGTTTCTGATGGTAAAGTTTTAAACAATGAATCTGGGTTCTAGAAGTATGTAAAGAATATAAAATATGGAGTGGCCATATTTGCATGTGTCTGTCCCCGGAAGGGTGGACTGTGATTTTATTGGATGTCTGCAGCTATTACCTTGAAGGATGAATTTTCATTTTTCATCTATTCTTCCCCATCTAGATTGTATCAGGATTAACTGTAATTCCAGTAAGTGCCTATTCAAAATTTTTAAAATGTTATTCCTCCATTATGATGTAAGCTAGTCAAGAACATAAAAGAAAGCAAGAGAAAGGTGTTTATAAAACTCTCATGAACTCATGTATGAAATTTACCAGTCCATCATCTGGGTTGTAAAAATTCATTCTGATATCCTTTTGAAAAGTTTCCTACTCTAGTTCCAACCATGAAGGAGAAAAAGTGTGATAAATATTTTGTAACAGTACAAATGCCTTGTAGATCTTCAGATAAAGGAAGTAGCATTTGTATTTTATGAAGTTGTGTCTCTTAATGACCATGTAGATAAAATAATGTGGGACTTATTTCTTTCATTATTTTGCTGTAGTTGTTTTCCATTTCTTAGTTCAAATGTAGGGGGAAAATTCCTATTGGAAGCTGCTCTAATCCTTCTAAATTCAGCCAAAATTCTCATTGGAAAATATGTTTATATATGTATCTATATATGCATATAGATATCTATGTATATAGATGTATCTCTATATACATAGATATCTATATGCATATATAGATACATATATAAACATATTTTTATATCTATATACATATATATGAACAGAAAATTACTTGTCTAAAGGAGTTTTTCTTGTTTAATAAAGGTATTTACATGATGAATTTTTACATCCTAATTGTGTATCTACAAAAATAACCAAACTCTCAAATCTGTGAAATGCATGCCAAATGATGACTCAGAAAAGATGCATGGACTGAGTTTTATTTGTAGAGTGCAGAACTGGAAGGATAAGGACTGTGATTTTATTTTGAGTTGTAGTATTATTTTAAGGATAAATTTATTTTTAGTTTTTACAGCATTATTTAGATTTTTCTTTTCCAGGTTTTGCTGACCACATTAAGGAATATCCCCCAATAATAACAAAGTTCTTAGATATTTAAACAAATTGACTCTAACAAGTTGTTAATCTTCTTATTGTCATACTAAAAACAATCTATACCCCTGAAAAATGCTGACTGTGAGTTGATGGAGTCTGTACCCAAAATCATTGACTATGTTCCCAAAGAGTCAATATATTTCCAATAGTTAATAAGTCAACCTCTTATGAACAAAAGAGATCTTACAAAAAAATAAGACATTTTTTGAAAGTAAATACATACTATTTCAAGCACCTTGCCTTCTTATAACTCAGGTTTTCATCAAATATTTTAATATTTGCATTAAAATAGCATAACAGCAAGTTTTTCTAACTTTATTCATAAAAAGGTTAATTAATCATGACTTATGAAAATTTAAAGTGATATAAACTCCTACAAAGATTTAAAAATCATCTCAAACATACTTGTTCCTGAAGCCCCCACACAAGTAGAATCATTCAAGTCCACATTATCTCCTCACAAGCCCTATGCACCTATACTCATTCATTGCATCAGTCATGATGGTGTAATACTGGGTCTAGTTTGCTTTCAGGTTGGAAGCAGAGTCACGTATAGCAGCAACTCATAAAATACTTCCCAAAGCAGGATTTGTTTCTCAATGTGGCTGTGAATGTTTGTGATTCTTCCCAAATCTGAGAAAAATCCTGTGAGGAAGTAATCCTTTATAGACTTATGCTCTGTGTATTCTTTTCAAATGATTTTATATTAAGCATACACATAAGCAAGATTTTGTTTACAGAATAATTAGATAATTTGTAGTATTGATGAAAATTAATCAAACCAACTGTAAGTCTGTGTTCTTTACTTGTATTAACAGTTATTTCATAAGATGTTAGTAATATAGTTACCCTTGTTAGACAGATCTCTTCATTTAGTTTATACCATGTTATTTGTCAAGCATAGCCTTTTTTGTTCTGGGTATTTCACAAAATAATACCTTTGAAATCAAGGTATTATTTGGTGTATCGTGGTTGTTGGAATTTTTATTTTTTTGAAGGCTATGCATTAATGTGTAAAATTACTTGAATAAAGTGAATGACTGTGAGCTTTCAGTGAATACCTTGGACAAGAGTGCAATGCCTTAAGTTGACAGCAGTCAGTGGAGCATTCAGTGACCAGGTAATGTTTTCATTTACTTTCACCTTTGTTTTATTTGGGTAACAGTGGGTAGATGTAATAAGAGCCCCACATTCTATGAAAACTTCATGTTATTATTCAACTTTGAGGAGAAAGAAGAATATACATATAAAATAATGCAAGTCTAACTCACTGATTAAATAAGAGATTTTCTCCTGGGATGCATTTTACACCAAATAAAAGTAAATGAAAATATCTGCACCTCACTGTAAGTTGTGGTTTAATGAAAGACCTATTTATTGCATTTACCCTTCATGAGCCATAAGTTTGCCCAAGTGGAGATAAATATACATTTATTAAATCATAGCTCTGCAACTCTATACCAACAATATCTATAAAAGTTGCATATTAGCTTAGATATCAACTGCATTGTGAGATTGCTACAAAATCTTTCAATTGTTATCTTTTAAGAAATCTTTATTAGAAATACACAAATTATAGCAAAAACTGAATTATAATTATAACAAAAATTATCTTACAATGAGGGGGAGAGGTTTAAAAATTATCTTACATTGAGAATTGATATTGAATTCCAAATAATGAAGTTTGAATGGAAACCTTCCCAAGTTTCTCCTCATTACTTCAGGTTTACTTTGCTGCTGTGCTGTTTCCTATAGTCATTTGATTTTTCTCACCCTCCTCACCCCACTGCTCACCTAAATAGTTTGTAGCAGATGTTACTTGAAATGGAATACATATTAGAATGTCTTGTCTGTGCTGTTGAAGTGTAGGTAGTAGTTGAGCAGGCAAGGAAATTCTAGCTGCACGCATTCATATCTGCAGAACTCTTAGATGGCAAATTCATTTCTCTTTTTGCTGTCCCTGTGTCAGAAATTTAGATGCAGCAATAGAATCTCCATGGATAGCCAAGGTCATGCATGACCTTTCATTAAATTTACTTTAAGAATGGGTAGAATTTAAATCAAAGGACTATCTCTATCATATTTTGTTGCCACTGTTTCCCAGATACCATAGAAAATGGTCAAAAATATTCAGTTGGAATAGGGGTGTTTATTTTTATTTACAAAACAAAAGTTTGCATTTGTTTATGCAAAGGGTACTTTATAGAAAAGAACCAAATAGTGTCTATGAATAATGGTAGTTCAGTGTCAAAATGTGTGCTCTGATCTTTCAGTTTACAAATGGAATATCTCTGCCACAACCCTAGACCAATCTCAGCTTTTTGATGTCAATAAGTTTATATCATTGTTAATATATCTTTGTTGTCAACTCTGAACTAGGTTAAGCTCATTGTTTTTTTACATATTCATGAACTAACAAGTGAGCACAGGTTAGTATTGTGCGTGGCTTTCCATTGGCCTTCTTTCAGGATAAGAACAAAGGGACAATCAGATTACCCTTGCTTTCTCCATCCCTTCCAATATTGAAACAACAAACTGGCAACATAAAATAATTTAATCTATGTGAATGTAAAAGCCACCATCTTTAATACAGATAATTTCTTTCTTTGAGAATTAATTGTACTTCAACAAAGGTGTATAATTTCAGAGTCATTTAGCAAAAATACGTTTATTGAAAAGAGACACAATGTATATTTGCCCTCAAAATTCTAAAACTATATACCAATATAATCAGACTGATTTTTTTTTTTTACTAACACATAAATTTCTTGTATGAGAAATGTGTTTGGCAGTCTCTTACCTGGTCCATAGTATTAGTTGATTGATATGTCCTTTAAAAACTATAAAAAATACAATGGAAATTGTCTACTTGTGAATTTTTCTTAAGTGAAGTTTAAGTAGGGTCTCTGCCGACTGTTGGTTATATTCTACATTTTTGTATGCTAATATATACATATATATAATTTACAGTTTTGATAGATCTAACATAGAATTACAAATATAGTTTCAATTGCAAATTGGTGCCCAGTAACTTCCATTTGTATATTGAAAGTTGTTAGTCTCTAGTTTCTGTTTTCCCCTGAAAATGTGGCCTATGTAATGATATGTGGATACTTCAATAGTTCCAATTTTCACCTTTTTCTCTTATAATAACTTTAAAAAGTTTTAATGCTATAATAATTGAAGATTTAAAGTCATTGAATATTTAAAAACTAAAGTCAATTCTATCAATAAGTGAGCCCTAGTTGTCTTATATGTAGCTAATTTATGTAATGGATGCAGGGAGTTATTCTTTTTCCTTCTTTTTTTCTTTCTCTTTTTCTTTTGTCTTTTCTAATCAGTGACATAATTACAAAATGTCCTTTTTACCCAAAGGAAGGGTTGGAACCACCTCTGTATCCGTATGCAAATGTATATTAATATACTTATGATCTGTGGTGCTGGTTTTACTTGTTTACATTACTTTGATTTATTGATGTCTCACAAGTTTGTCCTTTCCTACCCAATTGTTCTTTCTTTCTACCAAAATGTATTCCCTTTTCTTTTCCACGTTCAGTGTTGCTGTCACTCTTTTCTTTCCTCTGGTCTTCTTATGAGAATAAAATCTTTTTGGGATTGAGAAAATATATATTAGTAGGCAGACCTTTAAATTGATTTTGGTTTTTCACAGAAAATATTTATCTAAGATGCAAAGACAACAAAATTGTAGATAGCAATAATGTGGAAAAATGTCAAGGGTTGATTTCCTGTTCCTCCTCTTTATAGTTCACTAAGTATTGGAGAAGGAATCTGAGGCTAGTATTTAACCTCTCTTTTGACTTAGATATATTGAAGAAACATTCTGAAGTGTACGTTATTGGAAAATGTAATATTATGAATATCTGAAGTGAATAATAAAATCTTTGCATTATCACTTTATTATCAGAATGAAAATATCAGCTCCGGGTAGTAGTTATCATCACTTTTTTTGGTGTGTGTGTAGATGAAAATGGAAAGCAATAAATGAGTGCAAATGTCAACCAATGGCATTTAAGCCCTATCAGATTGTTTTGCTCAGACTGCCATTTGACAGGTAACTTAAAAAGATTAAGGACATTTCTGGAGATGATGCATGTTAGCATGAAGCAGTCTGCATTTGTCTGGTGGCAGAAGAACAAAGAACTACAAAATGGAATTGACTCTGTCCCTACATAAATTGCTTTATTTGTAGTTCTTAAGGAGCTGCTTGAGGACTAAAGGAAAATAAATATAAAAATACAGAAAACAGGTATGTGTATATATGTACATATATGTATATATGTGTATATATATAAACTAAAATCATATTTGAAGGAAAGGAAAAACAACATATAAGCAATGATTTTTAGGAAAAATCTAAGAAAAATTGCATATAAGACATAGAGGCCATAGACTAGATGAAACTAAACAATTAAAACTATGAGACCAAATTGAAATATGACAAAAATTTTTAGAAAATAATAGAATGGGATAACATTGTAAGGGGAGTGTATTTGGATTATCTATACTTTATATGAGAATTATAAAGATCAATTTTCCCTTGAACATTTAAATGATCATAAAATTTGGGCAAATCTTAGTGTGGGGGTTAAGATAGATTCATTTTAGTAAATAATTACTTTGTCCATTGCTTATATGCAAATATAAAATACTGATGTGCCTTTAGAAGATTATTCTTTCATGCAGATTAAAAATTCTTGTGTGGAAGCTACCTGAGGTGTGCAGGGGGCGATGGGAAAAATGATGGGTCATAGCTATAAATATAACGGAATCTGTATCAAGAAAATTAAATAAAAATTAAACAAATAAAAATGCATCTTAAATTCATACTCAGTTATCAATAATTTCCAAAAGTATTTGCTTATTGTTACTGCAAAAGCCTGTGTTCAAAGTAATACATAATTCCAGTGTTGACCCAATTCTTTGAATACTTTCATAGTTGTCTATTGGCATTATGGCATTAACCTCAATAGTAATTATTAGAAAAACCTAGACATTTCAGAAGAGTCATCCTGACTGGATATTCCCTTGGTTTCTGTGAAAAGTATTTTTTATTCACTCAAACTCTGCCAAAGTAAAAGAAATAGTCTATTGGTCTAATGTTTAGTTTATTGTATTATATTAAATTTCTGTTTTCTAAATATGTACCACTTCCTTCAAAGTTTTGAATTTCCTTCCTTTTAAATTTTTTTAATAGGGTGATAGATTTTAATGCTTTACTATTGATTCACATTATCAAGTTAAAATTTTGGTCAGGCAATTCTTGGCAGTGATAAGATTTCTTTTTTGCACTTATTTCATTGTAAAATGAATGATTTAGAACTTTATTCATTTTAAGGAAAACAATACTAGTACACTCAATCTGGAGGTTTTGGTGTTTTTCTAAAGGGTCTATAATGATTCAGTTAGCTCCCAGTCGTTAAAATAATTTTTAAAAATACCGAAAACTTTTTCTTTAAAGCAGACTAATGCTTAGGACATCCTCAATGTTGATTGACAATCTCATGCCAAACCATTCACTTTATCATACATATAATAATGAACATAAAATAGAAAAAAGTGTTTAAACTGCATTCCTACTTGTAGTTTAAAAAACACCAATAACATTGCCTTATCAACTATTATCTATCAAAGAATATGGAAAAGGTATTATCATGCATTTCATTCTTTATGTATTCTTTATGTAATCACTACACAGGAAGTATGCAGTTGCTTCCTGATGAAATAGATTCATAATTTAAAAAGTGCTAGATTTTTCCACTTCTGCCCCATTCCTAACCTCAAATAAATAAATTCAGTTTAGATAATAAGCACTGAAATAACTAGTGTCTATTTTTTTTGAGTGGACAATTACAAGTTTTTTTGAGTAGCAATGATAAGGAAGCACAGTAACACTATTATTTTTCTATAATGTTTCTGGATGGATATTCCTCAAAATATCTGTTGTGCCTGCTATAGTGTGGATAATTTGTACTTTCTTCTTTTTTGTTCAATATATATAGTCTGTAAATTTCTACTCAAGCAATTTAATATATCAATCAAAAATGATTAAAAGTGAAAATGTTTCGTTAAGATTTGATTCAAACCACTTCTATTAATTAGGATAATCTAACCCTATAGTACATTATATATTTATATTATGGTTTATGCAATTTAGATGTTTCTGGAGACTAAACTTCATAATAAGTTCAACCTGCAAAGTAGTCAATCTTTTGTTAACCAATTTTTGATTTCTAATTTAAAATAATAGTCATTATTTAAATGCTAGAGAAAACAAAAAACATAAAATAGTAGCCTACCATTTCAGCGCTTATATTTTTTTTTCTTAAATGCCCTATCAATATGCTATGCTCTGGATACTTATCATATAACATTTTGTACAATATGCGCTTCTTTAAAATCATAGGGTCACTGTGTTTTATAACATATTGCTATATTTTGGCAGCATAGTACAAATATCTAAAAAATGACTAGAATGTAGAGTAGTTTAAAATATAATGTATTTCCTATCTTGAATTTTATGTTAAATATAGATGGATAGATAGATAGATAGATAGATAGATAGATAGATAGATAGATAGATAGATAGATAGATAGATAGATAGATAGATAGATAGATAGATAGATAGATAGATAGATAGATAGATAGATGTCATTAAGTCAGCTAAAGAAAAATAAAATAGGGATAAAGTATATTTGCAAAAGTTTTATCATGGTAGATTGGACAACAGAGAGCAGTGAAATCAAAATTGATAGGAAGTACCTGTGAGCACAAATTTAAGATACAAACTAAACTGAAATAACGATAAATTGGTCATACTTCTAGAGTGTAGTTATAAATTTTCATCATTGACTGTCACCCATTGAGGGAATGGCTAATTAGCAATCTCATAATAAATAGTAACACCCACCAGGAATAAACATATAGGTTGTTGGCATAACTTCTAAAAGTTGGTTGGTCTGCTCCATAGACCTTCTATAAATTATTACCAGATTAAAGTCACAAAAGATTTGATTGTCAATAGTCATTGCTATAGCAAGACAAATGTCTTTTTAGAACACTTTAGAGTGAATAGTAATCATTCATTTAATAAAACTTTAATTGAAACAAAGGAGCTATCCCAATACTTTTACAATGACTGAAGTAAATGATCAAATAAAATCATCACACTTGTTAGTGATTAAAAGTTAACTTTATGTTCAAAGGCAATCATGATGAAAAACAATGAGTAAATTAGCATTTTGTTATTGCACTATTGCAATTCAAAGTAAGGTTGTTGTAAATAATCATATTATTGCTTGGAAAATGTTATATCATTTTAATTCAACTGATGGATATATGAATTTTCATGTATTGTTTGTCAATAGCCTTTTTTGGAGCAATCATTGAGGAAAGAAGGAAAAATAGCACCACAAGTATATACTATTGGCTCAATACTTATAAGACAAGATATCATTGCATATCACATTCCTTAAAATATTTTATTTAACTCCATAAAGTTTACAACAAATACTAAAACACAGATTTATCATGCATTATATTACTCCCCAATGAAAAGAGTGTAGCAAATAAATTATAAACTAGAAACTTAAATGTATGCTTTTCTAACTTGCTTCTTATGAGGGAAGTTTTACAGAGTCATATTTCAAAAATATTGACATATAGCTAATTTTTTAAATTGTTTTTAATCAGTAAATGTTTAGATGCACTTATATTACAAAAATACAGAAAATAATATGTAACTAAAACTATTCTTGAAATTAGGAAAATATATTTTCCTTGACATTTTCATAAAAAGAAATATGGCTATTATAATAGTGCTATATTATAATATATATAGCTATTATAATAGTGTTTCAGTAAAGGAATGCTCTAGCTAATTAATCTTCACATTTGTGACTATAACATCATTTATGAAATGTCAAATTAATTATTTTTAACTTTCCAAACACTCAGGACCTGTAGGCATTTTCAATATGTTTTATTCATATTGCTTAGAAATTTATAGGTGTTGCATATGATATGTTGAAAAACATGATATAAACCCATATAATCAATTTCTCATGTTACACTAATGCTGAATGTTTTTTCAGTTTGTAATTCTTATTTAAAAGCACATTAACTATTTATGATAAATAATTGCATTAATTCAGGTATAATTTTGTACCTGAAAGCTATCCTCTATGTGATAAGCATTTCTTGGAAATAAATTTTTTCCTTAAAATAAACTCACAGTCCATTTTTTTTTTCCCTTTCATTGCATTAGGTTTATTGTGTTATGCCTCTCCTTAAATTTACCAGTCAAACTAGATTAGATTTATAGAGAAAGATTTTAAAACATTCTTGTATCAATATGTATGCATATATATATATATATATATATATAGTTTGTGTTCATTTCTGCTGTGTTGTAAATGTAATTATATTCTTAAAAGGTAAATTATGTTTCACAAAATTGTTGTTTACACTGAAAAATTGTTTATGTTGAGATATTAATCCTGATGTCATAAATGGGTACAGTCAATGTCAAAACTATACACTAAAGCAGATAATTTAAACCTTGTTTATTTATTTGTCCAGGGCTATGATGCTTTGACATGGAGCAGGAGGCAAGGCAACTCTGTATGCTGAAGTTTATTTAGTAGATAATAAAATACTATTGGTTTGAATTAGGAACTAGACAAAGGTGTCTCTCTGGAGTATTTCCAGCAGTCTTTGAAGGTCATACCCTTTTGAAGACAACATCCTTGTTCTCTTATGATGAATACTTATTAAATCTTGGATCCCCCCAATTCCTAAGCCAACTATTTTCTTTGCATTTCTAAGTTATTGCCTGTTGGTCATGGGTCATTTTGCTCTCCTAGGTGCTACATAATTTAAAATTTATTTTCAAGGGAACTGAATAAAAAGATCTGTTCAACTAATTAGTCTGAAAACTGAGTTACCCAAGCTTCAGACTATATTATGAAATGTGAAAACAAAGGCATAGAGCTTTTTATCTAATGACCATTGTTTATGAATGTAGTCATTAAAAGATAATAGAGCTGTTTCTCATTAACTATTTAGCTTTGTTCAGCATTAAGAGATATTTCATTTACCATTGAAAATTTAGCAAACTCTGAAAAATGCATCCATTCAACAAATATGTAGTGACTCTGTCAGGTTCAAGGAACTGAGTTGTTGATTATAGGATAGTTTATCTGAGGGGAAGATAATAATGACAACATAATACTGAGAAGTTATTATTATTTTTTTATTATTGTTGTTATTGCTTCTATTAATGGTCTAAGTGCCAGGCATTATTTTAAGTGATTAAAATCTACATTATGAAATATTTCCATTATTACTAGATTTTTTAGGTATGCATACTAAGACACAGAAAACTTAGTTCACCCAGGGTCACAAACTAAAATTTTTTCGAAGTAGGATAAAACCTCAGGCAATCTATGTGTTCAGAACATGTGCAGCAGATCAAGATGCATACTTTTTAGGAAGTTAAAGGCACAAGAACAGATTTAAATAATAATTCAGTTAGAATAAATACAGTGTGATTACTAGCATATGACTACTTCATTTCTCTGATACAGTCTTAAAAGTTATTAAGTGTTTTTATCTTGTTTTTAGTATTAATTTCTGAAAAACTGTCTTCAAGGTAAATATCTGACTTTGTATAATTTCTTCAAAATGATTTTTAATTGGGAAGTGTATTTCTAATATTTTCAATAAAAATGAACTTTCTTGTTCTTAAGATTCTATAATGTGTCTTACTGCTTGTACAAATGGCAGAGTGTTCTTCATAAATATATTCTGAGTAATTCTCCAGGATATGTCCTCAGTAAATTGAGGATGGCTTGAGGAGGAATAGAGGAATGGGAGGAGTTGCATGACTGGGGTTGAGCTTCGTGGTAGTTAGAGTGACTGTCAAGGTTGTCAGACCAGATCATGTTTGTTACCAGCCCATCCAGAAGAAAGTTCCCAGACCACTTTGTCATTAAGTGCAGACAATATGGGGAAGGTGAACCAATATCTCTTACAGGGATAAAAATTCTTCACTATGAACAAGCTTCCCTTGTTTTCCTTTCGCACTAAGCCCACAAATTATTTAATTTGTTCTAGTAATGTTAGTGACTAGTAAAAGATGCTTTCATACTGTCATTTACATCTCTGTAGTTATAATTTGCAAAATCTACAGATTATTCAAGTGAGAATTTATATATATATTATATACATGTATAATATAGATATGTTCTGAACATGTTATATACATATATATGTATATAATATATATAGAGAGAGATATGCTCTCGTGCACAGGAGTGGGGGAGTCCAATATCTAGAATCTGAGAAATTTAAAATATAAACAATGAGGAGTTGCTCTCCTTTCCTTTTTTATTTTTAAATAAGAGATTAGAATTGATATATGTAAGACCAAAAATGAATAACAAATTCAAATAACAGGCTGAAGGTACCATATGGTATTTATATAAGATACACATGTCCGTGCCATTTATAGTTAGGAACACTGCTGCCGGGACAGTGATTTAGGTATCAAGCAGTTATAACTCTTGCTCATTTCTCCTGGGTTTTCTCTCCTTCCATTATTGTCACAATGGCAGGATTTGTTTCCAGCTCCCTATAGAGGCTAATGTCCTCAATGTCAACTTACATATAAAACGTATTGGTATCTGAAAAAGTTGATATATATAGAAATCCAATTTTATATACAAACAAAAATATCAAGCTATAAATGAAGACTGGCATTCTAAATTTGCAGAACCAGAAACATAACATGTTAGAAGCAAGGAGACTTTGCAGTTGGTTTTACGCTATTTAAAGTCTTTTCAAATTTGTTTAGTTTTGGTTGTTGCCATTGTTGCTTTACTGATAAGAAAACTCAGACCATGAAAAGTAAGGGTTTAACTAGGTGAGCTTAATTAATTCAGTGTTAGATTTAATGGTGACATTGATCTAAAACTTTGGTTTTCTAACTCTTAAGCAAGTGAGTCTATTTCCATCACTTTTATTTCTTTAATAATCAATGTAAAAGTTTATGAGAAAGGGGAATTAAATAGCTTATTTAGCTATGTGTTTATTACCAGAGGCTGAAAACTAAGGCCACAAGCTGGTTGCCAGTTTCAGTAAGTTAGGTTTTAGAGAAACCAAGTCATGCTGTTTTATTTACATGTACTTTAAGACTGTTTTTGCTTCACAGTAGAAAGGCTGAGTAATTGCAAAGGCAACTCCATGCTGCTAATTCAAATGTATCCATCTGCCCCTAAGAGTAGAAGTATCTTGACCAGTATTCAGCTAAAGTATAATCTTCTTAGAAATATAAATTGGGATATCCCTAATACTGAGGTCTCGGCAAAGTATACAATATTTTTAAACTAAGTTAATAGAATATGGGTACCACATGACCTACTGAATAATAGTAATTATTTAGGAAAATAACAAAGACCATTTAGTTTTAAAATTTTAAATTCTTAATTTCCATTGTACCATAAATATACATATGTCCAATTATTATGTGCTGTAGTCAGTTTATTGATCTAAAAAAATGAGTTATGTATAAAAATAAAACCATTGTAAGGCAATGCTAGTTTTATTAGCTTTGTCTTTTTTTTTTTTTTATAGCAGAACTATGAACACTTCAGGATCCTCACTCACTTGATGCCCATATTTATCCCAGACAGCTATTACTGAAAAGATATACCAGTTATTAATACAACACGGGTCATTTCTTTCAGTCAAATTATACGGAGTCTTACCTGTCTATGAGCTTTGCAGTTTGCTAGGTTATGGCTTTGTAGAAATACCCATCAAATCCCCATCCTAATACATGGTGTAATTAGACAAATGCATTAACCTCTCTAAATGCTAGTAGAACTATAATATAGGAGTATATATGTTTTCTTTTTAAGGAAATAAAGAAAAAATCCAGAAATAACCAGTTGAACTTTACTAAGAACACCAGAAGTTCCACTAGTAGCTTTAAAATACACCACTAGAGGGAGACAACTAACAAAATGGTCTGCAATGAGTTTCAGCTTGCCCTACCTATGTACTAAAAAAAAAAAAAAAAAAAATCTAATTGGTATAGATTCGATTTTCCCAAGAAAAAAATCCATCTTTAAGCTCCAGAAACAGTTGTGATTTTTGTCAGCTAAATATATGTGGTTACACTGCCTCATAGATTCCCTGGTTTTACTTTCCTCTATTGTTTCTATTTCCCCCCCACATTCAGAACACTATAAGTTCTTAATGGAACATTTGCACAGCAAGTGCACAGAAGGCTTTCTTCTAAAAAGTCTCAAAAGTTCTCATTAGGTGCATCCTGTTGTATATATTGGCTTCAAATAGATATGTATGCATGTGTTCCCGTCTCTATGTTTCTATTTACTACTATAGTTTATAAAATGGAGAAATTGAGTCATAATCTATACAGTCCTAAGACTGTCATTCAGTTATTTCACTTATTGATTTATTCCCAGTTACTCTCAGGTAAAATTTAAATGGTGGTTACCAAAAATAATTTAAATGGAATAATTGGGAAGGAAGACTAATATGCAAATAATATAAATAAAGAAAATGAAAAAAAATTAATCATAAAAATCTACATTATAGTTTCTGATGGATATAAAATAAGGAAGGTAATTTATTCCATAACTGATATCACATTAGAGAAAATGGTCTATCAAATCTTTAAGAGACAGCTTTTGAATTTGCAGTCTGTAATTAAGAGTATATACAATGCATACTAGAAGGCTGATAATGTAGAAATACGAGAAATGGTAGCTTTGATAGATTGAACCTTGATATACTTGATTAATGTTGTTCTGGAAGATTTTTTTAAAAAATCTTAAGTTACAAAATATTTTTTTAGTAGAATGTTAAAAGAAAAGGGTTGCTTGCAATTTTTGAAAGCTTTTGTTAGAACTTTCTGACAAATAAAATAAACCTTTTACTAACATGACAAATGGGCCTGCCTACTGGATAATTTTCAAACTGTATTTTGTTGTAGAGTCCAGGGCTTTTTGGTGATGTCTGGAAGAAAAGTCAGCCTGCTTCTTTAACAGCAAGGCAGCTCCAATTTCATCTTTTGGTATTATTTTTTATAAGGTTAATATGAATAAAAATAAGGTAATAATGACAAACAAACCAGTGCCCTAATTTAGTTCCTGGGTTTTCACGATGTACAAATGTATTTATTCTGACTAAAACAAACCTAGAGCAGGAGTGCGTTCATACCTCCAGTGCTTCCAGCCTTGACCTGATTCTTTGAACAGAAGACAAAATAATTTATTATAGCCAAAATAATTATTATAGAGGAAGGGTTCCTTACAGATTACTTATTTCACTATATAACCTTGTGATTTGTATTTTAGCTTCCTAAAACAAGAAAGTTTACTCATAAATAAGCTTACTCATAAAGTAAGGGAATTTCCTGGTACATAAAATGTACAATAATACAGAGACACCTCTGCTCCTGATCAGTTATTATTTGATGCTATATTCAGTGAAGAATGGCAACATGACAAAAATGCAGCTCTCATCCTTAAATGTTTTACTGTATATTTTGGTGGACATATTTTATAGCCTATATCCACATAATATTGCCAGTATCATTTGAGTTTAGTGATTCCAGGTCTAGAATGAATTTCTTTAAAGATCTCTTGCCCCTTTTATACCCATGTCAAAGTTATATGGTGTAATCAGCAATGAAAATGAAAAGAATCATATTTAGAAGACTTGATTAAACTATTATATGTTTTCATGTAGTCAAAAAGGTGGGAAATAGTATAGAGCAGTTCTGGTCTATTCAAGAATGACATGATTTTATTGTTGGCAATAGGAAATTGTGTTTGGTAATCTTTTATCAAGCATTCTTATTTTCCAAGTAAAAACATGAAGAGCAGGCAAAGTGAGTAACTTTCTCAATGTTAAATAATTTATTAATTGTCCCTTAGTAGACCCAGGGACAAAATCCAGTTTTCTCTGTCTCTCCCATAGTGAAAATGGAGGTTAAAAATAATTAGCAAATCTGGCTAGTAACCTGGCTCAAAACACCTACCACTGCTTAACCTGTAGTTCTTAGTGATTAAGTCAGGGTCCTATTAAAGCAGAATCCCTAGAAGGATTTTTTTGGCTAACTAATAGTACTCACCTACACATGCATTCTCCTTCCCTCTTTTCCATGCCTCAGGTTGAGTCTAACACTGTATCCTCAACTCTTGTTCATTTTAAATCCTGGGGTCACCTAGAATTCTTGCTTGGATACTTGGTGAAAGTACACTGGACTTGAATTATATTGAGGAAAATTGATGTTTATTGTCTATTTCATCTTGTTAATTAACTTTAATTTAAGTCACAAAAAACCCAATGAATGTTACTGACTACAAAAACAGTTATACCAAGGTTTACATTGAATTTTATTTCATAGAACTAACACTGCTATTTTATTTGTTATTGATTTGCTTTCATATTTGATGCAGAACAAATAATAACCATGACCAAAATAATAGAATCTGATCTTGGTCTTTTTGAAGAAGCTCGGTCTAGTTCAACATAATGTAATGGGCATAATAGTTTAAATAAAGTTCATTAAAATGTCAGTGGAGATCGATTCAATACTTATGGCCTTGATAACATCATCTAATCACTTTGATTGTACCTCTTATTCTTAGTTTGTAGATGATTCAGTGAACTGTTATACTTCACATACCCATTCTAGTTCTAAGTTCTTTAAAAAAGCATTAGTCCGATAACTGAATTTTCATTAGTCTGGTTAAATATTAGCTGTAGGCATTTGGCCACACTGTACCTACCATTTAATAAATATTATTGTTGTGGGGGCACTGTGGAAAGGACATTGGAATGGAGATCTTAAAGATCGTGGTTGTAATTTCACTCCTACTTCCTCCAAAACTCAACAATATTATACTCAACTTTTTACAACTGTTATCTTAAAATAAAACTAAAAAAAAAAAATATATATATATATATATATATTTTAAAAGTATAAATAAGTCAGAGCTCTCTGCAAACACGAATTATGATTTCTTTAAAATAGAAATGATGCAATATTTAAATTTCTTTAAAATATTTAAAATGCTGCTTACACCCAAAATCTGCTTAAAATGCTATAACAAACTGGATTGAATGGCTTAACCAAGAAATGCCTGCTTCTCACAATTCTAATACCTGAGAAATCTAAAATCAGGGTACTAGTGGGATTGATCCCTTGTAGGACTTTGTTCCTGAATCATAGATGGTCACTTTTTTTCTGTATCCTTACATGATGGAAAGAGAGGTGATGTCTCTTACTTTTCTTCTAAAGCACTAATCCTCAAATGACATGAGCTTATCTTTATTGATCACTGAGTAGTATTCCATTGTGTAGATATACCACATCTTCTTGATCTATACCTCTGTTCTGGGACATTTAGGTTGTTTCCATATCTTCACTATTACAAATAGTGCTGTTATACACATCAGAGTACCAGTTTCCTTTCAAATTAGTGTTTTTGTGTTCTTTGGATACATAGTAGTGGAATTGTTTTGTCATAGGGTAGATCCACTTTTAGTCTTTCAAGGAATCTCCACACTTCTTCCTACAGGGACTGGACCAGTATACATTCCCACCAACAATAAATTCCACACTCTCGCTAGCAGTTTTTTTTTTCTATTTTGTTTATTTGGTTTTTGTTTTTTAACAGGGATAATTATCACAGGTATAAGGTGGTATCTCATTGTGGTCCCTTGTATTTTTAATTAAACCTATAATCAATAGGTTTTGTTAGTCCCAGTTGTGCACCAAATGATTTTACATTTATAAATGTTGTGACGTGATCACTATAATATGCCTATTTCCATCTTAAGAATTTTCAAATTTGCGTGCAATTTCATTAACTGCAGTCCTCATGCTCTTTAATATAGCCCCAAGACATTGGGATTTGATCCCCTTCACCCATTTTAGTCTGATACTGCTAACCCCAGATCCCCTTCCCTAGCTCTGGTTTCTCTAGCTCTGGTAACCAACAGCCTGCTCTTTGTATCTATACGTTTCTTTGGTTTTTTTTTGTTTTTGTTTTTGTTTTTTGTCCCGTATTTCTTTATGAGCAAACAATAAAGGGCTAGCAATCACAATTCTTAGCTCCCTGTCCAGTCTACTCTTCATTACAATTCATATTGTGTGGATAACATTGTTTTGAACTAAGCATATTAAGTGCATTTTTAAAAATCTTGTCTTCCAAAATCAATCTCTTCACATATTTAATAATGCAAGAGAGAAGCTTGAAGTTGGCCCACAGAGATTTTTATGTACCAAAGGGTTATTTTTAATTGGATTTTGTCCCTGTTGTTATGGAAATAGTTGTTTCATGGATTAAGCATTATAACTTTACTGCAAGATCAAGCTCAGAATGGGGTATAATGATGATATCACCCTTATGCTTCTTTCCTGACAAAATGTTTTTAAAGTGAAAGAACAGGAGGGAAACTACTTCAAAAGCATGCATTTCTAAGAAAAAAAATCTCCCTTATAAAAATAGCTATAAAATGATATATTTTCTTTTCAAAGATCAAAACTAAGAATGACCCTTGCTACCAGTATGATGCTTAGGATGCTGCAGCATTATTAAATGTTTCTTTCTTCACTGTTGACACTAGAAAGAGTTCTTTTGATCCTGGAACATGCTTTCAACATAGGGTCTCTCCAATCGTGGTTTTTGTTTGTTTTGCAGTTGCTGAACTAATGGGTTTCTTCTAGTAATTTAGTGATCATTCTCTAAAAACTGTTCTATCTAGATTAATTTCTATTCATGCATCCATTCATGTTATCTTTTTTTTTTTTTAAATAAAAAGATGATCTCTGATCTTAATTATGGCTCTGTTTGGAAGTCAAGAAACAATTTTTCTGCAAGATTTGGTCATCACTGACTTACTTTAAGATACAGAGAAACTCCAAGCAAGAAAGATAGACCTTTTATCATCCATAATATCCTAAGAAAGATTTGGGGGGGGTGGAGACCCCAAAATACTGAAGGAAAACATTGATCTCCTGTTGGACAAACTATTAAAGTTTCTTCTGCTTGATACTTATTAGATTTCCCTATTATTTTTTCTCCTTCTCTTTGCCCTTTTCATAGTTCCTTATGATCCTTAGGGATTACTTTTGCTGATAGAACTCGGTTGAATAAATTTTGAATATAAACCTGATCCTGACACAGTTAAAAGTCATGAATCTCCATGATGTCATGCTTTTTATTATTTAATTTACCAACAAGTTTTAATACTAAAAAAAAATAAGCAGATTAAAAAAACTCTCACCAAATAATTTATATTTACAAACCATTACACCATTTTTTCAAAGTATCATTCATGACAGATAGTAGAAATTTTATTTTTAATAAACTTTTGAGTTATATTAAAAGTTATTTTTCTATTTTGCTTTAAGTGAAAGAGGGACATTTCTTAATTGTCATTTCGATAATTTGGATGAAAGTTTTTAAATTAACCTATTCTACGCCAGGTTATCTCCCATTTGCATAGGTTTCCGTAGATCATTAGGAGTTACTTTCTCTAGCTATAGTTTGTGCCTTCTGTTTTCATATCCTTTCCTGAGAATCCCACTCCTTTACTGAAGATTAATTTCACATGTCTCCCTCCCACTCAGCTCTTATCCCTTTATTAATTGTGACTTTCATTTTTCTCAATTTCTTAAGTAGCTAATTTTACTCACAATGATTTTCTATGCCAACACAAGACATAGCATTTAGGAGGCAAATGAACCCAAGAATTCGGTGAACATTGGCGGTATAATATGTAAGAGTGACAAACAGCTACTTAGCTACCTAATATTGTACTCAGAGCAGTTTCCTCACTGAAATCTATTCAGCTAGTAGACATTTCCTAAATGTTTTTAGCTAATAGTGTATGATCAGATCCCACTTCAGTAAAGAAGTTGCATGATTGCTAATTATTGTATAATTATTAGCAAGACATGTTTGACTGCCAAAATCAAAGAGTTACATTTTAAAAAGTGTACAATTGTTAGTCTCCCAGTATTCTATTGACTGTGCCTATTTATGATAGCAGGTTTATTTGCTTGTCTGAGATTAATGCATAAAGTTAAAAAAAAAAAACATCTTGTCATACCTGAATGTTTGTTAACTTGTCATTTTCCTTGCTTGCTATGATTCTAATGGGCTTGAAAATTGATCCAGCCAGTCTCTTCTCTCTCTCTCTCTCTCTCTCTCTCTCTCTCTCTCTCTCTCTCTCTCTCTCTCTCTCTTTCCTCTCTAGCTCTCTCTTCTTTCTCTTCTCTTCCTCTTGCTTCTCATTTTTTTCTCTTCTCTCCCTTGCTTTCTTGCTCTCCCCCTCACTTTGTCTTTCTCACTCTCTGTGAGGTTCATTTTCTTGACTGATTCTGAGTGTCCATAATGACTGTTTGGCATATTCTACAGGCAAAGGTCCCGAGACCCTTTTTGCTGGCTATAACCTCAATGATAACGAATGGCACACAGTGCGTGTGGTTCGTCGAGGAAAAAGTTTAAAGTTAACAGTGGATGACCAACAGGCCATGACAGGTAAATTGTCCTTTCTTTTACTGAAGCTTTAGCTCTTCCCGTGTCTTGCGATGACTTTGATAACCAAATGCACAACTTGAAACTGGTCATTTTCTATTACAATGTTTCTATCAACAAGTGTGTTAATGTTTTCCTCCTCTCATGAGTAACAGTTTTATGTTATGTTCTTTTCCTTTTAATAATTCAGAAAGTGAAAAAAATCTAAAATGTAATTAAAATAGTTTCTTTGCTGCTCGGATGTTTTTATGATAAATGGCAGCAAGTTATACTTTTGAACTTCAAGGTAAATCGATAGAGATACTGACATTCTGTTCAGTGAGCTGCTTTTTCATTATCAGCTACAATGTAGCATTTTTGTTCACTGAGCTGTGTTAGTCAAACTCCAGCATTAAGGATGTCGAATTCAATTCCTGATGTGTAGATTCCTTACTGAGGTGAGCCATATAAAAGTCCATCCCAGAGTCACAGGGAAACCGAATAAAAGCAGTATTGCTGTGTCTTTATTCTCTCTGCTGAAGATAACTCAAAGCTCAGGACCCTAGAATATTAGCTCCTTTTTATTTTTAAGAGAATATCTCCAGGTTAATTATTTCATCACAAGACAAATGATGACTCTTTTGTGGCAGAGAAGAATCTGTTCTACATTCAGTCCCAAAGGGGTTCCATGGTCAGAGAACAGACAATTCTATCAATGTGAAATATCATGTATGGAATTTTCACTTTTGAGAGAATCATTCCTGAGTTAAATGAAGCAAAACATCAATTCTTAGATCCTTTACTATTTTATCTCTTTACGACTTTCCAAAACTTTTTTTCTATACATATGGGTGCAACTTTACTTCAGAATCATTGATTAAAAAAAAAAAAAAAAAAGAACTTTAAAAGGACTAATTCCTATCCTGATACCACAGAGTCTGGGAGAAGCCCAGTGCTTTTTTTTCCCCTCTTAAAATATCTCCAGAGAACTCTAACACAGCTGCTCCATAGATTGGCATTTAAACTAGTGCTAAATTATGTCATTTTATCCTCTGAGGAAGAAAGTCAACCAGAGAGCTATTAGCATAAACCTTTATTTAAATTTGCCAAGCTTGTGAAGGCTCTGAAGAAGCTGTGTGAGCTGAGGAAAATATTGAAATTTTACAGAGCTCTGGCAGGAGTTTCAACTAAGGTTCAGCTAGTTTTCATCCAAGGTGTGTTTAGAAATATACTGTATATAATCAGGAAGCACTGGGATACCTGCCTCCATTATCTTTTTACCCCAAGTGAACCATTAACGTGACTTACTCAGGAAACCCAGTCACACTTTCTGGCTCTTTCCTCACGTTTGTTCACCATCATCCTTCTCTCCTTTTCCAAGTTCTTAACAAGGCTTTTGCTTGTTAATCCTACAAATTTAGCTGAAATATCTGTTCAGATACTTTCCCCCATCCATAATTACCAGCACATCACCTTGTATATCAAAACCTTTTATTAACTTTTGTTATTATATATTAATTCCACTTCTTTCTCTCTCCCCAAAAAGCATATCACAGATTTGTAACATCAGAAGCTATGATTGTTCTTCTCAACACTTTTGTCATTGCCTAACACAGATTGACACATATATACCACTTCCTCAGTAACTTCAAGTGAATTGGCATGTCATTGTAAGGGTAGGGGTTATTTTTGTCCCAGAGAAGAAATATAACTCAGCTCTGAGCAAGGTTAAACCCAAAATAGTTGATCTTGCTCTGTGCTTTCATAAATTGATTTGAGCTAAATATTGAGATTTCAATGCAAATATACCATCCAACAGTTTTTTGTTTGTTTTGTGGGGGGAGTTATTGTCTGTATGTTATACCACATACACTTTGATTGAAGACTTTTTGCCAACTCCAAATTCTTCATTCCGCTAAATCTCTATGAAAAAAAGTGCATTTACAAATTATCAGAACCTTAAATATCTTTCTCCTACCTTTATTTTTTCTTATTTAACCAGTATATGTATACAACAATAGAGGTGGCTACAAAGAATTAAGCACTAAAATAAATCTGATGAAAAAATAAATTTTTAAAAGGCAGCAGTTAATGTTATTTCAGTCATTGGATAATGGTTCTTAGGTACTAATTCTCCCCTGGGAGCAAACCTATCTGCCATTACTGTCAATGTGATTTATATAAGCTTATTAACAAAAGAATGGGCTCTTGAACATGGGCCATAATGATATTTTTTGTAACTGGGCCATAGCTGCTCCAACACTGTTTTACCACTTTTTTCATTATTTATGCTCTGCATATATATTGTGTTCCTCTGAGAAAAGAAATAGGCATTATCCATTATTTTTAGCACTGAACTCAATCCTGTTAAACAAAATGTTCTTTCCTATTCCAAATCTTCCAGAAACATTACAATATGAAGTAATATTTAACTTCTTACATTAGAAATATTTTTCTGCATAGACCCCTATTATCTGTTGGTTCACTAATGGAACTTTTAAGAAGAAATATAACTGTTTCAGGATTGGGGTGGAGGAGGAATATAGAAATCAATACAAGGAAATGTAAAAGCCCAACTGATTTTTAAACTTCCCATTTTCTTCTTTCTGAATAGCTTGTTAATTAAATGTTACTGTTGTCTCTAGAAGTTTATATTTAAAAAATATTAAAGTCTAATTTTATTGCTACCAAAGATCTGTTCTTCATGGAAGAGTATTGAGGTCACTGAACAAGCATTGAAGGAGAGAGAAATTATGTCATATAAGAGACAGAATTACTAAGGATTTATTAGTAATGATTGCATAGTATAGACAAGCAGGAGACATACTGGAGGAGGAAGAAAGAAGAGTAGAGGCAATTATTTGCAGTCATACTTTTTGTTTAAAAAGGAAACTTTACTGTGTGGGAATCATACCTACATACCAAAGACTAAGAAGAGAATACATCAGCAGGTGACATGACTGATTACTAGAATCAGAAGCTAGCAAAAAGGTGTGGAAATCAAATAAAGAATAGTTCAAGGGAGAATGTTCTAACTAATGAGTTTGTAATCATCAAACTCATTAATTATGTAGACAGTTTTTCTTACACAGTAAAGCCATTTTTTTTTTTTGGCTTCATTTACAATCATTTCCTTAAAATGCCACCTATTATAGTGTTGACTAGAGAAATGGGACTCTGTCAGACTGGTCAAAGGGGCTCACATAGGTGGGACATAGGTGGGTATCCATCTTCATTACAGTTGGGAATAAGCTACAGTGCATTTTTTCTTAGAGGCTGTAAAGGAATTTGATCTTCATTAATATCATGGGCGATGGAGTAGAGTGAGTGCTACAAATTCCCCAGTTATGTCAAACTGATCAGTGAAGCTAACACCTGTAAGAACTTGATTGCAATTAAATGGCCTTTTTCAGTTTCAGAAGAAACTGACACTCATATTAGTAGTTGATGTTGTGCTTGAAAAAGAAAAAAGCAAGTTCACATCTTTGCTTATTTTACCTTTTATCCTTGTATAGGTATGCACAGTTATCATTCTGAAGGTAAAACAGGATTAGGTTTGTTTTTATTAGCCTGGCAAATAATGTGGCATGGGATAGAGAAAGATGGAACTAAAACAAATGTGCAACCAAACTTTGCAATAGATGTTTAAAGATTTTACTTTGTGCTAACGTGGGCAAATTTTACTAGTATTCTTAAAATTGGAAATGCCTTGAAATGAAATATTGTGTTCAATTATGTATCCAAAACACATGTATAAGAAAAATGGTTAGGTCCGGAAATCAATAGAATATGCAGCACAGAAAAGGGGAGTGTGACAATGTTTATTTAACTTCAAACACATTTTCATGTTTAATCTGTGGAAGTATAGTTACTAATTCTGCATTATTTCTATGGGGCATAGGAAAATTTACTGTCATTTTAATTTTTTCCCCTTGGAGACTATTATTTATAAAGGAACATATTACCTAACTTTGAAACTGAAATATATCACTTTCTACTAGAATGGCTTCATTAAATCTTTCCTCTCCCTCCTTACTTTTCTTCCTTCTCCAACCCTCTTCCCTCTCCCTCCATCATCTCTTTCCCTTCCTGTTTCTCTCTCCCACCATCTCTCCTTCTTACTTTACCTTTTCTCTCTCCATTTTTTGTTTTTCTTATACTTTTACAGCTTTCTCTAATTTTGAATAATGAGTATGATTTTTATTAAGACTAAAATTCAGACAGAGAAAAACCTGTATATTTTTATTTCATACAAAGAACATTATATGAATAGAATACAGCCATGTCCTTTAACATCACCACTGCATTTGGGCCAGATGTCACTGAATATTAAGGAAACACTTTGGATATTTGTATCTTAACATGTGACAGTGTTATGAAAATCTAAATTTAGCAATGCCTTTTATATTAGAAATTAATAGTGCTTTGTCTTTCCTTTTAGGTCAAATGGCAGGTGATCACACAAGGTTGGAGTTCCATAACATAGAGACAGGAATCATCACAGAACGACGCTATCTGTCTTCTGTCCCCTCCAACTTCATTGGACATCTTCAGAGTCTGACATTTAATGGAATGGCATATATTGACTTGTGTAAAAATGGTGACATTGATTACTGTGAGCTCAATGCCAGATTTGGCTTCAGGAACATCATAGCAGATCCTGTCACCTTCAAGACCAAATCCAGTTATGTTGCCTTAGCTACATTGCAAGCCTACACTTCTATGCATCTTTTTTTCCAATTCAAGACAACATCCCTAGATGGACTAATTCTCTATAACAGTGGGGATGGAAATGATTTTATTGTGGTTGAATTGGTTAAAGGGTAAGTATATATAATTCAATGACATAAAAAATGAAACTTTGTAAAAAGGACCTCAATTTTCAAAAATATACATAAAGCCTGCTTTTTACAGTGGTAGTCAGAGTGTGGTATAGCACAATTAAAGTATTTATTTAATCCAATTATGTAGTTTATAAAACTAATAGGAGTTCATGACAGTCATTTGGTATTTATACTTTCACAGGTCATATACAAATAACTCTATATTCTAACTTAAGGTAGGTATTCAATGACTCTTACATTTCAAGTGTGGATATCCTTACTATATACATTATAATTTTAGAAAGTAATTTCTACAACTTTGTAGATTAACTTGTGCTCAATTAGATAATTCAAGTCATTTAATTATTTCAATTCCATAAAATTCCAGGTAGCTCATGCTTAGATCTGTCAGAGTTCTTTGTAAGACTTAGAGAAAAAGAATTTTTGAAATTTCCTTGCAACCCTGATACAAATTTGATGTTTTTAAAATGTTGGGTATTTGTTCATTCATTCATCAAGTGAACATTCCTGGATTAGATAATATGTGAGGTATTATTTTCTAAGTTTTGTCATCCCATACACATCTCAGATTCAACCAGCCTCAAGTAACACACATGCAAATTCATAGCTCTAGGGGGTACAAGTGAACATGCAAATATAACAGAGATACTGTCGAAAGTCCCCTGAAATGATCATGGGCAAATGATCAGGAAGGGAAATTAGGAAAATATATGAAACAGATATAGATGTTTGGGCTGAGTCTCAAAGGATGTGTGTGCATGTCCCAGGTAGAAATAGGTGCAAAAGATGGAAGGAAAAGCAGGTGGGAGATACTGAGAGGAATTTCCAGTTTAGTGTGTTGGGCAAATAGTGGAGGAAGAGGTGGAAATATAAATGATTTGTGAAAGATATTCTTACCATCTGAAATCATATAGTGGGATGTCATATAGACCATGATATAAAAAAAGTTACTGTTTCCTGTAGTAAACACAATGACTAATCCTCCTTATGAAACAGTAATATTTTTTCCTTCTTGCTAATTGAGCTCCTGTACAACTCATTCCCCTGTTTTCTAGCAAGTGTGGAATCATCTGAGAACATCTCCATTTTTGAAATCTAATTTGACTCCATTAAAATTTCAAAAAAGTCATGGAATTTTCCCACCTTTCTTTTTTTTTTTTTTTCTTTTAGGTACTTGCATTATGTGTTTGATTTAGGAAATGGTGCTAACCTCATCAAAGGGAGTTCAAATAAACCTCTCAATGACAATCAGTGGCATAATGTGATGATATCAAGGGACACCAGCAATCTCCACACTGTAAAGATTGACACAAAAATCACAACGCAAATCACCGCAGGAGCCAGAAACTTGGACCTAAAGAGTAAGTGCATACTGAACCAGAGTAGCAGATTTAGCTCTACATTATCTCCATTTATTTGTCAAACTCTCTGCTTTGTGTGTTTGTGTGTGTGTATGTGTGTGAAGACTGACCGGCAAAGACTGACCTTTATTCCCTAGATAATTAATAATACAATACACAAACCTTTGGTCCTCCTTTAATATGCCAAAAACATATGTATTTTTAATATCAGCTCAAAAAATGTAAGACCTGAGAATGCATACATGATTAAAATTTAAAGACTAAGAAAAATGTATTCTTAAATTTTGATACTTTAGAGAAAAGTTGACATTTGCAAGTTCTTTTAGTCCTGACAATATTCGATCCACTTGGAGTCTTGATAAGCAGAAACCTAAGGGGTATCTTATAGTGCTTAGTAGTTTTCTTCTCTTGGTGAGGTTTCCTGGTTACAGACCTCTGACTGGTGTTCGGAGCCTCACTTATCTTTTTGTATCTCCCACAGTGAACTCCATCCCCACTTCAGTATGCCCATCCCAATAATGAGAACATACCAGCTGCTAAGAAAGCCTCAACAAACATTTCCCTTGGATATTTGATTACTCAAGTGAGAAAGACAGTGCTTAGAAAGCAGTCAATGATCGGAAAATAATAATAGAGGTTTCTATTTGAGTGGGCCATTGCAATTAACTGAGAACATTTCCATATATCACATCTCACTTAACAGGAGAGCAAACATTGGGCAAGGTATTGCTTGATTCTTTTGGTTATGAATGTAGACATTTAAACTTTGAATGACTTGCCCCTGTTTAACAACTGTTACAGTACACCAAGGCAATGGACACATGCCCTCTGTGGTGCCTTCAGCTCTGCCTCCACTCATTTCAAAGCCCTGCAGAGTTTATTACTGTCAAAGGTAAAGAACAGGAAAGAGAACAACTGAAAGTTCTTTCTAGTGAAAAGTGTCCTTTCTAAATAAGGTGGAACAAAAGAAGAGTGTTTGGTTGCTGTAGGGTAAATGAGTTCATCTGGCTTTTTCCAGAACTAGCTTCTATCACAAACACCTGTGGTATCATGCCCTCCCCATGATTGTATGCCTGGTCTAGTGAGTGTATGCGTGTGTGAATGGGCACACCTCAGGGAGGAGGAGGAGAATGCCAAGGAGACATAGAACTTAAGAAGCTCATATGGCCTTTTCTTTGCTGCCAGTTTGCCCCCTGTCATTATAAAAATTCTATGAAGATAATTTCCAAGGACCCTGACATTCTTTAGATGCTAGAACTAATGCTGAACCTACCCAGATTGTTCTAGCTATGAAACAACTATCTTTAATTGAAAAATATATCTGCAGTCCCCCAACTATATTTATCCAACACAATTAACATGTAGTAGTTATTGTCCCTCTTCTTTCAGAGTAGTCCTTTTGTTAAGTTCAAAGAGTTACTGTCTGTCCCCACAAATCGAATAACTATATATATATATAAATAATATATATAAATAATATATATATAAATATATAAATATATATATAAATGTATATATATATATATATATACATTTAAACAGTCTATGCCTCTCTCTCTTGCTCCTCTTGGAAGTGAATGAAGGGCATTTTGCATCCCTATTTTGTGGGTATCCCTAGTTTGCAAATTGATTCTGGGGGTAAATGCCATAGAACAGGGAGAGCTGGAGAAATCCATCATGCTCATCAAGTTAGCTAACAAAGATAAAGTAAAGCCATGACCTTGTGCAAGAAGAGATCGCAGTAAACACCATTGAAGTAGCTACTCTGCTACTCTGGAAATTAAGATCATGATGTGACAGACTGAAGTGTGGTTGGACAAGAAGTAACTCATTGTTGGTTGAAGTAGGAGTCATATATATCCTCATACCTTTGCAGATAACACAGTCACTGCAAGGTGCATTGGGCTATATTTCATTAGTTACTTAGGATTCTGCCTCTTGAGAATATTTGTTAATTCATCATTTAAAAACATAAGTCAGGAAGTCATAGTGTAGTGTTCTTTTTGGTGAAAGATATGGGGGGACCTTTTCAAATCCAAGAAGCCCTCAAAATTATTTTTATTAAAGCATGACTTTGAATATGAGAAAAACTTTATTCATGACAAAGTATTAAATCTGTGGTTTACAATAGCATATGATGTAATATTTTGTGATTACATTATTGTAATGCAATGAATAATTTTGTTTAAAAAGAAAACACAGCTTAAATTCAAACCAAACTACCTGAGTGGATTCTATATTATGACTATAATCACATTTACTTTGTGAAGGTCATGTGTGTATTTATAGAGGTATCAAACCATACCAAAAGGTGAAAGTAAGTTCCTAAAATTAAAAAAAAATAATAAAAAGTTAGATCTCTGGACTTGTAAATTGTGAGCATAATTCAGTGGTAGCAATCACCAGGAAGAAGCCTTCATACCATGTGTTATCGACAAGGGAGTTGGAGGAGAGAGTGATGGTGGTTTGTGATACTCCAGTCCATTGCCACCAGTTTTTGATGGGTTTGCCCATAGTCGTTAGGCAGATGACAGATCATTACAAAGCTCATCCCTGGACTAGGAATAAAGAACACAGTTCCAAAGAAAGTACCAGGATTCTGGTCATGAAAACCTTTCTGATACAAGTGCAGACTAACACTGAGGGAACATTTATAGAACAGAGAACAGAATTTCATGCCAGGTCATACTCTAGTATGAGGAATCTAGGGAGATTCTCAGAGGAAGGACTGTGTAAACAGATGTCTGAAAGATGATTAAGATGACACTAAATTTTCTCCCCACCTGGATGACTTAGGGGGTCTTGTTATAAGAATCTCCCCATGAACTCTTCACTCTGAATTGAAGAGTGTTGTTTGCTTTGCATGCTAGTCACATACAGCAGAGCTATTCTAAATGTAGAAACAAATGAGAGGTAATCTATTTTGTCAATGATTTTATTTATTGTATAGTTTGTCTAAGACATGTATCTTGCAGAATTAAAAGAAAGTCATTTTTTTCCCTCTGTTTTGCTTAAAATCATGGCCGTGATCTTTAGCTCTCAGAGTGATATCAATCACCAGAATTCTGGAGTGGTGCTCAGAAATGTAGATTTTCCCACCTCACGTTAAAGGATTGACATAGCCTTCATCAGCGAGTGATGTGCTGGGAACAGGTGTCTGTATTTTTGAAGAGAACTCACTATTTTAGTTATTGTGTGTTGCAGAACTCTGGGAGAATGTGGTATCTTTGTTGAGACCAAATTAAATACTTTTTTTTTAGTTTTAGGGCAAATCCTCATTTTGCTCTTACTTTAGAATTTTTTGTTTTATTTTACCAGTCGTGGGCACAAGTGACATAACTTGCTTCAGGATAGTGCAAGTTCTTTTATTTCTCACGTTACTATTCCTTAAAAACGACACTAGAGGGCAGCATAAGGCCACCCAACTGTCATATGGGAGTCAGAAAGGGGGAATAACCTCAGCCGACTTCACTTGCTCTGAGAAGCAAACACTGCTTTGTTTTAAGCCATAAAACATTCTACAGTTAGCTGTATAATACTGCACGTCCTTTTCTGTGGCACTGTTTCATTATATAGGCAGGGTTTGAGTGTAGGCACTACATCTCATCCCCCACTTTGATGCCAGTGGCAACGGTCAGAAGTGGGCAGGTGTCTAATGATCTTTCCCTGAGAAGAGGAATTCCACACAGGTGACCTTGTTCGAATTATCTTTCCTGACACCGTAGGGTTCTCAGGGGACTGTGTGCTTCTCCCTGCTGATACAGTTTTGTTTTCATCTTTATTTCCCAGCTGTTTGTGTTCTATCCCCGCTGGCTATTATGTACAAGCTGCAACATGTAATGAAATGAGCAGCATAAATTTATTCTCTGGCATGATTTCCTAGCACAGCTGTATGTTTGTTATGGAACTTCTGTGTTGTCCCCTTTAGAGATATACGAGTTGACATAATTCCTTCTTATGTTTCTTTTCTTGTTCCTATTGGGCAGATCTATATATGTGTATGGATATGGAAAGTGACTAATATTTATTTACTCTTTACTAAATATTAAATAGATTTAAATGGGGTTATTTTATTTTAACCTTGCAATTACATAATGGTTTAAATTAGGTTGGTCTTTCCCATTCATTCGCCGAATCAAAGACACATTTCGGGATAAAGAAAAATCTTTGGTCCCTACCTTTTATGGATACCCTTCTTGAAGGCATTGTTTATGATTATCCTTCAGCAAACAGATGTAGAAAAGGAGATAGAATGCCTAGGTGCACAGGTGTAGGTCCCTCATGTGGACATTTAACAAAACAACTTAAAAGTGAATGATTGATTTATAGGCCAAATCTGGATCAGACCAAGCAGAGCTTTGTACTCCCTCTGTTCCTCTCTCATACCTGCTAGTTATTTGTTACCAAAGATTTTGGGGGAACGCTCTCCCAGTGTCCCAGTCTTGTCTTTTTCCTTCTTTTCACCATCACTACAACAATCTCACGCTTTTGAGCGTGCCTCATATTCCTCCTTAAACCTTACCTTGAAGTCCCCACCTGTTACTGTTACCCAGTTACTAAGCCAGTAAGACTTTCTCTAATCAGAGGCAGCCCAAGTAGTGCTTTCCTTTCTAACGCATCCAACCTGCAAGCACAGATTAGAAGAAAACTAGTAAAAATTCTTGCTCCTTTATTATTGTTCTCACCTCAGACTCAGATACCCATCCTCTCACATCTGGAACACAACACACATCACTCCATCCCCTACCCTTTAAAGTTGCCACCTGATAAACCATTGTCAAAGTGCCTCCATGATCCAGATTCTCCTCCAAAGTCTGATCGCGTTTAAATGTGCTGCAGCTTTGCGTATCCAGCCTTCATGACAGCCGGTGACCCAGCTGTCTTAGCCAGAATTTTCTCAAATAAGAAACTTACAGAGAAGTCTGACTTTGAACTTTGCCTTAGAACAGGGATGGCACTGACAATGGAAGCAAGCTCCCGCAGGCTTCTGCTGCCCTGTTGGTTACTCTGTCTTTATTAGACTTTTTTTTTTTTTTGGTAAGTTTGAAAGGAAAAGAAATTTACTCACATTACTTCAGTTAATGGGGGTTATTTTAAGGATCCATTAGGAAGTAAGAAAGACAAGAATCCTTTCAGCTGCGCAACAATGAGACCACACAGAGAATAAGAACTATGTTCTAAAATGATACTGGGTTCTGAAAGGACAATCCTCTTGGGTGTTCCTGTAGAATATATTCTCTGTTCTGCAACTGAGCCTCTCTGTTCCTCCCACTTAGATATCTTCCCTCCCTTTTTCCCCCTGCCCTTCCCTTCTGCTTCCTGGACTCCTACTATTGCCTTCTTCTGCCTTTGCTTTTGCTTCTGTGTGCTCGTCTGCTTTAGTCTACTCTTTCCATCAATCTCCAACTCCTCCACAGGCACATTGTAATACAGTGAGTGGACCTGTGTAAAACTTGACTTCCTGGGCTTTGTCATGCTCTGCTGCTCCAGTTCACTTCCTTGAGCCAAGTGGCTGTAAACACAGATGCAGATTGGTGTGGCATAAAATGGGAACTTAAAAAAAAAAAAAAAAAAAAAAGGCTTCCTAGGAAGGAGTCTGCTGGAAAGCTCCCTGCAGTTTCTCAGAAGGGAGCAGGGTGATTTGTTTTATCAGAAGGGCCCTAAATACCCTCCCAGATGGTGTGGGGTGCTTGGAAGGAAGTTATGAGGCATTAAAGGAAGTTATGAGGCATTAAACACAAGAGTGGTGGAGCTTAGGGTGTATTTTAAAATTATTGGTATCTGCACAGAGAATGGGCTGAGGCTTAGAGGAAAGAGTCCACTCTATAGGCTGTCATCTTAGTACAATTCTAAGACAATTATCTGTGAGGACGTAGAATGAGACTTGACATTTTTACTCCTGTTCCCACACAAAAATTAAAGACAAATAGAAATATGTAAACACTTTTTCTCCTGATGCCACCATTGAACTCCCAGGCTTTGTAGAAATCAGTATCTCCTTTTTTATGCCTTTGTCAATTGGTTTTAAGCCCACACTTACCCCCACACCCTGTGAGAGGTGAGACAGCATTTCTTTTTCTTGTGTCCAGGTTTATAAATTTGGCTTGGAAGTTCTTCCTTCTGCTTCCCTCTCACCCTTATACCAGCTTACACAGTGTCATCAGAATTTAAGCTCTTTATTCCCTGCTAAAGACTTTTTTTTTCTTTATCTATTACTTCTTTGCCCACTGTGCTTGCTTTGGAATTTCTTCTAGAGTAGGTATACATTTTTCCCCCTAAGTTTTGTTTTTTACATTCATCATAAATAGATTATTTAGAAATGTTCTTTTCACTACTAGGATCACAGACACTTAGAGCTCTAAGTTATCTCGGGGTCAATCTGGTCTGAACCCATTTCTTCTGCAGCAGAGACATGTGCTCAGGCAGCACTGGTCAGCTACCTCTGCAGCCAGCTAGTGTGCGTATCAAGCTTTCTAATTCCCAGCTTAACACTCTGCATGACACACTGGTGACAACAGGGTTTTGTTGCTCATATCAGCTTCAGTTGACTACTGCGTCAGCCTGAAGCAGCATGCTGCAAGGTAAATGAGGCTTTCATGGTTTCATTGGAGAAGCATGACCAAATGGTGGTCTCAGGCTTAAGGCAGGGACTGGGAACCTGTGGATCACAATTATTGTCTTTTTTATCCTTCAGAAGCAGTTCTAAAGGCCCAGCCCTTCCCATTCACAGTTGCTTTGGCCAGGGGATGCCAGTTTTGTTCACCTAGGATACGGGTTGAGTATTTACAACCACAGGCTTACAATTCTATATTCTTAGAATAGCTGTGATGAGGTCAAACACTGGACAAAGTAGTTTCTCTTACTCTCACTGCAAAGTGCAGGCTCCTGGAATTCTGAATCTACACTGAATTCCCTTTCAGTCAATGTGCCAGTTCACCATGTCCCAGTGGGGTAGTGATTAGATGAATTGGGCTCTTGAAACTAATGACAGTTAGGCTAGAGAGAGGAAAGTGCCTCTAGGTGCTCAGAGCTGAACTCTTCAGAGCCAGAAAACTGCTCAAAGACCCCAACCTTTGCCTCAATGTGCCTTCATAGCTGTCCATCTTCAGGAAATGCCAGGAGTGAAGCTGAGCTTTGTTCTTAGAGTTTGAGCTTCTCCATCAAGAGCACCCTATGTGAAGCAAATTGGCAAATTGTGCTTAAATCTTCACTGTCTTAATGGTTCTCCTGTTTTGTTTTGTTCTGTTTTCCTAAAGGGAAAAATAAACAAAAGTTTGGGGGGGTATAAAGAACTTAAATTCATGTCAAATAACTTAAGTAAAAAAAGTACAGTGACTGGTTATAGCTTTCAAGGAATCCATGAGCAAGAAAGATATAGGGTAAAGGTGGGCCATATGGGAGAAAGATTCAGGAACACTGTCAGCCACAAGCCAGGATCTCTGCATCTTCTAATCTCTCTTGGGGCAATGAAAGGCCTCCTCTTTACTGCTCAAAGAGCATACCCACATTCTTGCTCTTTGCATACTGGTTTCTCTGCTTTCACAAGCATAGACCAGTTTGGCCTTTCTGGACTTGGCTAACACTTATGGGCCACTACCTTGATTCTAAGAGCCCTCCTGCCAGGTTCTTGGGAGTGTAGACTTAACTGGTATACATCCTTCCAGAGACCAGGTGGGAGGACAGAACTCAGAGTCACACTCCATAGATATGTACAGTGCTCTGGATTTGTTTGAAGACATATTTGTAGCATAAGAAGAGCCATCATGTTTCCAAAGGTGAACTTTAACCTCTTAAGCAAAAATTTTGCTTTATGGCAGCAGATAAAGTGATCAAGATGTTGGAAAATTGGGAAATGCATGGCATAAAAATGTTCAAATGACTAAATTCATAAATGCTTGGGTGAACATGGTCTTGCTATGGATGGAGACAGAGGTCAAAGTTCAAAGATCAAAGGCTAGCCTATGGGACGCAAAAGCCAGAAGTAGATGTCAGATGTTCACTGGAATTCACAGTAAGAAAGGAGGAAGGAGAATGCTGGATTTTTATCCTCAGTGGATTGGAAAGCTTCAAACCAGCCTCGCTAGATCTATAAGGGATAGAGAGGTCCTGTCAGAAGTCTGGGTAATGTCATAGCTGTTCATTCTAGATCCCAGAAGTCAGTATTCTATTATTTTCAGGTAAGTGAAAAAAATGTTCCATTTACTTAGGCTTTAGTTATTTTGTGGCACCAGCTCTCTTTTACTGTGACCCAGAGGAAAAGCACCTTCTACCTCTGATTCTGAAAATTTTTCTTGAACACTTGGTTCAAACTTGGAATAAACTGGATGGATACTACTGCCCTACTACTGTAAATATGCTTCTTCAAGACTAGTTCAGCCATTTGCACCAACAGAGGAAAGCACATTTGATGGCAGAGAGTTGCTGTTGGCCCATTATTTTCATCCACTGAATGTACTTTCAGTGGTGTTGCAGAGACAGATCAGATTGATCATCTTTATTATTATGCCACAATAAAGTGATTTTCTGTGCTTACTCTTAGAAGAGATCTTTCTTGGCCTTTGTTACTAATTATTGTGGTTTTTCTTTAGTGTAATATGAGAAGCAATGTAGTTTGAGAAGTGATGCTGTTTCACCCAAGGTCCTTAATTAAGGGCATTGCCTTTGGGTTCAAACAGACTTGGGTGAAACAGTATCTATACCATTGATTTTGTGTGCCCTAGGCTGGGTACATCCCTCCAATCATTTTAAGTATCTACACTTTACTAAGTATAACTAAGAGATGCACATATGTGTTTTCATGACAGACTTGTGAAGCTACTTATGATATCTTATCTACCATTACGAATATTTTACACACAGAATGTAACTGGGTTGTCAACAATCAGCCAGGTGTATCCTTGAAACACAACATTTATAAGGAGGGAATCTCTTGAAGCTTTATAGGCATTGGTGATATTTAGCCCATTTTCCCCATAATTCTATGGCACAGGACAGCCCATCTGGTATTGGTTTCTTAAAGGTTGCTCAGTATGATGGTAATTAGATGATTCTTAGCTAGGTTGTGTAAGAGCCCTTCCTCCCTCACTCATCCTCACTCCTCAGCTACCCTCAACACACATTCCTTTCAGATCTCCCATCACTGGGTTTCAGTGACCATAAAAAGACACCTTTAGGCATTCTAACCCCTTCTATTCATATACTCTGTCTACAATACGGCAAACCTTGAAATATGTGTATTTAATATGCATTATTTTATTCACTTTTGGGAAACTTTAGACTCTGACATTATTTATACTTTTGTCCACATTGAGCACTCATCTGCCCATGGGAAATCCCAGGCACTGCATGCTCACTCAGCTCTTGAAGTGCAGTCCTTTTCAGCACAGCTGTTTCTATTCTCCTGATACAGACTATTTCAAGCAACATCACTGCTGTACCCCCGATTACATGTGATCCAAACAAATTCTTCATCTGAGACCCTTTTAAAAAGTCTCAGTATTGTGGCCACCTGAGGGGACAGTAGTGCAGTTACCACACAGTAGGAGTTATTCCAAGCAATATTCGTAAATTTCTTTGCTCAGGTGAGATCACCCTAGTTTCCCCACAGCAGAAGTGTCCACAGTCCTCCACTGCCCTCCACTGAATTCTCCTCCACTCCCTTCTCCACCTTTCCTGAGTATTTCAGATCTATGACCAGTTTTCAAGGACCGGTCTTTTTTTTTTTTTTTTTTTTTTTTTTTTTTTCTTTTTTCAGGGCAGACTTTTTTTAAATTTAATTTTATTTTTTTCTCATTCAAAAATTTAATGTTAATAAAACTCCCTCCTGTGGCTACAGAACAAAAGTTAAATGAAGAGTTAAATTCTGCCAATCCTATAGAAATATACAGATGTTTCTCCTGAAGTACAACTTCAACATTTCTCCATAAATCTATCGTCTAGTTCCCAAGTCTTAGAACAAGCTTTAGCTTATTATATTTTAAGGTTTTCTTTTCTTTTACCTTTATTATTTATTTTCTTTTAATTCTAATTCTTTGTATATATTTACATCATTTTGTACCCAGGAATTTTCCCATTTCCTTAACACCCGTTAAACATCTTAATCTTTTATGTTCTCCTGTTTTCTTCCCCCTTTCTCCATCTATTGTTCAGTTCTGTTGGTTATTTCTAATTTTCATTATTAGTTTGTTTTCCTTATATCCTTCATATAAGTGAGACCATCCCATATTTCCTTTTTTTTTTCTTTTTCTTTTTTCTTTCTGGTTTGTTTCTGCTAATATGATTCCTTCTAGCTCCATCCATTTTTCTGCAAATGATATATGTTTGCCCTCTTTGATTGATGCATAATATTCCATCAGGTACATATACCACATTTTTTCAGTCACTCATCAGTTTTGGGGCATTTGGGTTGGTTCCATATCTTGGCAATTGTAAACAGAGCTACAATAAACATGTAGCTGCAGATGTTCTTTTTAATTAGTGTTTTATATACTTTGTGCAGATTCCCAGTAGTGGGATTGCTGGGTTAAATGGTTATTCCACTTTCAATTGTTTGAGGATCCTCCACATAATCTTCCATAGTGACTGGACCAGTTTCCACTCCCACCACCAGCACTGTAAGAGAGTTCCTTTTTCTCCATATCCACACCAACACTTGTTGCCCCCCCCCCCGTTTTTTTTGTTTGTTTTGTTTTTAAGATAGACCATTCTTACTGGTGTAAGATAGTATCTCAGTGTGGCTTGAATTTGCATTTCTCAAGAGTTAGTCTTATGGTTTGTCCTTGATCCTTTATTTAGTTTCTCTAGATTCCATATGTGAGTGAAACCATCAGGTATTCATCTTTCTCCATCTGGCTCACTTCACTTACGATCATTCTGTTCCGTTCTGTTCATGTTGCCACAGATGTTTTTATCTTTTCTTATATTATGAAAAAATAGAGAAATACATTTAAAAATTAAATAAATTAATAAAGAAATGATATATCTTGTCAATCTCCATTCTCTGTGATGATAATGATGATGATGATGATTAATTTGCTGTAAGTGAAGGGCTCAGTACTGAGAATGAAAATTTTATTGTATCCTTTGTAAATTTTGTATTTGGGAATCTGTCTCACACCCACATTATCTGACAGATATCTGTCATGTTGCCACTTGAGTCAGAACTACAGTATTGATACTCCATTTCCCAGATATGACCACTAAATTTTAATACAAGAAAAAAACAAGAATACTAGTGGGCCCATGGTACAAGTGAGAGAAAGGAGGATCAGAAAGGCAAGCAAATTGCCTTTCCTCACATAGCACACTGTGTTAGATATGCAATTTAAACCTAGCCTACAGCAATATTTTGATAATTACTTACTTGTTAATATATTATAAGAAATTCTTTCTGCATATCTGGAGTGAAAGGTAGCACTTATTAGAATCTTGGGAGAAAATGTCATGTAATTAAAGAAAACATGTCCTGTGCTTTATAAAACGTAGTTCTTCAGACATCTACATTACTACATTGTACAGTGTTCTACAGTTCATTTCTGATAAAGGTTAAAAAAAATGGATATTTCTGTTCTCACTGTCCACATGCTTTTCTAATCCCAGTGTCTTGCTGTGGCCTTGTATATTTGTTCTATCTCCTTAAACACTGAATTCTTCTTTAAACAATGTGATTAACAATTTTTGTTGATGTATGTCCTAATATGTTATCTACAGTGTATTTGCATTTATAGGTATTTAAAGCAGACTCAGGCAAATATAGTACTTGGTTGGACAATTAGAGATCGACCTATAAAATAATCAGAAGTTTGTACTTGCTTCTATTGTTTTATAACTAACATTTTCCTTGCTTTATGGGGAACTTCTCCAAAAGCGGGCGGGGAGGGGGACTTTTTAATTATTACATGCAACCTACATAATACAACAAAAGTATCTGCATTTCTTAAGAATAATTTTTTAAAATGAAAGATAAAAATATTTGGGACATGCTTAAAAATTATACAATTCCAGCAGAATTTGGTCACCTGAGAATATTCCATCTTCAGGAGAAGAAATTTGTTCTTTGAAAAAAAAAATTCAGAAAAGTTCATTACTTTTGTAGTTTGATTTGATTCTGTAAATCTTAAGATATTTTAGAAGTTTTCTGAATGTTTGCAGTGTTTTGTATATGTCTCTGTCACTTGTCCTCTCAGGTTGTCCTGTACATCACTGGTGACTTTGCTTTCCTCAGTTCTCCATATCTGAGAGCAGGTGCATTTTTTGATGTGCATGAAACAGACTGTTATTATAGGAAAGAGCTCTTTTTGTACTTACTTACCACTAGATTTTCCCCACCTGAAATAAATGACCATTTATTTTGAAATAGGACAAGAAAAATTCTTTGAAATAAGAAAAGTTGTTTTGAAAAGAAAGCCAAATTATTATATAGAGTTACTCAAAATCTCAGGAAATATAACAGGTTTGCACAGGTTCTCTGCCTGGTCCCCTAGTCACAAGTCTCTTAATTTTCAGAAAAGTCACTTCTAAATTCTATTCTGTCCCTGTTACTGAGAAGATTTTTAGTGGAAATAGGATGTCGTGTGGTACAGTAGACAAGAGGTAGCCTGACTTGGCAACCAAAGCTCTTCTCCTTGACTTTGTTTGTTGTCTTGGGCAGATGTCTTGCCTTTTCAAAAAAAGTAGTTTGCCCATTTCTCCTGGTGGTTAATGATGGTGCCCTGCCTATTGCAAAGAGTTGGTTTGAGGATCACACAGAACATAGTGGCGAAAGCAAAACTCAAGCAGGGTCTGTGTATGTCAGATTAAACAATATTTGGAGATCGAGAACGTTACCACACATGCAGCCCCAGAAAGTAGCAAACAGTGAATGGAAAGTAAAACACAAAATGGTGGCCATTTTGTCAGGTGCTAAAGGATGACCATGGTATCTAAATTGACTGTACCTTGGATGGTCAGAAAAGGAAAAATAATAAAAAATATTTGAACCTAAAGATAAATTTATGAAGTCATGAGATGAAGTTAACTTGGTGTAAATGTATATGCCTGAATTTGCACCCCATCTGCCATGGTGTCACTGGCATGGAGTGAATTTAAAGGAAGATGTATTATCACACACACCTCCAGAACAATTTCATTTTATTATTTCCCATTTAACATGCCCACCAGCTTTCCCTCACAGTATGTTAGTCAGATACACAAACAAAAATCAGTCTTCATGTTGTAAATTTTATAATCATATATATTTTTTTGAGATTAGGTCTCACTATTTTTGCCCATGGAACTGCAGGCTCTTGTTGACCAGGGTACCACAGACTCAAGCAGTCCCCAGCCTCAGTTTCCCAAGTAGCTTGGATTACAGGCACGCGCCACCACGTCCAGCTATTTTTTTGGAACTAGGCCTCGCTATGGGCCCCAGGCGGGACTTGAACCACGATCTCTTGCCGCTCGCCCTGGCACTTCATAGGCTGAAGCTTACAGGCACAAGCCACCGTGCCCGGCCTTATAATCATATTTTTTTTAAATCCTTGTTTGGCAATTTTATTTAAAAATGACAACCAAAAACAGAAATTTCATAATGTTGAAAGCATTTTCTGTCTTCTCCATAGGCATAATGTCAGTATTAACCCCTATAAACTCTCATAAACATTAAGGTTGGAGCTCAGACTTTACTAGAGTATTCCCACCTGTTGACACACCAATATTAGGTTGGGCACAGAGTGTGCAAGTATCTTCTTTTTTTCTTTGTGGGAGGAAACTAAAAAGTCATTGCATATCTATATATCATGTTTGGGGGTTGTAAGAATTCTACCCATTCATCAGAATTTTAGTACCTAATATTTATGGTTATGAAAGCAAATAGACTTTATCTTTAGATACTTCAGCATATGGACAAGTCTCCCGTTGTCCCAGCATCTGCTTTAGTTTGATTGTAATCCTGCTCAGGCTTGTTTTCATTACTTTTATTCACTGGTCAAGATTTTCTGACATATCTTTGTGTTTAAAGTAGTAGAACTGTACAAATTGTACCATTGCCACTTGAGTGTGAAAGTTTGTAAGCTGGCACTTGAGTGTGCAAGTGTGAAAATGATCATAGGTTCAGGATGCCTGGGCTTAGACCAAGACTCTGACCTTTTCTGGCTTTTGTAGCTTTGAACCATAGTGACTTCATCTGTGATATGCAGTTATGATTATCTTTATTTCTTTTGTAGCTGACCAAGTGAAGACAAATGAAGCAGTATATGTGCAAATGCTCAGTACATTTTAGGCTGCTATAAAAACATTGTCAGTTAGTGACAACTTTGGGTTTATCTTTTCCGGTTTTGACGATAATGCAAAACTTTTTAGCAAAAACAATATGCTGTGTTAAATATGAAAGCCTAGTAAATGCTAGGGAATACCAGTGACTACATAGAATCAAGTGATAGGAACAGTAATCAGAGCACTTATGTTCTAGTCACCCTTAAAACTAGATGGAGCAAGATGCTACAAACACTTAGAAAGTACAGGTAGGGATTAACAAATTTATTGGAATAAAGCAACCAGGAGAAGTGCAGTTAGATTTTATTCTATGGCACACAGAGTAAATTCATGTGTCTCTGGGGTGATAACAGAGTGACAGAATAGAATAAACTGAAAACATGTAAAGCATGTGTAAACATGTAAAACATGTAAAGCATGTACGGTGTGCAGTATGGTTATGGAGACTATAAACACAGATCAAATTGTATATGGAGCAACAGGAAATGAGGTAGAATACCAGTATGGGCTAAAATTTAATTCCCATTAAGATTTTGACTCTTATTTTAAGTGCAGTAAGAAGACTCATGAACAGGTCCTTATTACCATGCACTGGTAGTCTGGACAGTTTCTGTACCACTGTCTTTGTCTTCTCACAACAGATAAATTATATATATATATGTATATATGTATATATATATATATGTATATATATATATATATCAGTTGAAATTGGCCATGAATTATACTATCAAAATTGGAAATAAATTTAATTACATTGAATTATCTTAATGAGCTGGATGGCTTCACCTCTATGTCCTGGAAAGGAGTCAGTAAAAAGAAAATCCCCCACAATCAGTTTCATTCATTTTTTTCTCTCATGGAGGGAAATGGGAAAATATGAATGTTGTACTTGTATAATGTTCTCTATGTTCTTAGTGTCTAAATGATTATTTATTAATTGCTAACTGATCATTCATCCATATGTTTAATGAGTCAGCAAGTAATTGCTGATTGTCTTCTAGGTGATAATGTGAATATAGAGATGTTTAGCTCATAATTATTTTCTCAAATTTATGAATGCATAAAATAATAGGGCAATAAGACAATTGCACAAAGAACTGGAAAGAAATGATGAAGTGTCAGAAAAGAGGTTCAAAATGTTATAGGGATTCAAATGTCACACTTGCCTAAGACTGGAGAAGCTGGAATGTATTTACAAAGTGAAATTTGAGTGGAGTCCCCAAAATTGTATGGAATTTTGAAACAAAACATTAAAAGATTAAAGTCATGAATAATGGAAGCAATGTGTATTAAAAACTATGATGGGGCAACATGAACATGGGATATTATAGAAAGGATTGGAATATAGCTTGATTACACATAGGATAAAGAAAAAAGGTTTGATATTTATCTACATGGAAAAAGTTACTGGGAAAAGATTGTTCAGAGTTTTGTGAACATTATTGGGAAGGACTAATTCAAAGTCTGGAACAATCCTAACTTTATTTAGAATACAAAAGGAAAAATTGAAGAAATCAGAACATAACTTGGGAGAATAATATGGTGGTAATGAAAAGGATGAATGTAGATAGGGGTTATCAGATAATGGACTATTGCATGGAAGCTGTTCAAAGAGAAAGTTAAAAGAAAATGAAAATGGAAGGATAAGGATAAATATAAAATATTTCGGCATACTGAATCATCTGTCTTGGTCAATAGTATGAATGTAAGGTGTGAGATAGAGAATAGAGTTAAAAATGATTTTGAAATGTCAATTTGGGTAGCAAGAGACTAGACTATATTTTCTATAAAAGAGGGAAATCTAGTAGTTTCCCAGTGATAATGGTTGTAAAGAGATGTTTGTTTGCTTTTAGGCTGGATTCCAAAGCTAGGATAAGTCTAACGAGCAGGATTTATAAGTATGTCCTTTAGGAGTAACAACAGAATGTTCTCAGATTAAACCATTTATATACCAAAGTAGACTAACTTGTATTCAACTTAAAGGACAGGTAAGAAATCAAACTCCTGGCCACTGAGTATCTCTTTAACTAAAAGTTTTGAGGATTAACCTGATTTTACTCATAGAATGTTTGAAAGACACAGGTCCTGTATGTCATGGCAACAATTGTTGTACCTCAATATTGAATATTTTATATGCTCTAAATTAGATATAGTCTTGGGTAGTATTCAATGTTCAATCCCATGTATGCAATTTGTTATAAAACTTTTTAGTTGCCTACTCTAAAACACACTGTGTTAGGGAAGTATTGATGACTTCCCAAGCTTTTGCTTTTAGTAACTTAGCATCATTTATTTAAGAAGTTACAGAAAACAGTAACTTCTGCTTTCTTCCCAAGGTGGGATGGGGGGGGCATGAAGTAAATAAATGAATGTTTGTTCCTTACAGATTATAAATTATTTTTGTTTTTACCCTATGTAACAGGGTACACCTAGTGTAAAAATGGTTTGCTATTGATTGTTTATGAGAAAAGTTGTGTGAAGGTATATGGTCAAGATATTAATGGCAGACTTTTTTTTTTTTTTTTGTGACTGAGCAACAAAGCATTAAAATTAAAAATGACTCAAATGGGGGGAGGAGTAGAACTTGTTCCTTGGAGTAAGGAAAGACACCTTCTTCTGCTGAATATTTATTTATTTATCTGCTTTAAGTTGAAGGTTTCCAGGCCATGCGTCCTAGTTTAAACATCTTTTCTCTAAACCCCCTAGTTTATTCATCTGATTCCTACAGTACACTCCTAATCACATTCCACAAGTCTGGCACCTATATTCATGTCCTTACAAAATGAGGTATCCTCGACTTTCTTCTAGGATAAGCTCTTACCTATTAATCCACCATATTTATATGATGTATCTGATTTTAAAAGGCACATTTATCTAGAATCGTCTAACCCAAACCTGGGTTTCATAGAACTCTTGTGTTTCTTATTCAGTTTATATCAAATTAGAACTTATTTTTAAGCAGCTTTTCTATGTGACCTCATTCACTGTTGCTGGGTTTCAAACTGCATATGGCAATAAAACCGCTTGATCTGTACATAGTTAGTATCATGCAAGATATACTTCCAGCACACAAATGATCATATGCTCTGTCAAGTAAACTAATAATTTTCATTTTGGTATCATATGAATCCAGTTGTCTTAGAAACATGATAACCTGTACATCTCGACCTCCCATATTTCTCTGTGCAATCAGCAGAGAATGATGTACAGTATAGAGGTGCAGGTCTTACTAGACATACCAGACCCAGTGACAATAGCAGTTGAGTGTTGCCTGAAGCCACACACCAAGCACTTATACACAGTCTCTAATTTTCACAGCTTCACGATGTGGACATTATTAAACCAGGTCACACATAAAGTTTCTTACTTTGAGAAAATTATATAACTTAATGTTTCTATACTGAGAAAACCAATAAGCAGTGGAGCAGGATTTGCAGCCAGATATAATTAAAAGGCATATACACTGTTTCCTACTCTCCAACTACTGGGAATAGATACTTGTGACATCACTTTGGATCATTAGCCAGATAACAGTTTTGAGAGGAGGAACACACACACATATTAGTACTAAAGATAAGGGTATTCTTGAAATTTCTTTGAAAATCTGTCCAAGGGTTTGAAGTTATTTGGCTTTATACATCTGCTCTGTATCTTCTGCTTACAAATGCCCCAACTTTATTCATAGCCTTTTTAGTTGCCTACATGGTATACTTAGAAGATATGAATAATTGGCTATTCTAACTTGAAGTGGGAGCAACAATCTGGCTTCAAGTGTGTAGAAAATTGACTCTTATTAGATGTCCATCCTGGCTGTGGTTCACACACAGTCATTAAAGAGCATATCCTCCTTTCCATGCACAGGATTTCGCCTGCTGGACCCATTAGTGCTAATGGTCATTTTCCTCCCATCACCCCAAAGGATTAAAAAGAAGAAGCTGTATCTCTGATGAAGTGCTAATGCTAAAGAGGATTCAGACCTCTAAAGGGTTTCCTTCATTCTCTTCATGTGGCAACCTACCAGGGGACTTTAGACCACTCTTCTCTATGAGGAGTTTATAAAGACAGTATTAAGTAGTGGTGCTAAGTGCAGCCTCAGTAATGAAAATGAGAATGAGTCCTCCTCTTATAAAGCCAAACTCATCCACCTTGGTATATTTGAGGTCTGCAGCTTGCATTGCTTGAATCTATATTTTCGCTCTTTAGTAACACAAGGGAAAAATTACTACTTCTCTTTATTAAGCTTTAAAAAGTTGTGCCAGCAGGTAAGTTTGCTAATAGGAAAAAAATAGGATTCTAGCAGGAAGTGGGGATAGAAAAATAAGTGCATTTTAGATTAGCTCTCTCCCCATGCATTGCCTTACCATTCTTCTTTCTTTCTTGATTATTTTCTGCTGTGGCCTCAATCCGTCAGATGACTGACAAAATTTATTGAGTGCTCACTGTGCTTATAGCCCAGCACTAGGCACTATGGGAGAATCTAAAACAAATGAAGATACAACCTTCTCTTTTAGGTGGTCACATTCAGAAAGAAGGAGATTGGTTATCACATACATAGAGCCCCATGAATAAATTTCAGTACTGAGTTCTACATCTGGAAAACCTGAAGCAGTGTCAAGAATTCTACATTCAACTCCCCACTGTTCTCTCATACTACATTCTTTAGGCCCAGTGGAGAACTCAAATTTTCTCACAAATTTAGCTCAACAAATGAATGTAGGGAGCATTTCCTTGTATTGATATTTGACATAAAAGGGTATAAATCTTACTCCACACTCTCAAAAGTACAAGAAAGGTAACACTTCTTGTTTTTCTATACCTAACACTAGTTTCTATTTAGAACTCTGATTCTTTGAAATAGCAAAAAAGTATCATCTTGAGGAATTTTGATTCCCTTGTTTCCCTGGGGTGAGAGACTTTCATGGCACCAGGCTTTAGAGAGGTAGAGAGACTCCACAGATGCATTCTGTATTCATAGTTCATATACGTAGTGAAGTTCATTCCGAATTGTCATTTACTCCTTCACTCCTTTCCTCTTCCTTCACATCAGTCATTTTCTGCATATGCCAAGGACACTCTGGGTATCGTTCTGTTGTTCCTACACCACAGTGGAACATGGGAAGTTCTGTGAGGACCGCCTAGTTCCCAGCATGTCTATATGCACCATGCAGTCACTTCTTCTCAAGGATCTCACTGTACTTCTTGGTTCTCTTGGGAAAATTAACACAACTAATCTACTAAACCTACCTCAGATTTTGATAAGCCAGGTTTCATTTCTGTGACAGGACTGTGTCTTTGGTTTGGCATTCACTGATGAAGTGTTCACATTTCTTCTCCATCGTTTCTCTGCTTTTTGTCCAGATGAAGGGCAGGGGAGCTTTACACTTCCCAGGCAATTGCTTATCAATACCATTTTTAAGAGAGTGACTCATACAGCTGGGAAGTTTCAAATCTAGAGACATGAAGTTGAAAAAAGAGAACCAAATATTCTACTAGAAATTACAATAATCTTAGGAAAATACATCTGTCACCAGTTAGCATATCACAGAAGAGTATTAAGAGTTGAAATTGAAGAAGAATGTTAGGCATATGCAAAACATTGTGGTAGGTTGGTAGCAAATAAGAAGAATGCAAATAGGCATAATGGACTAAAGCATGATAGGAAAGACAATTTAAGACACCGGAGAGAATTTCTAATTAAAATAACCAGAGTTCTCTAAGTAGATGGTAGATTTGACAATAACATTTATTAGCTGATTGTCTATTACATATTTTTACTCTAACAAATGCTTCCTATAGTTTATCTCATCCTGTTCTCACAGAAACACTGTGGCATAGGTTCATATTGCTACCTTTCTTATAAATGAGGTTACTGATGGTAGGAAAAACTGAAAAAAGAAACAAAAATATTCCAAACAATAAGAGTTGGTAAATGCTTGGACATGGATTTCAAAGTAGATTGAGCGTGGCATTGCTAATATGGTGGTGAGCATAGCTGCATTCCAAAGTAGATTGATACACAATTCCAAGACTGAAGTTTCTTCTACTTGGTCATACTCTGTCAAATTCATCTAAGTCTCTGAAGAAATAGCTTCAAGAAATTTCTTCTAATGTTAATGTATTATTTAACACTTTCTTTGTTATTTTTGTGTACTTTGTAGAAAATACCTAGTTATATGTTTGTTAATTTAATGAAAAATAAACCCTGCTGATTTTTTTTTTTTTTTACTATCCTGCTACATATTTTAAGTCAATGCAAATTGCATTTGTAACCAAAACTTGATCTTCCCACAGGTGACTTATATATAGGAGGAGTGGCTAAAGAAACATATAAGTCTTTGCCCAAACTGGTTCATGCCAAGGAGGGCTTTCAAGGCTGCCTGGCATCAGTTGATTTAAATGGACGGCTTCCAGACCTCATCTCAGATGCTCTTTTCTGCAATGGACAGATTGAGAGAGGATGTGAAGGTACTAGATCTTTTTATCATATTCTGTACAATCCCTAATCAGCAATTTTTTTCTTTCTCTGACTGAATCTTTGTTTAAGGCTTAAAAACTTTGATCAGATTTTTTTAACATTGAATGCTCTGAACTATTTGTAGCCTGTACTAATGTGTGATATAAAATGGGAGCTCTTTCTATGGATCTTGTCATTTTCTGCTTCCTTGCATACTGCAATTCCCCTCATTAGTGTGCTAATCAGTTGTGTATTGCTTGCTTTATAGCATTAAATAGATAACCACATTTAGACTAGAGACTTAACGTTTACCTCAGCAAAAGTTAATCAACTTGAGCCCGTTTTTGAAATGTACATTCCATGGCATATAGCAAAGAGTAAAGTTCACATACCCATCCTGAAGTCACTTTTTGGTTTGTGTCTACCTGGCAGCAAGTGTATCTCTTGTATATTTTCAGTTTGTTGTATATTTTCAGTTTGTTTTAGCAATAATAAGTTTCTTCTGTTATGCAAGGCTAATATGCCTTACTTCAGAAATGTGCACATGTATCTTTCAGTTCTTTTGCACCTTATCAGACCAAGATCTGTAGGAGTACTTTTTGATTGGTACTTTCATTTGAGATTATTTTCACATCAACACCTCAAATTATTTGATCCAATTCTCCCTCCATAAATGCAATTTAATCACATTATCTTGAATTTTGTGGCTCTGAATGTGTTGCTACTTTCCCCTTTTGATGTTGAAAACAGTTTGGACCATTTTGAAAATTTTAGATTTAAGGAAATTTCATATGGGAGAAACGAAGAAAGTTGTGAATCCCTATTCCCTAGGAGATTATGAATCATTACTTTTCACTAAAATAATGCCATTCAATTTAACAATTACCTCGGTATGTGAAAGCTTTTTTTGAAAATACATTTTTTTCTTTGTGAAACATACATTTCTCTGAAAATTCAGACTTTTAAAATCAGAACTGAGAAAAAGGGTATTAAATAGTTATATCAATAAATTCTCCCTGGTAGGCAGTTAAATCAATAGCAATTATAAATTTGATTCTTGAAGATGATGTATTTATTGAGACTATGCAGATTTATTTTTTTTTATATAAAAGGTACTACAAACACTCTGGAAAGCACTTTATTTAAAAACAGAATTTATGCAAGTTGTTTGATGAATACTTCTAACCAAGAAGTAGTAGAGGCTACAGATAACATTCATAGTTAAAATCCCACAAGATAGAACATCAAATAATATAAATGATTTTCTCCTAACAACAAGATTAACAACTTTTGTTAATTATTTTTGCCTCTGTGGTTACTAGGAATAATCTTAGATGTATAAATATGGGCATGTTGATGAAATATTCATTATTTTAGAATTAGTGATCAAATTCTAGAAAAGCAACAATTATTTCTCTAAATGTGTCATGGAGTTTTGAGTCTAACTCACATTGAAATCTCTTATGTATTAATATAAATAGTATAACTTTGATATAACCAAATAATGTCAAAATTTTCTGTCATATCTACCCAACAGGACCCAGAAACCTCTAATCCCCTTGCATGTGAAAATGCTCTTGTTCTTTCCTCAATAGTCTTTTGCTGCCTTTCATTTATATCTAATTTTAGTGGTTAATAGCTGATTTTTATATATTAAACACTTTTAGAAAAGGAGGGACAGTATCCTGTCAAAATCTCTTTAGATTGATGTTTTTCGAAAGTTAACCTATATTGGAATCACCTGTAAAATTATTAATGTCCAAATTACTAGATGCTGCCCTCATGATTTCTAATTCAGTAGGCCTAGTATTGGGCCCTAGAAATTATATTTCTAATATCTTCTCAAATGAGTCTGATGCACATGGTCTTTGAAAATTACTACCTGGGCAGGCATTTTTCTGCTTATATAAAAGAAAATAAACAAGAAATCCATCAGCTATCAGGTACAGTTACCCTCAGTATTGAGGGTATCATATTTAGTTCATGAATTTGGTGAAAACAAATTTAATTCATGCACTTTTTGTGTAGACTCATAACATTCAGCCCTAGGAATACATTATAAGTTATTTAATTATTAAAGCTATCATTGATTAAGCACTGGTGACAAATTTATATATGCTATATCATTTCATTTCAAAAGTCCATAAATTAGGTAACATTGCCTTTTTGGATGAACAGAAGGTGACTGTCAAGGTTGCATTGCTAATAAATGGATGATGGAAACTTTAAAGCAAATATATTTTCCTTGAAAGCAGGGCTATAACAACTTTTCTCTATATTGTTATTTGTTTGTCTACAGAGATTGTAGTTTTACCTTTCCTTTCCTTTTCAAACATAATCTTATCTTAAACCACTAAACACAAATGTCTGTGTGACTTAGTTCCAGTTTTTTTCAGTGATAAAATAAAAAAGTGCTATGCAATTAATAGGAAAAAATAATAATTCTGGACTTTGTCTTGTGTAAATGCCTACCAAAGTTTAGATATTTTTCTAGAGGTGAGTACTTCGAAAAATGTGTCTTGTCAGGCACAGGCATGCATTCTGATTATTATAAAAAAGACTATTGTGATAATGAAAATAACAATAATTAAGCATGCCTTTATACTTACAGAGGGGTTTGACAGGCACACTACATTGCTGTCTACAGTGTAGACAGATTATGTCATAGAATTGCAGTTTTAGCATCTTTAAAGTTCATCATAGTTTTAAAATTGTATCTGTAATCAGTGCTACAAAACAAAAAATTTGAATTTCCATCAGTTTTTATTACAGTTCTTTTTTGTTGTTGTTGGGCAAGTAAGAGCACAGTTCTTCTATACTGTAGCCACTGACTGGGGAGGTCTTGTCCTGCTCCTTGCCCTTTTCTTTTGCTTATCCCAGGAGTAGTGTGCTCAGGAATGTTTCTTAAGAGTTTTTCCTTATTAAACAGTCTCTAATACTATGTGATAAAGATCATGAGACTGCTTCCTTTTCACAAATTGGAAGACAAAGAAAAACAAGCATTTCAGTGGTTCTTAGTTCATTGCTGTAATAGGTGAGAAAAAAAAAAAAACATTATATCTATATTGATTCCAGGCCTGTGAGATTATTATTTTCATTAGTTACAATTAGTATGTTTTGTGATTGCTATACTGATTATTATAGAATTACCATTTTTAATATTGTGGTTACTGAACTTGTGTGACATTAAGTAACATACTATGAAGAATACCTTTATGGAGAGAATTGTAATAAAAATATGATTTTATAAAGCAAAAATTTTTAAAAAGGCATTTTATAAAATTCTACAAAGTTTAATCACAGATGATTCTCATTCACTAAGCAAATACCACAAATATCAGTGTTATGCCATTTAATTAGATTGGTGACTTTTTTTTTTTTCCATAAAACCTATAGGGTTCTATTTACTGAAAACATTTAATATATGTTGTAAAGCTATTTCAGAGATCTATATTCATTTATTTTATTTTGTAAGAAATAATGCTTACTAGAGTAGGATTTTCTTCTTATAAGTATTCACGAATCTGTTTATAAGACAAATAAAATTACAATGGTGAAGAAAATTCAGATAAAATTTTAAACAGAATATAACGAGTATAGTATCAGCTAAGATAAACACTCCACAGATAAACACTGAAATCTTGTAAAGACATTTTCTTTATGGAGGATTACACTGAGTTTGCTTCTTCCATCCTTTACTTTTTTCATCTACTCCAAATGACTGACAAATAGACAGACAGTGGTATCAGCCTGGGTTCCAACTTTTGGCAGTGTATGGCTGGTATCACAATTTTAAGCCTTAATTGCAACAGCAAGGGAAAACATTTAGAGGGGAGAAACATGGAAAGAGATGATTTGTCTGTTAATGATCGAGTCTACACTATATCTGCATGTGACAAATGGTGTCTCATGTTCGAAAAAAGCAAAGTAGTGACTGATAATACATTCTTATCTATCCAAGAGAAGAAAACAATACAAAATCTCTTTTAATTTCCCTTCATCACATGTGTTTGGCACAATTAACCATTTTTAATTATATAACACACATATAGAACAAAATTCTAATAAATGACTGCTTTCTCATTTTTTGGCTTCTCTTCAGATTTATGGCTGTTAGTATTAATTTGTTTGCTCTACATAGCATTTCTCTCTCCCTTTACAGCAGCATGCTTTTTGAATCTGAACATTCTTCTGCATTTGCCCCATTTCAGTATTGCTTACTAACATCTAATATATTTTGCTTTTTTTTTATTTTGCTGACAAAGTTGCATTGATGAAAGCTGACTTGCAAGGTAGATAGTCCTGCGTGTATAAAACAAGACTGAAACCCCATAGTACATGGTGGAAACCACAAAATAGCATTTTTTAATATTTTCCAGTAATTGTTGTTTCAGTTTAATTTTCCCCTCCTTGAACATTGTGCAAGAAACCTCATTTTGTAGCACAGTTTACATAATGGCTTTCAGTCTTGAATATGTTTGTATATAGTGATTGCCTTTAGTGCTTTGATCATCCTTTTTTCAGTCTTTGTTTCTCAGTGTCCTAGTTATGATTCTTTAGCAATAGACTAGCATCTTTTAACATGTATGTTCAGTGGGGGCATGTCATTTACCCAGTTTTTCATTTTATGTTTAATTGCATGGAATTGTCAAAGCATGTGAATTAATACTTGCCAACATACCTATCCAAAACACTCAACAATCATGACTTTATTCATAGCTTATGCAAGGGAAGCTTCTGGAACCTCTAGGACTTTTTTTTTTTTTTTTTTTGCATAGCTCTCTTCAGTTATTTTGCTGACCTTTACCTTTTAATTTCATGAAGTTATAATCTCCACTTCTCATGGTGTCTCTATTCTTTGGTCAGAGGTTAAGAAGATCCATGCATTTTTCTAAAATCCAAAAGGTTATAGAGAAATATTGATGATGGAATGAGATTAACTGCTACCATGATCATACTAGAAGCTATGTGCTTGCTTTTACTATTTTTTAAGTTTGGTTTTATACTGTCTAATGTCCTTTATTTGAAACTTCAGAAAAACCTTCATATTTTTATTTCTCTGTTCCTAATTCAGGTGTGTGAACTAGAATTTTAAAAACTGGTTTGGTCATGCAATCTGAGGTGTTGGCAACTACTATATGTGACCCAACTCATGTAGGAAACACTTCAGGATTTGTTTAAAGAACCCACGTTTCTCCTGGACTGTTTTGCAGGGCCCAGCACAACCTGTCAGGAGGACTCATGTTCCAACCAAGGTGTGTGCTTGCAGCAATGGGATGGTTTCAGCTGTGACTGCAGCATGACTTCCTTCAGTGGGCCACTCTGCAATGACCGTAAGTACTGCTCCGAGTGTGGACAATACTCTTCAGTGTTTCCTGTTACTGTCTGTTAACCAGCCAGAGCTGGCAGTCGCTGTAGTATTTATGAGTAAGTTAGACTGTCATAGTCAAGAGATGCAGTTCTTTCTAAAGAAGTTCATTTTTTAAATACTTTAAGATGTCATTATTTCAACGCTGTGATGATGACGATTCTTTGATTTTCAGCTGTTTATGTAATATACCTGTTAAAGGTATAAGACACTTTCCTAGTTGTTGAAAGTTGATTTATATTTAATAATATTTAATTTCATAATACCATATCTTGTAGGCTACAGTTTAGGGTGATAGATCTTAATATATTTTTCTCTATATATCTCTAAACCCATCCTTACCTTTTTCTTTAAAACCATTAAAAACTTCTCAAGTACTTTTTCTTATATTGATTGTATGTATGTTTATCCCCTTGGCTTTACAAAGTAAATATGATGAAAAAATACATTTACATGATCTTGGTATATCTACAAGTGCTAGTAAATGTGATAACAATGGAGATGAGGATTTTAAGACTGGATTAACTGGAATATTGGTTGAAGTTGAAAGTATTTTCTACAAAGAATTTCATTTCCCTATATTCAGAAAATATTTCTGACGTCTTCTTGCTGTAAAACAAACTACATGCCTTATTTGTACATGTTATTTCACTACAGCATTTAAGACAAAAATTTATAGGATGATGGTGTAAGGGATATGATAATTGAAGGTTAGGACTTCAAGGCCAAGGCTGGTGAAAGACTAGAATGTGTTTATTTTTACTTTTGTCTATTTGAGACTCTTCTTATCAGTACATATGTGTACAATAGAACTTAAAATGGGATTAGAATGAAACATTCCATTGAACTGAGCTTTTAAATTGCAGCTGAGCAATACAGTACAATCCTCCAACTGTATTTAATTTTCCTATAAAACATAGGAATAATATTGAAAATAAGAACATGAAAATAACACAAAATAAAGTAATAGGAGAATAAAGGCTGTAAAGATTATACCACCTTAGACAGAGAAATATTTATACTCTAATCTATCACTGACACCTTCTGTATAATTACAGTAAACTTGAAGCAATACACAAGTATTCAAGTCATATATTTGCAATCACTGCACTGTAAATAAAGAGAAACTTAAAAATGATAACTCTATTTGGAGTTTTGTAAATAAACTTACAAACAATAAACACTTACATGTTCATAAAACAAAGCAAATATAAGACCTTACCTATGCTTTTAATAAATATATGTATATGTAAAAAGTAACTTGCTGCATTTTTCCTGACCTGTAGAAAATAGCATAAACTTTCTTTCAAGAAAAACCAGAAGACTCATAATTATAATTTGCTATGATTTTGTTATGGCAAAATTTTAATCCTGAATATGAACCTGGCAGATGCATAACTACACGTAGTAGCTGAGAGAGTTCTTTTATGCATTAAAAAAAAATGTTTTTATTTTGCTAAAGAACTTTCTCTGCCAAACTTTGCTTAATCTAGTTTTCATGTTTTACAAAACAGCTGCCATTTGGTTATGTCAGATTGTGTATCCTCTTATACCAGTTAAATATGAAAAAAAAATAATTTTCTGTATGTATTTGCTAGACATTTCCTAATGGAACATCATGATTCTTCTATCTTTGTATCTTGCTATCACTGAATCGTTTTTACAGGAAATTATTTGAATGCTATTCCTGGGTGATAGTAGTGATGATGACAATGATAAGGCTATTTGTTATTTTCTTGTAAATAAGGTAAATGTCATTCAATAAATGTCTCCTGTTATGCCTCTTGCACAAATCAGCATTAAAATTACTTTGGAGGGCTCTCAGAATACATGCATTTTGATTAAATCATTACCTCTCAGAGGTTTTGTGGAAATGTGAGGTTGTTTCTTCGTTTGTATATTGGAATTTCGGTGGGGAGAAGACATAGGGAAAAATCATTATTTCAAAGCAAATTTTATTATCCTATCAACTGTAATTTGTAGAGGCACAATAGTAACTGTGCCATGAAGAATATAAGTGATGTGGTAATAAAAATAGCTTACCACATTTTCTTAGCTATTTAAATTGTTCAAAAATTGTATTTCTATATGCTGTGTTTATCTAAATTGGTTCAATAAAATTTGTGTGATTTTTGGGATTTTAACTAATTTCTCTTTTATATTGACTTTGACTTCCAAAAATATTAAAAGCATATGAGACATTTCATTAGGAAGACTTTTTTTTTTTTAAACTCCTAGCTTAGGTGTTTTTCCATAGTATCAACTATGGAAAACTGCACAGAAAAAAAAAAAAAAGAGAGAGAGAGAGCGAGAGAGAGAACAATTGAAACATAGCTTTTTTTAAATGGAAGAAATTATCTCTCTTACACAGTAAATCCCCCAAATAAATGAACTCTTCCCAAAAAATAGACATTGTAATTGACTTCTGATTGATAAGTTTCATAGAAAATGTTATTTATGTAGCTTTAATTTATAGTTATTGGGAATATGGGAATGCTTTTTAGCCTGTCAGTATAATCTTGAATAAATCATAATCTAATGAATTTAAAGAAATATTTTTTAAATAAAACTATTTATTCAAGGCAACACCAAAGACTACTTTTAAAGAGAAGTATTTGTGAAACCGTTTCTTCCCTGGAAATTTGTCACGTAAACAAATTACTCATTGACAAAAACAAATTCAGAATGTGTGTATATAGTATCATGTACTCATTCTGTAATTCCTATCAATGTCATATTTACTGTATTTTAAGTCACATATATATATTATTTTTCTCAACTATTACTATCACCTGGTTAAGTTTCTCACTTAGTACTTCTTCCATTCTGTCCTATACTTCTTCATAATTTTTGCTCCACCCCCTCGTCTTTCTGATATAAATGCCATCAATTCTTCCTGATTATTTAACCAAAGACATTTTTCTTCCTGTAATCTCTATAAAACTACATTTATACTATGTTATCAGTCATCATTTTCTATTTTGGAGTTACTTATGTTTGGTCTTAACTCCCTATACAACCATGTACTTCCCTAAAAGGCAATATTCTTTTTTTCTCTCTCTTTTTTTTTTAGGTTATAAAGCCAGTGTTTCATGCATTATGATTATGTTGCATATAATCAGTGATATTAGTAAGTCACTAAACCAGTATTGACTAGTTGTATGCATCTTATAGAAGATCTTTTGGAGTTCATGAGCCTCCATGGTCTGACCCTAGCTTCCATCTTTGTTCTTATCAATTGCAGAACTTTGTCCATATGGCATGTTACTGCTAATTAACTTACTCATGCTTTCTGAACATTACAATTTCAATTTCCTCACCATTGCTTATACTAATAACTTCTTGTGGGGAATGCACTCATTCCACCTGGAATCATTCCTTTAACTATCTCTGTTTGAAGAAATATAATTTCATTTTCAATTTCTATGTAAACTGTTTCATCCCTTGGAAACGTTCCTGGTCTTCTAAGCTGGAATTTACCTCCCTTGCTTGTGATATCATAGTGCAATGGTGTAGCCCTTGCCACACTTTGTAGTTATTTGTGCACTTTCTCTTAGCCATAACTACTCATTGAGAATTTACTATGCATAAAGTCTTTGCTAAATTTATATTCATTATATAAAATACACATATCACTTTTTCTTGCTTACAGACACACAGAAACACACACCCCACCATCACCACCACCGCCATCATTAAACTAATGGGGCATATAATAATCCTTTTCTGCTTCATCCTTGATCCAGATAGAATGTAACCATACTAGATAATTTAATGTCAGATTGGGGAAGATGAATATGGCTCTGATCACATGAAAAGTTAATATAACTTACCAATAACATTGTCACATTACATTAGTATAGAAATTCTGTGCACCAAATTATAGTTTATCTCTTCTGGTGTCTGTTGCTGCATAGGAATAGTACATCATAATGATGTATTTTGGTACTAGGAGAATGTAGGAACTGCCATTAAAAGACTATTTTTAGAATTGTAAAATTGAAAGAAATTCTTCCTGATAGTAACTTATTGTATCCTTTGTATGAGAATTAGAAATGTTCACTTAAACAAGGATAAAATACATTTGACTGTGACTTGTTACTGTGACATTTAAAAATATCTGCAGTTTCTCACCTTCTTTTGTTTTTTGAAAAGAGAATCCAATATCCTTTGTCTAAACGCCAATATCAGAACTACTGAAAATGATCAGAACATATATAAAAATAACTTAGATCAAAGCTACATTGTTTCTCTCCCACTTAGATCTGGCAGTATTGTTAAGCTGTGAGTTGAATCTGCTGCTGATGACAAAGGTCTGAATAAAATTTATCAATTAGCTATGTCCCAAAACCAAGTCCTCATTGTGAGTAGAATGAATCTTCTTAACCTTGAGTCATTCAAGCAGTTCTAAGTGGCAGCCCTTAAGTATTTCAGAGTAGTTCATAAGCAATATTTACTGACAATGCTTTAGGAAAACTATCTATGACAGCAGGTCAGAACCTGTTTTAACTATGCTATAAATGATGAAAAATTGATCATAGCAAGAAAATGCAATTAGGTTAGAAAGGAAAGTATGCAGATGGTACAGATGATAGAAGTACTATCTTTTATTATTTTAGTTAAACTTACCTTTGTTCTTGTTGGTAATAAATATCATAAATATAGGTGCATAAAATGAAGTGCTTGTCTTTTCATATTGCAATTTGGCAGTTTATATGACAGTTTAAAGCTTTATCTATAAGGAAATGTAAGTGGGGGAGGAGTCAATGTGAGGTAGTGTGTTGCTGTATTTGAATTCTCCAGATTAGTTTCTGCATTATTCAACTGCTGAATGATCCTTGACTCAAAGTAGCCTTTTAGTTTGTGCAAATGGTGCCAATTTGGCCGAAAGGTCAAAAAGTAAGAAACAGTTGTTTTTCTCTGCTAAGACTTTCTAATTGTCTGGTTCACTTAAAATTCTATATGAACCTGATTTAGTTCTCAGGTTGGTGTTCTTATCATAGTTCTTATGTAAATAGGGAGGTTTGAAGTTTGCATTAACACGGTTACATTCTCATAACTACAAGAGTCCAATTAGATCAGGGCTCCATCACCATTTGCCCTTCACCTTGGTTAAATATCCTTAAGAGATTACAGTGGTTCCAATTTTTGCTTGATGGTACTTCAAAGAGCTCTAGGACTGTAGTCCCTCTGTGAGTAGTTTGCTTTCCTGTGTGAATACATGTTCATTTTTCTCACTTTGCCTTCTAGCCACAGCAACACAACAGATGTAGAATTCAACTTGGGTGGGGAGACTGCCTGAATCTGAGGTGCTAATTGTTGAAATGTTAGATGTGTAAGTTAATTTTTAATTTTCAAATGGATTTTACTTCCCCAAAATGAGACACTGAAAACCCTTATTAACAAAATGACCATGGTGAATTCTTACAATCCTGCATAATGCTAAAAGCATATAAAAATGATATTCATTTTTTATTCATTTATTAATCAAGAATATATGTGGAAAGAATAAAATGCTAAATAATTCTCTGCCTTTGTGGAATCAGATCATCATGTGAATCAGATCCCATTCCAAATGAGTATTTCCTAAAGTATATGAGATTAAAAATAATTAGATTCTGGCAAATAGGCATTTTAAGGATATGAATAGTTGTGGTGAATTTGGAAGGAGTGGTCGAATCAGACATAGATTGTTCATGTGCTTTGTTGCTGTAGATAGACTAATTAGTGTATAGGAACTGCACAATATTTTTATATTGATTATGCCAGCACATTTTGATGTGAATCACAATTAACAGATACCATATGTATGCTTTCGGTTTACATTTTATAAAGTTTACCTTTCAATCTTAAAAAAAGTACATTACAAATTATATATTACAACCGAAGATACCAAGGAATGGATAATTTAATAACTTCTTTGAGCTAAAATGGCTAGTAACTAGCATAGATTAAATCTGTATGTCAGTCTGCCTAACTTTCAACCCACATTCCTATCTGCACCTACAACCCCTCCTTAAGAAGAATAGATTCAGTGTCAATGCTATTGAAATTCTCCAGATGCAAAATTTCCTAGAGAAGTTAGTAATGACTGGCATTTAACACTGTGAATTTTTCACCCATCCTCATATAACTCTTGATTCTTAGTTTTAATTTTAAACATTATGTTGCATGAGGCACATTCTTTCCTTCAACCACTCAGTTGCCACTTCTAAAAATGAGTTAACAATTTATAGTTATCTAAGGCATACTATCATTAACTTGTAGCTCTTTTATAACACGGTACTGAATATGAAAGAGAGATGGGAATTTGCTGTGATTTTTCTTTGACAGTCTGAGTTTCTCGAAACAACAACTTAATATTTGATAATGAAATCAGACCAAATGTATTTCCCAACATATTTTGTTTCAATCAGGTTAATGATGCATATTATAAAAAGATTCAGAGTTATGTTGACCAATGAATACTTACCAAGTGTTTCATTATGTTCAGAGTGCCATATTTTTCTCTTTACATATTTGTTGAGGCTGGAAGGAAAAAAAAATAGGCTGGTCAGACTTTGGGAGAAATGCAAGGGAAACATGAAAGAACCCATGATGGCTGAACCATGTAAATTTACTACAAGATAAATAGTAAAGACCGGGGACCTTTGAAAGGGAAGCGAGGTTGGAAAGCTCTGGAAAAGTGCAGAGTCTAGAAAAAGGCCTTGATAAAAGTAATGTTGAGCCTGCAGTTAAGAATCATCTAATCATAAAGGAAAAATATACTGTGAAGAAATGCACCTTGCTGGTGATCGCTTTTCCTTCCCTGAACAAAGTGTTCTGTGTCTTTAATGAGATTTACTGTAGCAATTAAAAAAAAATGTGGGATTCTTTTATGCAGAGGAATTATAGTCAGCTCTCTAGCTCAGTGCTGTTAAACATCTTTACTTCTCTGGTAACATTCTGAAACAGCATAAAGCACAAGGGTGATCTGATGGTGCTGGGTATTATGGAGTGTGTGATTTTAATGACTCTAATGATCTAAATTCACATCTCTTGGAAAATGACCTATAAAGCCTGAAATTTCATCTCCCCAGAATTTGGTGAGATAGGAAGGTACAAAGACATTTCTTAACTTGAAATATTGCAGAATGGAACAAGTTTCATAAAAAGATGAGCCAATATAGAAGGATGTTTATAAAATGGGTCGCGAACAAGGAGGAGGTTGCATTTGACAGAGACAGTGGGAAAATTGTTCGCGTAGGTGTGAACACTTCTTATAAATACATAACATATGACCCTTTAGGGAGAGAAACAGATGGAATATGTAGCAGAAAATAAAGAATACATTTTGCTTGTTTTTTTCACTTAGACAGTACAGTGCTTATTTTGATATTTGGCATCCTCTGTTGGGAAGCTCTCAAGGTCTCATCTGGATTCCAGCTACTCAGGGCAGTACTGACAGTACAGGTGTCTGAGTATGTTGGCAAAGTGTCTACGTTAACATCCCAGTCACATTTCTATGTCAGGTCCTTGCTGTTCCCTGTGTGTCTAATTTGAATAAATCCAGAAGTGAGGATTTGGGCCCAGGTACTCTTCACAAGGAGTAAAGCAGTGTTGCTGAAACTGTGGGGTTCATCTTCCATGACATCCATCATGTTGTGTCCTATTCAGGGCAAGTGCTCCATTTTAATAAATTAAAAACAGAAAAATGTCAGATAAATGACATTTCTTCTCAGCCACAGGAGATATCACACTAGTAATTACACTGCATTTGGGTTTATCAAATACAATCCTTTCATTGACACTGAAAATAATTCTGTAAATCAAAATCTTCAAATATTCTCAGTGTTGTTGAAGTATAAAAGATAAAATCCTAAGGTTCTTAAAATTAATTTTCATGAGACTCCAATTGATGTATGGAGTGCAATAGGAGAGGCTGCTGCCTGAGTCATAAATGCAGTCTCTCCTCCCAAACTCAGTGTCTTCAGAGCTACATGGTGACATGGTGGTGAAAGTGGCGATGATGATGATGATGATGATGATAATGCAGATGCATATTTTTGACTGAGTCCTGAAAATTACACTGTAAAACTCAGTTGAGTAAGTCTTCAGCCTTAGTTCTTGTTTATGTTAAGGTTTTGTATATGTTAAGGAAGATCCTCTTCCCCTAATCCTAGTATTTTCTTTATAGCAAGTTATTAATAGATTTTGTTGATAATCATTTCCTTAATGTTTTGCATTCTCCCACTCAGCATTTAAGATCCTCTACTACCTTGCTATACAAATATAAACTTTAACATGTTTTAGTTTTTGTATGCTCAGTCACCAGCTCTTTGATATTGAAGTTTATGGAGACACCTGGTGTAGTACTAATTGCCCTCTGTTCCTTTATCTCTGCTGAATGGCTATTATGTGATATTCTTTCCCCTGAATCCACTTCACCTGAGACAGTTCAGCTCATGGAGTTAAAGTAGCTCAAATAAAGTTTATATGGAGCAAGACATCTGTTGGTTATTGGATAACTTCTTCCACTTCTAGCTCTCCAAACATTTACTGTGATTTTAAGTGTGTTTGTCTTTATTTCTCAAACATATTTTGCATCACCGTTTTCTATTTTGGGGATTCTCAAAATGTGAAGTACATATTAAATGTTCAGTTGTATTTCGAAGATCAATATCTTATTAATTAACTGATTGTATTAAGGCTATTTTTGATCAGTTTTAGATTCAAATTTAGAAGGTACAGAGATTTGTCATATGTCCCTTGCATCTACACAAGCATTGCTTCCTTCATTATCAATATGCTCCGCTGATAGTGGAGTGCTTGTTGCAACTGATGGACCTAGTTTGACCTGCTGTTCTTCCAAAGTTCATAATTTACTAGTGGGTTTTGTGTGTGGGATGTGTTTGCCTATCTATGCAATTCTTTTGAGAATGTAACAGATTGTAAAACACCTAGCAGGAACTATGCATCATGTTCTATCACATTACTGTAAATACCTATTTTATTCTTTATTCCTGAAAAAAAAATGTGTCTTATATGAAATTAGTGTCTTCTATAACTAGAAGGAAAGTGCTTGGCATAAAAATGTGTGTGCGTTTGGGAGAATTTGGTGTGTCCATGCTTACATACACATACCATGAGAAGCTGATTTACAGGAATCATTTTCATTTTCTTCAAGTTCCACTGAAGTTCTTTTTCTGATTTGTGCATTACCACATTGTTTTCAACAAATTCTGGTACCTCTACTTGTTTCAAGACAACAATCTTTTGTTCAATTCACTTTTTTTTTTCATGAAGTAGCTGATACCTGTAGGAATAATCACTTCATTATGATGTGTTACATTGCTTATTTGGATTTTTTTTTTAATATAAGCTTTAAGATATTGCAACATTGAGGTATCTTTCTGGCAATAAAGTAAATCCCTACAGGGAAATGATACTATTGCTCTTACAGTAGCTCATGTCTTGTATGCCCTTATTAGTCCACCACTACCCTTGAAGAATTCCCTAAACAATGCTGCTATTGCAACACCTCTAGAAGGACCAAATACCCTCTTGGTATTATAGAGAGAGAACTTAAAATTACCTTTATGTTTTTCTTTTAATATTAAATATAATGAAGATAGGCTTTATATGTATGGCTATACCAAATTCAAGAGGTCTGTTTGATTTAATTGCTCTGATTCAGTATTGTAAAGTAATTTGCTTAAATCGTTTTAACAGGATGATGAATATTTTCTACCAACCAGTTTTTTTAACCCACAATTGGCCTGCCAAATCCATAGTAACAGAACCAGAAATAGAACTTGCTTTTTGGTTGGAAGGGTTGAAAAAAAAGAATATTAATATGTGTCTACCTATGTTGAAAAGGAAGCAGTAAAACAGGAGGGCCAGACTAAATCAGAAGTTCTCAAAATGTGCCTTCTGCACTAGCAGTGTCAACAAAACCTGTGACTTTATTAGAGATATATATATATAGCTCATATCCCAGATCTCCTAAATTAAGTTATGAATATAGAGGCCCCAAAATCTTTATTTTATGAATTGCCTAATAATTCTGAGACATGCCTAAATTTGAGAATTATTAAACTAGATAAACTTTATTCTTAATTCTACATTTTCCAGATAATGAAAACCTTTATTAGAAAAAGCCCTTTGCTGAAATAAATATTTAAGTAAAACATCATGACTAGGTTTATGACACAGTGTAAACCTAGATGTTACTTACATGATGATTTGAAGAAAAAAAAAAACCACAGATTTCCTTTTGATTATCAGCCTCCTCATTTGGCTGACAATCTGAAGAATGTTTGAAAAGTTCCCATTCACACCATTCATGCTGTGAAAATCTAGTTCAAGGCAACATTTTTTTTCCTGCAGTGTGAGGAGAATAAATAAATCTTAAGTGCACATGCCTTCTCTTATGCTGTTGGGTTCTTAAGAATAACTGATAATTTGTATATTGTGAAGTATCTTCCCTACCTGTAAGCAAGTTTTACTTGAAAAGAACCGAGAGTCAAATGAAACACTATGAAAAATGGCACTCATGTGAGGTTTTATATTTTTCATATTGCATCCTTCCTCATTGCTAAAATGTTCCCCATCATAATCCATCCTTACCACTTGCTAAATAAATGTGGTCACACTTTATTCAGAGTTCCCCCACATACAGTTTCCCTTCTTAGCAAACATATCATGTCTAGCAAGATTTTCTTATATATTAATTTATTTTTACTCACATAGAAATCCATATATGAAGATTTGCTAGCTGGGATCCCTTGAGTAAATAATTTGAGTTTTGTGGGTCTGTTTCCTCATTATGAAATGAAGGATCCAGCTTATTTTGTCTTTAAGGTCCCAAGAGCTCTAAGGGTCTGTAGGTCATTGTTACTGTATTCTTTCTCTTCATGTTCTATAGCCCTCAACCTATTTTTATTCATCTTTAAGGCTCTTCTTGGAATCAGCCTACAACTCAGTCACACCAACTAATCTTAAGCTGTATTTTAGTCAAAGATCTTTCCTGCCAAGTCCTATAAAAACACAGAACTTTGAAAAAGAAATCTGATTAATGGCTTGTCTTCCTCTTTTGAGAAAGAAAACTGAATTAATCCTGAATCACAGGGCAGAAACTTTAGCTACTTGTTTCTTTCTTTAATGTTTGTATAGCTCTTTATCTATAGCTCTTTCAGATATTTATTTAAATCAAATTTGTTTTAAAGTGGAGTTTTTGCTAGTAGTACAGGAATTATGCGTGCATATTTGATTAGCTGAAAGCTAAAAATAACTATTTGTACTTAAAAGAAATGGCTTTTGATATTTAAAAACATACAGTTTAACTGTGGATATTTAAGTATCAATACCATAGAAATAAAACTACTAATTAACTTCTATTATGTGCTGAATTATATACATTATTTTCTCCTTACACCAAATTCACAAATAAGTGTTAGGACATTTATTTTATAAAAGCTGTATCTAATATGAATATGCCTATGTTCATATGTAAGAATATGAATTCAGGCTTGCCTTACCCATAATTCTGTGGTCTGCTAGTCATGGATTATGAAGCCTCTCAATATTTAATAAATTAATGAAATTACTAAGATTCATGTGAATTTTAACAGCTATTTCACATGTTTTATAAAATGTACAAACCAAATTAGCATATATAGATCCCTATGATATGAGAAATTGCAAAAATGGAGAACAAAATTAGTGCTATTTTCCCTTTTAAATAAGTCATCTGCAGAACTACACCCTGTGCTGGCTCGTATTATGCATGTTACCAACGCGAGTGATGAAACCTTACAATGGCTGCAGCTACAAAAAAGAAAATTGTTGTATATTTTTAATGAGTGAATCAACTAAAAATGATGCTTTTAGTGAAGTAGAATTAAAATATTATCAATGACCAGGAAAATACATATTTTCTTTTTAAATGTAGTGGAAATGTTTGATGCTGTTGGAAAAAGAATTCATGAAATGATAAGCTTGCAATGTGTCCTAGCTAGTATGCCTCTGGTCTATATTTGTCAGTAGGTTAGGTTAAGAAATATCATGTTTGACAGTGAGGCTAGCCTTTTATAAAGTTGCCTCCTCTGTCTATAATGTCTGCACTACTGAATAGATCATATCCCTCTGTTGGAAACAACTATGATTTAATTTTAGTCAAGTCTATCTCTCTGGCTGATACTTTTATTGTGTAAGAGATCTTTATACCTCTGCTCTGGTTTAGAACTGCTGTTGGAAAATGAGAAACAGTGTGAGCATATCCTCCTACCTTCCAGGGTCGCTTGTGAGAAAAATAGGAAAGATGCACACTTGAGATTCTCCTGTGGATTAGGAATATATTTACATATCTGCCATATTTGGTAGATTATAAGAATCTGAGACGACTACTCATTTTGTGCAATTACAATGTAAAAGGCACTGGGAGAAATACAGAAAATAAAATGATTGGGTCACAGCCCCACAAAGAATTGCCCTTTTAATTGGCAGTATAATTCTCAAGTTTCAGGGAAGTGGGAATTTTTGTGTTTTATTCCATTATTTATCACATGTGTATGACAGCATCTGAAACTTAGTAGATAATCAATAGATACTTATAGAATGAACGCAATATACTGTTAATAAGAAAACAAGCAATGCAAGCACTGTTTGTGTAGCACATACAATTGCTATATGTGAATTCAAAAGAGAGAACAAGCATAGAGGTGGACTGGCTAGTGGAAATAATGGGAGTGAGTTTGACCTGAATTGAATTGAGACAAGCAGGGTGGGCACACAAGCAAAGCTGAATATATAGATAAAATATTCATTCACCCAAACATATCTATTGAACCTAATTCTGCTAGATTTTGTATACGGAAACAAACAAGAGGAGACTATGGATTCAGTGAAAACATAGTAGACATTGGAGACAAACAGAATCAGAATTTCATTCTGATAAAGTACTGAATCAGTGTAGCCACAGCGTAGTTAACTTATTATTGAGTTGACTTCATCTGAAATGTGAACGGATTACAGGGTGGTTTATGGTGTGGTTTTGAGAATTTAAAGTAATGTATGACAAGATACGCAGTGCCTCAAAGCTATGGTATCCTATAATTGGTATCTATTGATTTTGCTTTCATAGATAGGAGGACATGACTGATGCGAATCTAGATCATTATGATTTAAGAAGTGCTTCATTTAATATTTTGCTTCTCAAAGTCTGACCTGAGGACCAGCAGCATTTGTAGGCTCATTAGAGACACAAACTCACAGAATGCCCCTTCCCCTACACACCTTCTGAATCAGAATTTGCATTTAACAAGATCCCAGGTGATTCATGGGCACATTCAAGTGTGAGAAACTCTGCTCTAACAGAATCACGAATCTAGGGCAGAGCAAAAAGTGACTAAGTCAGCTGAAGGATGAGAGAAGATTTCTCTTAGAAAGTAAAATTCATACAAATTTTGAAAGATGTATGTGTGCATTACCTTATTTTAGTAAGTCAGAATACTTAATTTGAAAAATGTGATAGAGATTCTCCTTGCTGACATCAGTCCAGATTTTCACACCCAATTAATTTTGGGCAATCTCCAGTGGTTTAGCAGAATAAATGCATGCTATGGCAATGTTGTATCAAAGTGAGACCAGTCCTTGTTCTTGTTTTATTGGATTGGAAGGGATAAACTCTAGAATCTAGTAATTAAACGTGAACTTGTCTGTGAGATCTAGGCTCTCCAGTTCTCTCCCAAGCAACTTGGAATGTGAATATTTCATTGGATAGTTCATTTTAACCAGAAAGTATTGGCAGAAATGGCTCCTTTCTGGGCCAGTAAATGGGATAATAGAAGAGGCAGTCATTTGGTGTTCAGGAATAATAAATACCCAGCTTTCCCTAGGCTGTCCCTGAAGGCCCCTCTGGTTTAACACTCATTCTCTTTTTAATGTTAGAATGACTTCTATTTTATGTGGAGCCACGTGGCTCTGTTCATTGAGTTGGCAGGTGGCTCCAATTCTGTAATTATCATCTTGATTGTCGGCTGCCAAAGCACAAAAGGAAACCATAGTAATCCACTCCAGTGCTCTTTAGTGAATTGTTGCATATGCTTTTTGGTATATCACTTCACATAAATCTCACAGTAGCAGTAAAGCTATTAGAGTAGTAAAAGATATGCATTTTAATTTTAATAAAAAAGTGTCATAAAATTCAATTAACTACACTTTCCCAAATAGCAGTTCACTCTGGGAAACCCAGAGTTTCCTAATCTAAAATTACATGTTCTTTTCACTTTTCCTAGTGACCTCCATTAACACTTTAATCATTGCACCTACTTGTCAGTCAGTCATTTTGCAAAGTTATATCTGGGCCCCTTTGTCTCTTTATCTTTCTATAAATTTTCTTCTGCTCTTCTGTCTTTATAAAGACTTTTTTTATACAATGCAGGAGTTTTCTTTCTTCCCTATTTCCTTAATTGGGTAAAATAAGGGAAATGAATAGCATAAGTAATCCACACAAAGAGGCATTATAATTACCCAGGAGTGGAGGAAAATCATGGTGCTATATCTACAAGTAATGAGGAAAAAAACAGACAGATTTAATTTATTAGACTTCAAGATAATCAGAGTAACCCCCACTTCGCTAATCTATAAAAGTGAGGATTCTTTCCATATGTTTAGATTGTTCACCTTCTCCTCAAAAGTAGTTTAATAGCACTGACTAGAGAAAGGTCTCCTGGTGTTCAGACTTTATTACTTTCACTGACTAAAGTGCAGTACATTTTCTAGTATAATTACACCCTGGTTGTCACAATAAATGAACACAGTATATTTTACGATACACTTTACTTGCTTATTATCATGTTTGCTCACACATCTCTCAGACTTAATAACCCATGGGGGGGGGGGACTTCTACCATCATTGGTGAATGGAAATTAGTGAAGTCCTCTATTTTTTTCATGACAAGATTTTTATTTCAATTGTAAAATCTATAAGCAGGATAGATAGTCTATTTAGGGAATTTAAAAAATACCAATAGCTATGTAATGTTCTTTTCATGGTATGGCTTTTGTAATTTTCACTGCTGTTTCACAGCACCTGTAAAGGTGAATATTAACTGAATGCATTTTTAAAGAGACCAACTGATAACGCTGATGATTTTTAAAAACAAAAACAAAGAACAAATCCTGGATGTAAACAGATCTATCTTTTGAGAGATATGCTTATATTTGATTTCAGATTGACCTTGCCCAGGACAGTCTTGCTCTCTGAATTTGTGGTAAAATTAGATGGAAAAAACAGAATTTCCTTCTAATTTAGTTTGGGGTAAAAATCCAAGACTGGCACAATATTACAGTGAACATTTGAAAGATCATCCTACTGTTTGCTGCAGAGAAGTTACAGACCTCATCTAAAATGCAACAGGACATTAAAGAGATTTTATTTAACAAGTGATAGAGGAATCTCATGACCTGAATCATATGGTATTATATTAAGTTTTTGAAAATTTGTGGGGCATTTTCCCTCAAATCTAGCAAGACACAGTTACTTGAACTTGGTTATAAATAAGTACTTGGAATACAAATTTTTGGCAAGTTTAAAATATTTTGATTACAAGAATATATATTTGCAGAACAACTTAAATATTGAATAAATAAAAGATAAAATAAAACCACCTGCAATTTCAGTTATATTTCTCCCCTTTGACAGAACATTTTCATCAGCAATCAGGTTGTATCATTCACCATTTGCAATTTTGTTAACAATTGAAAAACAAAAGCAGAAAGAATCAATATTACTCTGTGACAATAAAACAAGGATGTGATATAACAATAATCAATATAGTATTAGAATCATATATAATAATCTATAATGTCTGCATTATATAAGTCTAGGTGGTACTATTTATCTCTTAATCACTGAATATTTGAACTATCATTTTGACAGATTTTTTTGGCCACTGTATATCCTGAGACAACACGATTATATTTTTCTTCACACAAAGTTACTTCTTGCTGCAGTGAACAATTGAATTTAAATAAAATTTAAATTTCATAGATTTTTATGGACAAGAGTAACTTATTGTATGCCTTGAAATTCATCTAACATTTTTATATCAATTTGAAAGAGTGAAAAAGTTGAGAATGTCTATGACTATTCCCATATATGAGAATTGGCAGGGATAGCGGGCAAAGAGAAAGAGCTTTCCCTGTTTCTAGGTGGTCTTCTCTTGAGGAAATATCCTCTACTAATCTCAACATAGAAGAATCAGTAGAAATGTCTTTACCCTTAATATAAACCTATCTCCCTTTCCATACTGTTTGTTGGGAAGGACCTTCATATGTCACTATTCAGTGTTCAAAGTTATACACATGCGATTACATTAAAATAATTATCTCCTGACAGGAAGGATGGGATCTACTAAGATTCTTGTATCCTAATACACATGCATACAAAGAAAAACAAACAGAAGTCTTTATTCTATCCCTCAAGGAGCTTATATCCCTCTTGGAACATCAGGCACTGATCAAATGAACTGGCAGATTATTACATTTTAAATGGAATACCTACTGAAAAGCAGAGTAATTTACAAGTTTCTAAGTTTCAGATATCTCATATTTCTTGAATGTCTAGTTGAATTTTGAAGTTGATGCCCCCTCCTTATAATTTATTTTTCTTTTCCTTCCTTTTGTGACCTAAGTCTTAAATGGAAAGCAGCTATTGGTATATTTGTTAGGTGTAGACACAGAGAAATTCTTTAACTTTATATGGTTGAAAATATTTTCTTTGCAACTGCATTTCTTGAAATTGTTTTGCCTGGTTTAGGACCAAAAATTGTGGAACTTATTTTTCTTGAAAATAGCCTTTATCTCCCATGATAAAATATAGACAATATAGAAGAATTGAGGGTACTCAAGAAGTTTTTTAGAGGGTAGTGCATTAATAAACACTTTTGTAGACACTAAATGGATGAGAACACTTTTGTAGACACTAAAAGGATGAGAATTTAGTAAATGGAGTTGACATTCTAAAGAAATTTAAAGAAATCTAAAGAACTTCTTTTCTGTAGCAGCATCAGGAACAAGTCTCAGTGCTTTCTGCATGTCAATAATTTTGGCCATAAACTAAAAAGACTTGAGACTAAGATCAGGCAAGTATGACTTTGGCCTGGGCACAAAACTGAAGGAGGCACCATAAACTAAGTAATCTAGATGAGAGAAGTAATAAGTCCGTGCAATCTTTCCAAAATATTGAAATTAATGCCAAAAAAACCAAAAACCTATTACGTAAAGACAGTGTTATTTTCTTGAGTTTTCCTTTCCCTCAGCATTCAGTTAAGCTCACACCACTGTTATTGACCTCTATTTTTACTTGAAGATTTGAAAATTTTGTCATGAATTATTTTTCATTTTGAAGTGTTAATGCTGATTTTTAAGAATTTGCTTTAAGATGTTTAATTACTGATTTTTTTGTGTCCCCTTAAATATCACTTCTGCAGTAAATGCTTTAACTTTGGTCCTGGCAAATATCTACCTTAATAAACCAAAGTGAACTCTAGAAACATGATTTCAGAATTAAGGCTATTAGAGGGGGAGGTAGAAAAGAAGTGGGAACAAAGTGGGGAGTGGCTTACTGGTCTGGGATAAAGGATTTTGGGTCCTTTGATAGTGGGTATGATGTGGTGACATACATCTAAGGAGGTATGAGTGTATTCCTCTATATCACAAACTGTGATATAAGCCAAGGTTACCACAGTTAAAAAAAAAAAAATAGAGGCAACAGGTAGATGCATAATTGGAACAGAGAGAGTTGCAACTTGAACTTGGCTCTTTTCATTATTAATCCATAAGTCCTGTGACGGTTCTGGACTATAAATCAGAAGAAAATAAATAATACTGAGTATGTGACACTATTATAGGTGCTGTGGGGGCAGTAATTTACTGAGGGGATTCAGCTTCGAATGGGCTAATCATAACCAGGGAGTTAATTGCATCCACTTGCATTTCACAAAATTAAAGTCAGATAGCTCTATCCCACACTGTTTTCTTTGCGATCTTATTACTTTTATGTATATTTATTTTTCATGTGACAGAAAAATGGATACCCCACAGCTAAAATTAAATGTCTTTTACTACATTCTACATTGACTAAGACCAAAGATTTTTATGAGAAAAGAAAGAAAAGATTCATTGCATCTCTGATTGTGTTGTCATAGGATAGAAATTTATAAAGCACAGTTAAAATCACAAGCAGTAGAGGAGTAGGAGGAGGTAGAAAATCCTTAATGAACATGTTGTGTGGTATATTGTTTTTGCCTTAAAAGTATCAAAAATTCAAATTGACTTTTGTGTTTAATTCTACATTTTGTGCCCCAGGCATATTACTGTAATTAAACAGTCAAGTGATAAAATTATTATTACCACTTCTAAATGACAAACTGTAAGAAATTGAAAGCATCCTAAAGATAACTGAGAATGGGTAATTAAAAGGTCATATTGAAAAACTAGAGTACTTTCTGAAGTTAGTGTATGAGCATAAAATAATTTTATATATTGATAATTAATTCAATTTTAAATAATTTTAAATAATTATATATAATAAATAATTATATATATTTTTGACCAGAAAATAGTTAAGTTATGAAAACACTTTCTAGGTCCTATAATAAAGTGACATAATGATTAATTGATAATTATAAAGAATCTATACCACTTTCCAATGGGGGGGGAAAATCAGAGCTTCAAAAATCTTCACAAATGCTTAGTCAAGATCATATTGATTTAGAGGTATGTCTCAAATGGGAATTTCCAATTCTCAGAAATCTTAATTCTCAGAAAAGTTCCATTTAGACCCTAAAACATGGTATCATTTATTTTCCAAGCAACACTCCACTGCTTGGACTAAGAGGCAACTCTAAACATTAACTATAAATTGTCCTCACACAAATCTACAAATAATCCACTCTGGCCCCAATATTTATACTTGATTGGAATGTCAGACTTGGAACAAAATTAAAAGCCAGTGAAAGAAAACTCACTCATCTTCCTATTATTTCCATTTTTCTTTTTATTCCATAATATACTTGAATATATTCATTAGCTTATTCTGCTTATCTAAGCAAAGACTCAGGCCTTTAACCATTCCCAGTTCTTCCTTTGAATCATCCACATTATTTATTAGATTATATTCATCTTAAAAATAGTTTATTATTCACCCTACCTCTCAAGTATTGAATAATTAAAATTACTCAGTTATCTAGTTCAGAATTCTCGTCAAGTGATAGCTCCAAGTGATATCAAGAGTCTCATGTCCCTCAATATAGTCTTTATACCAGTGATTCTCATAAAAGCCTTTAATCCAAAATCCTTAATTCATATTTTGGTATAGAGCATTTTATCTACTTGGATATGTCAGGTATTTTAGGATTTGCAGGGTTTAAATTTAACTCTTAGTATTTCCCTTCCATTGCCTTCTTGCTCATCATCACCCCACCCCCTTCTGGCTTTCCCTCTACTTTAGCAAATGATATTTTCATTTATCTGTTGGAATAATCTATATAATTTGAAAACGCAATAATCTGACAAGCTTTTAAAAGGGATATTGAGGGATTATTACAAGGGTTTAAACCTTGGGCCATATAATTATTCTTGTTTATATACTTTGGAACTAATTATAGTAATAGTCAAGGCAGAGGTATTACTATGTGCTAGTCATATGCCAGTTTTTGGTAGGTACCAGTATTATCCTCAGCAAGTAGTAAAACTGATGTACAGAAATATCTAGTGACTTGTCAAAGATCATAGATCTGTTTAAGTGGCAGAGGTTAGATTTGAACCAATGTAGTCTTGGACAAAAAACTCTGCTATGCTACCTTAAAAAGATATCAGTTTTCCTACAGCCATAAATACATGTAAAGTTAAAACAGTGAGGATGTTGAAGACTGAGAAGAGTGAATCAACAAGAAGAAATTAGCAATGGTTTTGGATCCAACTTCATAAACATTTAGCAATGCTTAGAAAGTGCTGATGTTTTATCATAACTCATGATTCTTTCCAAGTTTTTTGACAACACAGACTTGAGTAGTAGGTGTATTTGTCTTATGAGAAGAAAACCATAATATAAGATGCTGATGAATAATCATTTTACATAAATTTTCAGAAATACTTAGTTTCACTATTTTGAATCCTAGGATCAAAATTATATGCAGCTGTTTTGTCTCTCCATGAGATCTTTATTTCTTCCACCTACAACTATACTTACAGTAATTGATTTTTAAAATACAGAAGTCCAGAACAAGTAGTGTAGACAATTTGTTGTTCCCATGGAGTGGGAGTCTTGGACAAAAATGCACAACCCTATTCTTTTTCTATTAGTCTTCTGAGAAACATACTATATTTCTAGCTCTCCCTCCTACTGCTGGAAAGAACAAATTCTAGTAGAGCCCAATTAAAATAGCATTGATGGATTTTATGTTACACTAACATAGATTTCTAAAAAGGTTTTCTATTATAAGTGACATTTTTTTTAATTTTAAAAGATATAAGAACTAGAACTACATCCATTCAAGCCTGAGTTCCTTTTTAAAAACCAATTAGGAAGAAAAAAAAAAGAGTGAAGAATAAATATAAATCGATATAACATTGGGTTAATATTATATTTACCACAAGCAATTATATGACTAATCTATAAATCAAAAACTTTTGAGATTGATAACAGCATTTAAGAAAAGCCTCCTACATTGACACATCATTCTTCAAATATCTTAGATTCCTTAGGTGATATATGATCTTCCTGTAACATTTTGATGCAAAACCTAGCACAAGCATTCTATAGAAGGGAAGACAACAGAACAGCTACGAGACTCATATCTAGAAATTCAGTGATTTTCTATGGATTTGATCAGCCTAAAAACCATGTTTATAAAAACAAAATCCTATAAACAAGTGAGACTGTCCTTGGTGAAGTATCATTGTTAAATGGATCATCTTAAATCCATAGCCCACACCCCGTAAAACCACAGTGAATGAGCTTACTTAAATTTCTTGCATCAACAACAAAAATTTAGTATTCAACAACTATGAGTATTATATAAGCTTATATTATGAAGAATACAATAGGTTAAAATATATATACATGTTTTCTAAAATTAAAAATATTAGTATTAGACTTGATCTATATTTTATTCTATAACACTATAGTTAAATATTATGGATAAAACTAATACATAAAATATTTTAATAATATATTTATTTTATGCACTATACAATATATAATTATATAAGTATGATATCTAGCTATGAATATTGTAAGCATACTTCTATAGAATTTAGAATATTAATTTCTTTCTACTTTGCATACTATGCACTCTACTTGAAATCTGTTATAGCACTTATAACATTATATATAACACGTGTTCATATACCTTATTTTGTTGTCTATACTTTCCCCCAAATAGATCTCATTACTCCATGAAGCAACAACCATGTTTTAACTTTGGTGTGTCAGAATTTGACCCATAGCTGACTACTCAATGTCCATTATATATGATGCACTCTAAAGGAAAGGGCTTTGTCTTTCCTTGCAGGTTTAAGCTTATTCATTAATACAGAAACAACCAGTAATATCCAGAGGCACACATTTACTAACCAAACTGCCTAGTGACTTACCTAGAACTGCCTTTTGCTACTTGTTTCCAACCTGCAAATTCTGATAGTGAAGTAATTCTCTTCATCATTTGATCTAATCTTTTACCAGGGCAAGTAAAATAACCAATTTTTCTTATATATGTACAATTTTTAAAGCTATGCATTCACCTAGAGAAGGCCCTGCAGATCCTGAGGTAATGATTTTATGTCTAGGCACAGGCTTACAGTGACAACCTGCTTTAAGTAACTCTGGCACCTTTCCATGATGACAATGGAAGTAATTAGGCTTGTAACCAAATGCAATATGCAGCTCACAACAGAATGCCCTGGAGCCATGGAAGAACCCTTTGGGAGTTCTGTTGTGGGATGTATTTTCTAGTTTCCCCTGTTCTTAATGCGTTTTTTTCTTCTGGATTTAATTGAGGTTTAAGGAATACATAGCATCAATACCCACAGGGATAGGAATTACTCATGTGATAAAGTATTTGATAAAATATTTATTAACATTTTTTATTTCCCACTAAACCATATAGTCAGTCTCCTTTGAATATATTTAAGAATCTTTCTCTCCTGTGAGATTAGTAAAAAAGTACTTATAAAAACAATATATGACCTTAGTGAAGTATAGCCCCTACACAAATACACTCATAACGTGAGAAAAATTACACTTGCCAGATTGTACTGAGCATTTCCAAGTTGACACAATGAAATGACATCTGTGGTTAAACAGTAACCTGCCTTTTGCTGTCAGCATTTTTAAATCATCTCAAGGAAAGTTTACTCTCCCCACTCCCATAGAGTCAGAAGGTCTTCCCAAGGTCTTTTTCTAGATTGGCTGGTAGCAAAGATTCTTTGGCTGGCATGTTGCTATAACTGTATCTAGAGGTTAATGTAAAATAAATCTCTATACTAGCTTATCTCTATACTGGGTATTGTCCACCAACGAATCTGGCAAGATGAGATGCAAAATCCCAGGGCATTTCTATGTTCAGTTAACTTCCAGTCAAGTCCTGAGAAGAAATAAGGAGAATCCATTTTCTTGTATAGTATGAAATTGGAGTCTCAGTTCAAAGGACAAGAAGGGTCTTTTTGGTATTTTGGTGTTTCTGGGTATCAGTTTTACAAGATGCCACAGGTAGCCCAATGTGATATGACAGCCAATGTTCCAGAAATCCTCTTGATTGATTGTGTTGTTGATTTCCAGGAAGACTTTTTTTCTTTAATTAAAACTTTTTGAACTTTGGTTGTTACAGAATGAGTATTCCTGAAAGTATTGTAGTGTTCTTTGTCAGGTTTCATTCCAGGGAATGTGAAACATGCCATCTAGACTTTATCCATGGCTTTTTGGTGACTAGAATTTTATGTCATGAAGTTATCAATGAATTTGAAAAACTCCCTCTTGTTATCTTTTCAAAAAGAAACATACTCTATGATTGCATTTACCATTAAATAACTAGGAATGCACTCTCACATGTTTTTAAGATCCAAGACAAGTTTTTACCTTCATTGTTTCCTCTCTTCCTTTCTCTTCTCAGTTCCATCCCACAGAACCACATGCTACTGAGACCACATATTCCCTAAACACAGAAATTACCTTCACATAGAGTAAAGCTGATCATGGACTAACAGAGAGATAAAATTCAAATGACAATAACTTCAGAACTTTCAATAGATGAATTATTTATGAAATATAATTGATAGTCTTTCCCTCATAGAGGAAAGTAGTTCTGGGTTGCTGATAGTAGGCGCAATTAGAAGGGAGAAACATTTTTTAGAAGAAGGATAAGCAGGCACAAATGATTGTTTGAGAGCATGTAGATGCATTGAATTTTAGCTTAAGCAATTCTATTATGTACATATACATTTGTTCCCATGTCTTTGACAAGGAATTATTCATTTCTGTAATAGTGTTAGGAATGTGGAAAGGGGGTCTAAAAACTCACATTAAAGTTTGCAAGTTGATGCCCATGGTGGTTTTTTCTAGAATGGGCCTAGGACAAATGTCTGTTTCTAGCAGTGCAGTATTGAGATTTTGTATTTTAACCATGGAGATCCAAACTGCAGTGAATAGTTTGCCTCAGAGAGAGGGTTGGGTCTGGAAACTGTAGAAGGTAATTATGGTTGCTATTAAGAGACAAATTACTTTGGGAAATAGACTAATCTAGTAAAGACATTCTTCCTAGTTTTGAGATACCCATGGGTATCTCCAGACATTGCAAAGGGTATCACAAGACTCTCCCAGAAAAATTAATTTTAATGTGCCCCACTTTTTAAAATATATAATGCAGAGCAGTATTAAAAGACATAGAATTCCTTGTAATCAAAATATGATGGAGACAGCTGAATGAAAGAATGCTAGATTAAATATAAATCATCGAGGCATGTCCTGCTTTCCTACCCATCTCTCTGTTCAAGAGAAAGCAATATCTGCCTTGAAAACTATCTAAAATGAGACAGAAATAAAATGAAAAATTAGTTTGAAAACATATTCTTAAACTAAAAAAAAATCATACCAATGTAAAACTATTTTAAATAAGTCTAATAAATTTAATAGATAATAGATAATTTATTTAATAGTTATCTAGTAGAAATAACAATGAACTAAGAGGAAAAATAGGTTCTAATCTAAACTTTTTCCTCAAATGCTTTTTTTTTTTATTCTTCAACCTTGTTATATCAAAAAATATTTTTTGGGTTTGCAATTTTTCATCTACAAAGTTAGGGTGCTTAACAATAAAGCTCATGTTTCCTTATACTAAAGTTATGGGATCCAACAAGAAACATTGATTCTTAGAAGAGAAATTAAATTCCTTGATTAACTGCAAGATGAAAGCTTTCAGTTTCTTCTTTTTATAAATACAGTTTGGATGTTTTCACATACATGTTTTCATTTGGTCATTGTGAGTCAGATGGAGCAGGAATGATCCTCATTTTGCAGGTGTCTTGAAAATAACTTACATTAAGAACATGCAGCTGATAAATAGCAAATGTGAACTAATATATATTCACTGAATCTCATTTCAATATCTAGTATTCAGTACTTTCTTCCAAACTCAGTAACTTGGATCTTTGCTCTCTCTGAAAGATCCGGTACTTCATATTGTTTACATATTGTATAATATAACCTTATGAACATAGTCATATTATCATGTGATTTGTATTTTGAAATGGATATTTACATCTCCAAAGTGTGGCTTGGTGCATCATGATTTTCACTGAGTTTTGACAGCAAATAATTTAATCTTGGTAAATACAATACAGCATTCTAACAAATATATGAATATGTTGGCAAGCTCGGTTAGCAAATCTCTCAGCAATTTATGCTGTTTCCATTTCTGGAAAGACAAGTCTGAACTGCAGGAAGGAAAAAAAATACAGTATTATGGAAATGGCTATGAAAAAGTTCTTAACTGCAGTTCAAGACAGAAATGCAGTAAAATTTCTGTTGGTAGCTTTAATTCTGTTCCACAGTTTCAAGATACATGAACAACAGCAGAAAAATCAGATTGACTTTAAGGAGATCTCATTTGACATTAAGAATAGATCCTTTTCATTTTTACTTTTGTTAATATTAGTCTATAACACTGTATATAATTTATAAGTATAGATTCACATCTTTTCCTAACATCTAAGGACCCTGCTCCTCCAGCATAGCCCACGGGCCTCCTCCCTTTACTCCACACCTCCCACTCTCCCCCTCTGTTAGCCTCAATCCAACAGTCAGATTTTGAGGGTTTATTTTGGTTTATTTAAAAATGACCTTCTCAATTCATTTTGTTTATCTTGAGCCTGTCATTTATGTGGCCTGAGACTAAATGTCATTTCTGACATAGGATGTGTCATTTTTACTCAAACTACCTTAATTTTGTCCCCCCAGGGAATCTTATTCCATCTTGGGAGACACTCTGGAAGGTGGTGGTAGTTGATAAACTTGTTCATCTTCAAATGGTGATGTGAAAAGTGAAGTGGGCTACAGGAAATAAGGATACTAGAAGCAAGCAATAAGCAAGAGATGTGGTAGTATTTAATATGAAACTTAGAACCTAAGTGAAACATAAATATCACTGGGGAAATGAAAGAGCAGCTTGTTCAGATGTTACTTCAATTAGCAGGGGTTTTGTGGCCAAGAGGAAAAATCAAAAACTCTACCATCTGCATTTATTTCAGAAGCTGCATTTATTTAAAAGTATTGGATAACTGACCTCTGCAACTTGTTCATTATTTGCATACAAAAGGTTCTTTACATTAGACTCTGCTTCTATTTCCTTCCCTCTCTCCTTCCTTCCCCAGAATGATTTCTGGATGAACTAGGAATGATACATTTCATTATATTTCATACTGTATATAACACCCTTGGGAGAAATTGAAATAAAAATTTTCTTCCCCTTATATCCCCACCTTACATCCATATTAGTGTATTCATTTTAGAGGCATATATTATTTATCTATGATTTTCTTAATACTGTAAAAACATGTGTAACTGCCATCATAACTTGCAAGAAAATGTATCTCAAGTACAATGTAGATTAAATTCTAAATATATGCAAAGTAATAAATAAAAACACATGGTGCTACTGAATATGGTGTTTATATAACATGCATATATATATATATATATATATACACACACACACAAATTTATGTATTTAAACATACTCATATGCTTAAATTTCAATAAATATTCATTAAACTTGACTCATAAAAGCTCTGCAAGTAATAGAAGACTCCATTAAAGATTATATCAACAACACTGGATTTACTTTTATCTTTGAACTGGATTTATTTTTATCTTTGAATGAAAAATCTAGAAATAAGACTTGTAAGATGTTTGAAGCTGTCTCAAGCAAAGGGTGATCTCACTTGTTCATCAATTTTTGTTAGAAAATAAAAACTCTCTCTGAAGGCCCCCATACATTTCAGCAGGTTACTGTATTGACAAATTTTATGCCCAATGTGATGGTATCTGAACTTTGGATGTTTAGGAGCCAAGGTTGTTTAGATTTTGATGATGTTACAAGGGTATAAACATCATGATAGAATTAGTGTCCTTATAAAAGAGAAAACTCAGAGTTCACTCATTTTATCTACCTTGTGAAGAAACACTAAAAATGACTACCTGCAAGTTAGGAAGAATTTCCTTAAAAAAACACAATCTTGTTATCACCCTGATCTCAGACTTCCAAGTCTCAAGGATTGTGCAAAGTTGACCTCTGTTGTATAAGCCACCCCATCTATTGTATTTTGTTATAACAAATTCAGTAGACTAAGATGAAACTTGACTGGTATAAACCAGTAGTAAATAGGTCACTGAAGGAAGGGAGACATTTCTTTATTTCTTCCCAGAGCACCTGGATAAAATGAATGTTTTGTTAGGCTGAGTGATGGGTGTGTGTGGGGGAGAGCTGTTGACTAGAGAGCTAGTAAACACTTTATCAAACACTGTGTCCTGAAAGCTGTGAGAAATTCTATACAGATAATAAGGTGAGAATTTACATTTAAGGAGATTACAGTGGAGTTATGGTGATTAGATGTGTACATAGATAATCATCATAAAAAGCAGTTAGAATAAAAATAAAGTGAACAGAAAAAAAGTAACACAAGGAGAGAATGATAAAAGCTCTCTGTTTCAAGTAACTGGACTTAAATGAACGGAAAGGAATTCCACTTGGGAGAAGGAAGAGGAACCATGAGTAGCTTATAAAGGCTTTTGTGCAAAAGAGTGACAAGATCAGCACTTGGAAAACATTTTGCTGGGTTCTTACAACAATATAAATATGTGAGTGATATTGGTTTGCAAATGTTCCATCAGAAAGATTTATGATGACACCGTGCAGGAAAAATGGAAGACAGGAGGGAGTAAAGTTACTTCAATGGAAAACATGCACCGATTCAAGCAAGAGATGATTACTTTCTGCACTCGACTAATGGAGACGGAATGGAGAGGAGCATTTTATGGGAACAAGAATCAAACTTGGGATGTAGCATTCCATGCAGAATCAGAGATGATAGGAAGGAAACATAGGTGGGGGTTACATTTATTAATTCCCTGCAATAAATTAAGAAGTTTGATTGACAGATTACTTGCTAATGTCAGGCAATACTTTCAACCAGTCATTTCAGTGCAGTGTCAGGTTTCACATTTTACAGTGGCATTATCTGCCTCATTTCATGGTGAGGGTTACATACAATAAAACCTATAATATGCGGGCATATTGCCTGACAGATAGTAGAAATTCAACAATTATTAATTCTGACCTTGCTTCATACTTGTGGGTTGAAAGTAGATATGAAAGGAAGAAAGGATTCTGAAGAAAAGACAGTTAAGAGCTATCTTATGTAGAGGTCAACAAATTGTTATGTGTAAAGGGCTAGAGAGCCAATATTTTTTTCTGTGGATCGTGTAGTCTCTGTTGTGACTTTTCAACTATGTCATTGCAGTTTGAAGTAACTATAGATAATAAGTAAATCAACAGGTATAATTTTGTTCCAAAAACACTTAAAATAGTTAATAAAATTTGAATCTCAATATCTTTACATTCAGTGAAATATTAAATTTTTTTATTTCAATGCATTTTTTTAATGCAGTAAGCATCCTTATCCCTTGTATTATATAAACACAGGAACTAGGCCTGGACTGGAAAGTGTAGGTTGATAATCTGTGATGATAAATTAGACCCTGTTTCAGGCATTGGGATGATGGAGATTATCAAATAAGAATGATCTCATAAAGAGGTATGGGAAGAGCCAACTAGTCTACAGTGATGATAATTTAGATGATTGTGAAGTCATTGGTCAAAAAGTGTCTGAGGTGGAACCTAGAATGCCAGGGGAGACAAGTAAGCAAAACATGAAAAATATTACAATGTTACATGTAATTAGTGCAGGAACTAGAAAGTTAACCTGTATTAAGGTTAGGTAAATGAATATTGAATATGCATAAATATGCAAAAAGAGAATGGAGATAATTAATGAAATAGAGACCAGATGATATAGGAAGGGAAAAATAAGATGTCACATATAATCACAGATATATGGGGTATAAGCCTTGGAAATGTGTGGATATTGACAGGAAGAGTGAAAGATGCAAGAATAGAGAGAAATCAATACTTCCATGCATTAACAGAATTAATGCCATGTTTTTGATCACCATTGTGAATGAGTCATTTGAATATTTTCTGACCTTGAAGCCAAGTGAATAGGTGTAAGGGACTGCATATGGAAATAGTTTAGAATAGCACCAATAGTCAGCTCAAGATTTTAAAAGAGAAGAATCAAAGGGTGGGCAAATGTTAGTGAACATCCTATTAGGAATTAAACAGCCTAACTTTGTAAAGTGATTTTCAGATGTTCTTAGCAGTATGAGGGAAAGTAAATGCACAAGGAAGTAAATTAAGATTGAAAATATACACAACTGTTTATGGAGAAACAGATTACTTCATACTTTCCCCCTCTCAGTTACCTACTCATAGTTTAGGTGTGTTTTAGAGTTCAGTACTCTAACTACAGTCTAATTACATTAAACTAGATTAAATAAAAATTTAAAAAACAGGTTTTTAAAAGCTACTTTTCAACTGTTTATTCATTATGTATGGATAGTGTCTAGTATTTAAAGAAGAGAAAAAGCATTTTCAATTATTGAAGAAAGTTCTGTTAGGCAGTGCTAGAATAAAGAATGATTTCTTGTTTGTTTTCTTTTGTTGTTTTTGTTTTTGCTTTTTGTTTGTTTGTTTGTTTTCACACCTGTCCAGACGTTCCTGGGATTAAAGTGAAACTACAAACAGACACTCAAAATTTACACATAAGTCTAGGAACATGAGAACATTAAAAGACAAACCTGTGGCTCACCCTAGATTTAGTTCCCCATTATGACTGATAGGCAAACTGATAAAAATAGAATTCAAATGAGTGACAGTTAAGGATTTAAAATCCAAAGGTTTGAAGAGAACAATGGAAGTGACTGTATTCATTTGTATTCATTCTGTTTCTTTCTCTCCCACTCTCAGATTTTCACTTATGACTGAGTCATGTAGATTAAATATGTGTGACAGAGTGTATTCTGTTGTGTTGGAACATAAAGGACACATGCTGAAATGCAGAACATTAATATGTAAATTAATGCCCTTTTTTACAATAGGTATATAATAGAAGTACTAAAGAGGTAGCAGGTATTTTGATCAGTTTGTAATTTTATAACCCTTCATCTAATTACTGTTCCTCTCTTGTCTTATTTCATTGTGACCACAGAATACAGAAATTTCACAGATTTGACACAGCCCATGATTTCACAAGCTGGAGTGTTTCCTTTGAGATAGGTGGTGCTCAATTTATCAAATATTCATAATCATACACACAACATTTTGGATATCTCACTGATCCTTCTACAATAGGACTTTTTAAAAATAAATTACTGTTTCCAGGAATATGTTGTGCAAACTGTTCAACCTATTTTTATTTTCTTCAAAAATAAAATTTTGTAGTATATTATCTCTTTATTCCCTGATGATCTCTGAACTCTTGAGAAATTCATTATACTCTGACAATCTCTCAATTGACCAGCTGTCAAAAACTTATAAAAATGGTCCTATTATTTTACCACTATTATTATTATTTCTAGCTGTAATATAAAATAAGGAACTGGGTAACTTAAAAAGTGTGTGATACGAATATCATTCTTTCCTGAAAATTTTCATAAAGTAAGACAAAGTTCTAATAATGTAGACATATTTCAGGTAATGCATGCATATTCATTTACGTATACAGCTGCATTTTCTTCAGGCAATTTATATATTAGGTCATTTGTTCACAGATATAAATAGATAAAGTATTTAAAAGACTGTGATGTTGGACAAGTTACTGAATTTCCCTGAAGTTCATATTCCTTTTTTGTTCAAATGGATTCTTTACTTTTCTCATTGGATTCTTCTTCACACTCAGTGAGAATAGACCTCTTACCACAGGGATAGGTTTCTTCACATTCAGTGGGAATAAACCTCTTACTAAAGCACAATTTACTATTGTGCTGTTGTAAATTTTCTCAAGATCCTGAGGAAATAAATGTTCAGAGACTTAAGTTTAGGTGAGACTGTACCACAAGCTGTTTTTCCTGTGCATGGTTAGAAGCACTACCTTTCTAGTCAGATACGAAGACACCACTCACCTCAGCATTCTCAGCAGTGTATCCGCAACCCTCATGAAGGAGCATCCTCTAGCAACCACAAAGCTAAATGAATACCAACTACTTATGCAAAAAGCAGTTGACAAAATAGAGCCATTTAAATGTGTTTACAAAAATTCTTAAACTAAAACCTGAATTAAAAAAAAAAGTGCTTCTCAATGAAATCCTCTATTGTGTTCTTAGTTACATCTCACTTTCATCTTCATTTTTCATCTCACCAGTACTTCTCTTTAAATATCAATGCTGTAAAGAGTTTGGGACTGAGTTCTTTTAGAGAAAGAAGTAGCAGACATCTGACTGGAAAGGAGAAGAAAGTGAAACAATGAGCCAGAACTCAGAGTAACCATTTTAAATTATTCCATTCTCCTACAAAGAAACTACTTTTCTTTGTATTCAGTTTTTCAAATTTGATGTTCTTGAAAGCAAATCTAAATCATAGAGTCACCTGAAGGCAGGCACTTTTCTCAAGGCATGGCAGAAAAGAATACCAAGAAAATATGGATCAATAGGATGTTTTTTTGAAGTTGTTACTCTTAGCCTTTGGAATTATGTTGATGGAACAAAAGGTAAATACAGTGATTGACCAAAGCAATCTTTAGACAAAAGTCAAAAAGTGATGCCTTTTAGACAAAAGTGTTTAGATTTTTGCCTGATTTATTTTGATTAGCTATTTATAATAATTCTGAATTTGCTGGAGAACTATATAACTTTTTACTTGTTTTTAATGGAATCAACATGGTTTTTGGAAGAAAGGGAGGTAGCTACTAAGACCTCAAAATCATACACTCTATGCATACCTCCTTAAAAGATAATCTACAGTTCCAGATAGTTACTGTGAAAATTACCTTAATGTACCACACATAGCACAGAGTAGTTAATCAGAGTAAATAAGTAGAGAACTCTGCTATTTCCAGATATGACAGAAAATGTGAAAGATGTTTATTAGTTGTCAAAATGTTGAGCTTTCCCCCCTGGACTATCTTTCATAGGACTTTTCCTTTTCAAATTAGACTACCTCATAATTGCATATGGGTATTTTTTTCCTAAAGAGATATTCGCTTAACTTTATTTATTATTCAAAAGTTTTATATACTTACAAACTGATGGTTTCTAATGTGAACATTGTCGAATAATTTCCTGAGGTACTAGATTGTTGTTAAAGTTATTTTACACTTATGAAAAATAAATTTGGATGTTGTCAGTTTTTCAGTTTTGGCAGGATAGCTTGTAGTTTACAATTCACCCTCCTTGTTTGTGAGACCTCCCTATAAAGTTAATATTCCTTTTATAATGTGGGATGGTGGGGTCAAGATATAGTAAAGATAGTAAACATACCATCTTCATATTTTGGTACCATAACAGCAAAAACCTCATTCCCCTTGTATGTATCAAATGCTGTACAATGTAATTGTAAACTTTCAAATCTTGAAAGAAGGCCAGCAAATTTACAGGAAGATTGTAGGAAGCAAAGATTGTATATTTTGTCAATTATAGTGGTGGCATGGAAAATAGTCTCCACTTGAAATGCATCATACCATAAAAATAAATATCTTTATGTTTGGCAAATGTATTCTGTTCTTTGGCATGGGTCACGGACTGAATTTACAGTGGAATTTTTCAGGGCAGTATGCAACAAAAATAACTACTTGCCTCAGGGAAAATGAGAGAGAAGATTTTATAAGACTGACCTCTAAAGATTGGTGCATTAGATGTGGAAATTGTCCTGGTGGATTTAGATGCTTCTGAAATATCTGTCCATTCTCGAATAGATACTGTTGTGCATTGGGAGATGTGGATGTGAAAGACAAGATGCAATGTGCTGTGCTATTGTAGATTTGTACAAAGTATATTAGAATTTGAGAATCTTTATGAATTGCTCTGGAAGTTAGATTAATTATATGGAGAATACTTTTATGGTGTAAATTTTTAAATATTTGTTTTCCTCTGAAAATGATACTAGGATAAACTATTATAAATTGATGAAAGGCATCTATAACATGATTTTATTGGTAGAATTAGATCATTCACCTGTGACAGACTCTTGTAGTTGCAGTAACTGAAAAACACAATTGGTGGGCTCCACCGCCTTACTTTAAAAATTTAAAAAGGTAGGATTGACTTATCAGCAGTGCATGATTCAATAACTTAAAATGCCATTGTTTTATTTCAAGAATGATAAAAGATTAGGTACAAATAGTTACCAGCTAAAATAGTTTTGAAATATCAAGTATCGTTTTAAATATATATACATATACATATATATATATATATATACATATACATATACATATACATATACATATACATATACATATACATATACATATACATATATATATATATGTCCATTTATTTTTTGGTGAGGTCATGTGATTCCATAATACTGAATAAAACTTGGAGCTATAGGTCCATACTTCTTCAGATGTATATATATTAATTCTTCGAACCCAAGAATTCATGAGCTGGTAGCCTAACTCCTGGCATGTCTCTGCATCTACCTTCTGTTCCATGAAGTGCAACTCACTTCTGTCACAATCTGTGTTGATCCTGATATCCAAGCAGCATTGCAGTTTCATCTCAAACCATGGGGTTCTCTACTTGATCCTTTCTTCAGTGAAGCAAGACCACTCCTATGTCACCACCTTGGTCTCTCTGTGCTAGTTATCTTTAGTAAATGGAAGCAAAGGATGGAGTCAATATGGATTGTATGTCTAAAATTTAACATTTTCAATATACCTTCTTTTTTTATAGCCTACTTGTTATATTTTTGAAGAATGGTAGTAAAGTGTATTTTAGAAGACAATGGAACTTCTTGGATAGGTGAGTATATTTGCCAGGCAGTAGTGGGGGCCCTGTCAAGGGTAACCTGTGAGGGCTTTGCTCTTTGTCTCAGATTCATTATGCCTCTTTGGAAATCTTTAGACAAACTCATAAGAAAAGAAGGGAGCCAACCAAAGCATTTTTAAAAAGGAAAACAAAGCCTAAAACAGAACAAGTTTAAGGATCAACATCATATACTGGGCTGACCATTAAGACAGACAATAGCTTGAAGATTATACTAGCTGCAAGACAGGAAGTTTGCAGGGTGGAATGAATGTTAATAATTTAAACAAGCCTTTAGGTGAAACTTCTCAAATATCCAGACATGTAGGTTAAATGAAGGTTTATACTCCCAGGCAAGACATTGATCGAAATGTAACAAAAAGAAGTTTGTTTCAGTATAAAGTGTTAGCTTTCTAGTTGTTATGAGCAACTACTAACATACAATAGAAGCAATCATGTTTTAGCATCGCATCTTAGATCTTGACAGAATATTTTAAAGCTAATTATTTCTATCACAAAAGAGCTCAAGAAGTAGTGTGACATGCTCATCATTGAAATTTGGTATTTTTTATTTTTCTAGTAAAATGTGTTTTATGGCCTGAAGTGGTAGTGTAAATTGCAGCCTGTTTTTCATCAAAACTTCCCTTATTACTAAGTCTCAGTCTTGTGTTTATAAATAGTTAGGAAGTCTTACATCATTGAGCTGATTTCCCAATGTTATTAAAAAGCAGAATAAAGATCAGTAATGAATTAATAAAAGGAAGCTCTTTTTTAAAAGATCAATTATATTACACAGTGGGAAAATACTAGTCTTTACTGTTATTACTAAGTGTCCAGTTTATACAAAGGCAGCAAATTAGAATCAGAGCAAAGAAGGGACCTCTGATACAAGTCAACAAGGCAGGGTTTTAATATAATTATCAAATTCAGATCTTCAGTTTATTAAACGTGTACAAAATATTTTAAATTTTCCACAAAGCTTAACCTAGAACTGAACATTATATAAAGTGTTCCGGAAGACATCTGATTAAATATGTCAAGGGGGCTTGATACTATGCTTGAAGAAAACATTCTTTATTATCACAGGTAATCAAAGTTATCCTTATCAAGACATTATGATGGATTGTTAGGGAGGCACTGTTGGACAGACTCTTATCCTCCCTGTCATTTACTCTCTCTAACCATTTGCATTCAGCCATCCTAACAGAAAGTAAGTAAAATGACACAGTCCTCATGAATGTCAGTTTCTGGATTCAGGCTTTAATGGCTTGACTCTCAAAGTTTCTGTTTCTTTTGGTGGAAGGTAAAGAATCATGTCACTCTTACGCTGCAAATGTTCTTCTAATGCCTCATTTTGCTTAATTTAAAACCAAGTATTTTATTACAGCCACAGGCCTGACAGAATCTGACTCTAATCCAGATACACACTATTCTGCCTCTCTTGAACTGTTCTCCAATAGGACAAAATAGATCTTACACCAGAGCCTTTGTATCTGGGTGCTTTCTATGCCAGACACCACACTGAACACCTAGCTACATCTGAACACCTGACTTCCTCTCATCCACTTACATGTCTTCTTTTCAGAAAACTGATTTCTGACTCCTATCTCTTTCAAATCACCGTTTGCTTTAAAATGAATACTGTCACTGTTTGATGCTTTATAGCATGTCTCACCATCACCTCTGAGATGAGTATGTAATTTCTTCAAAAACTGGAGCCATACCATATTCATTGTTGTAGTTTCATCTCCTAATAGATATAGTTTAATAAAGAGTTGTGAGTAAAGTAGTAGCCCCGAGAAAGTCTTCCATATTCAATTCTCTGATGTCCATTATAGAACAATGGTACTCACCCCATACTGCCTATTGCTTTTCTTCCTAAGGTGACTATCTTTTGATTTATAAAGGTGAAGGAAGATAGTTCATTGAGGGCACAGGTTCAGCCAGCATTGATTGGTAAACTTACAGAGTAACACCACTACTTATGGCTGAGGGAGAGTCAGGCAAAGTATGACAAAGAGAAATGTTGACAGGAGTGGATGTGATAAATCCTGGTGTGAGAACTGCCAGTATATACACAAATGCATTTTCTTGTTGAGGAATACATATTACCCCTGCTCTTAAAAAGCTTGCTCCTGGTTTTAGAATATAAACCACATGAAAGAATTATAGGTTTAATAGTAAAAGAAGGAAGACAGAATCCCAGGTAGGAGAGAGCATTTGTGCAAATAAATATGAAAAATTCGAAGATGAATGAATAAGTAACTGAAAACTATGGAATAATGAAGTGGACATGTTAACATATGTAAGATTGTAATGAGACTGGAATATGAGGTTTTGGATTTTATAGGTTAACTAGTAAAGCATATGTTTTTAGTAGAAATAGGTCTAAAGTGACATTTAAAGATTAGTATGACATCACTATACAGTATAAAGCAAGCTTTCATATAGAACTGTGAGTGGTCAGGAAGTCTTGGGAAATTTTTGCACTTTTTTTTTTTTTTTTTTTGTCTAGAGTGTTCTATACAGCCATCTGGTATATATTTTTTTTGCTGCATTACTTGTATTTGTGGTTCTGGTTTGCTATAGTGAAAATGTTTTCTGAGAAATGGCATCTAAATTAAACCTTCATCTGCATTTAACAAGTAATTGATTTAGACTAATTAGTATTTGTTAAAGTTCTAAAGTGCCCTTCTATTTTCAATACAATATTTAGACGACCAACATAAAGCCACTGCTAGAAGCAAAACTGTATTGGTCAGACTAAAATGGGAACTTCAACTGAGAAACAGGTTGTCAGATATTTCTAGCTTGAGTCTGTCAGTCCAAATTCCACATAATGCCTCCATAAATTCTAAAAATTTCTAATAATGCCAGTTTTAAAGAAAACCTATTTTATTTTTGTTTATTTACATGATTTATCTTGCCCTGAAAAAGATATCAGCTAAGTGTTTAAACATTTTCCTTAATACGATGTTTCAGCTATGCTTTAGCTTTTTGTTATAGCTAGAATTCACCCAGACACAGAGTGGTGTTTTTGAAGGAAATTATCTTGCGTATCGTGTTGTACTTGGTACACTAACATTCTAGAACCACCATTTGAATTGTACAGTTTTTAGAAGTTAGATATCACTAAATAAATAATTACACAAACTATTTTATAGCTGACAAGTTAAATGTGATGTTTCTCATTATCATTCATTTAAAATCAAGCATCTTAATCTAAATATGCCCCTCTGAGAATGTGGATCAGTAATAACTAATTATGTGAATAATTCTTAACTTGAGAATATATATGAAGGACAATTAGATGAGGGCCACAAATGGGAGAATTATAGAGACTGTAACCATATAAAGAGTCAGATTACTGTTTTTTTTTTGTTTTTTTTTTAAATTAATGGCCACAATCTAATCAACTGGTCGCATAAAAACATTTGTTTTTTATTTGAATTACCTGTTTAATGGGGGGGGGGGGACTATGGATGTAGAATACAGTTTTAATACTGATATCTTCATGATGATGTATGCATTCATGACAAACTCAATAGTTTGTCACTTCTTTATTTGCAATATTCACTTTGTTAGCTACAGTAACCTCTGAGTTGTTCTCTTTAGTCCAAATATGCTAGTTTACATGGGTAATGTCATCCTGGAGGTAATCAACATAGTTCAGTTGTTTTAAAGACAAATTAGAACTTGCTAATTATATTCATTTTGTGAAAACTCAGATTAAAAGGAGACAATCATATACAAATTAGATACATACAGCCCAATTGAATTATATTGTTTTATGTCTGTGCTTTCTAAATAATAGACAATATACAGAGTGATTCATTTGAATCCTTTGACAAGCATGATTTACAATGTTTCTAAGGTGTATTCTTTGCTTAATAAGCAAATGAAAGACTTTATTCTTCTGTTGATCTAATGTTGCACAAATTTGTATTATAATGTAGCTCCATTTAGAAAGTGAAGGAGACGGTGGAGAATGGAAGCAAATTGCCTCTTACCAAAGTGTACAACAAGTTTTAAATTGAAAATTTCTCTTTTAGCAAGCAAAGTGAAAATATCACAATTAATTGTTTTTTCTTGCAAAAGACACTATGGTGAAATTTGTGTAAATGCAGCATATTACACTCCCAATGTAAAAGTCCTTTGACATGATGAATGGCCAAGCAGGGGATAGAATTTCTTGCACTTGACATAAATCAGATTAATGTCTCTTTCCCCATAAATCAAGAAAGAATTAATTGCAAAATATATGAATAAGAATGTGGTAGACCAAAGGGTTAGAACAAATATCCAAACAAACAGTAAACAAATACCTTATGTGTTTTGATGACCAGAAGCAACCATTTCTTTGGATCAGTCCAGAAGTTTTACTGTTGTGCTGATGCTGGTTATTAACAGTATTACTTTCCTGGCATGAAATGTTTGATTATTCTGTTAATGGTTCTTATCAGTGTGTACCTTGGTTGATCAGTGCAAACACAAGGGAATCATGAATAACCAGAAAGATATGTGGGATGTTCTTTATTAAATAATGCTAGAATCTGATACTTGGGGAACACTAAAGTGAAAGATCTCAAATGATCATTCAGCCAGGAGAGTAAATGAAGCTAGGTGTCATGAAGACAGGGGACTCATCCACATGTTTCTCCTTGTCCAATATTAGGGAAGTACAGTTACTTCAGCAGTAGCAGCAAATTAATAATAACTTTTGCTTTTCAGATACTTGCTATACTTCTGCCATTTTCATAGAGTTCTTTTCTATTCTAGTTCTGATACTTCTATCGAAGCATGAGAATTCTTTGGGATGTTTAGTATCATTGTTTTCCCGAACTTTCTTTAGCCATGATCTTTTATGTAGGTTTCCATTACATTTGTAAGACTTACCTCATACATAAGCTTACCCTTATCACTTGCTCCATTTCACTGGTACAAATTGATAGAATTCAGGCATATTTGGGATATATGAGAAGACTATTTCAGTATTACTTGCACTGAATAAAGTTGAGATGTCAAAAAGAACCATTAAGTTTACCTTTCATATAATTCTCTACGTATTTTCACAAGCAAATTAAATAGAAGATATGATAGATGTGTTCTGTAGTTTCTGTGTATAATCATTCTTTTCTTAATGATTTTATAAAATTTAGATATTTTCCATTTCTTTCAAGCTACTTCATTCATGCAAATTTGTTTTTTTAATGTTTTATTTCTTTATCTCTCCCAACTTCTCTTTCTTCCCTTCCCTTTTTTTTTCTAAATATATACCAGTAACTAATGAAAATTGGACAAAAATATGATAGCAAACTGAAAATGCAGTCAATAGAAGTTACTTAAGTAATAATGGCAACTGCAGTTTCAGCATTAGACACTTTTAATAATGAGCTAAGTGAATCTAATGAGATTTTTAGATCTAGGTAAAATTTGATGCAGGGATGAATTATGGGATGTGAAAACTTAGGCAAGAAGTCAAAACTATCACATATTATTCCTATAAATAGATATTCCAGGTTTAAAATTCATTACTAATGTCTTCTAAAATAATGTATTGATTTGCCTGAAAGACTTTCAAATATATTGTTTATCAAAGTCCTGAGAGTGGAATGATTTTACTCGTTTCAAACTTGGAAGGAATTAATTGATTAAGTGGAAACAATTTGTAGTCATGCTTTAGACATCATTGGATTATTTCATTTGATAACAACATTGGAACAAATTATAGCGCCCTAATTAATTGCATATTTTTTCTTTCCTTATAAACTTGACTTGGAAAGTTTAAAAGAAGATAAAAATCCATTATATATCTTCAATATATGAAAATATAATTGGAATGAAAATACTACTATCATAGTTTATCACTTAAATATGATAAAATCATGACTAATTAATTATGTCTCTATATATGTTCATGGATATATTAATAACAGAAACAGCATTTGTTATACATGCTGTTATTCTCGTTGATGATACCATTCTAGGTACTTAAAGTATCTAAAACTATTTTGGATTGTATTTAATAACTTATATGTCCCAGCATAAAAGTCAATAATGGATTAAGAATACTATAGATTGCTCTTTACCATATGGATGAACTCATTTTGTTGGCTAAATGGCAAGAGGATGTACTTGTACAAATCTATATATTCCTTACAATTCACTTTTTAGTGGAGTTTATAAAATCAAAGAGAAAATAACTATTAAATGATAATCGATCTAAGCAAAATGCATTGAACTTCCTACAAAGACACTAGTCAAAGTAGTGAATGTGTATAATTTACCCACCAAATATAAATCACTGTTCCTTTTCTTGGTTGTCTTATCCATATTACTCTCTCCTGAAATTCTTTGTAGGGTTATCTGACTGTTGATAAATGTATGATACATATTTTTAATCTATAACTTCTGACGTGAGATAGTTACATATTGGAGAAGACAGTAGGAAGGAGAGACGTGTACAGTATGAGTCTGGATGAAATTCAATTTAGGTAACTCTGATTGGACTGATCTAGTTCAAAGTTGCCCATTCCAAAGCTCTGCCACTGTGCAAGTCATACATCCCTTTTTTATGCATCCAAGGTATTTTCACACAAATTTAAAATTGTCTTTGCTAGGCCACCATTAGCGTCTGTGTACATGAGATTTTCATAGTTAACTGAGTGTGATGCTAATTCTCATGACCAAGCAAACTCAGTTCCTCGCAAAACATGGATTGGTCAACCTTTGGAATAAACAGAATACCAGGTTTATAAAAATAGAATGAAAAATAAAGTCACTTATGTCAATTACATTAATAAACCTTGACAAATGTATTTTATGCCTGTTCTTCTAGGTAGATAGACAACTGTCTATTCTTCCAGGTAATTAGATATTCTCATGGTGAGGGACTATATCATGAGATCTGCTTGAATTAATGCAAAATATGCAATCTAACTACCACTAATAAATATTGGACCTGAAGTCAGTATGTCTGATTATTTATAATGTAATTTAGCTAATTAAAAGTAGGTAGATTTATATATTTTCTTCATTCTAACTGTTTTTATGTTAGAACTTTTATAGTCTTGACATTAAAGCAAAAGTAAATAATAGATGACACAGTGCTATATATAACATTCTACATGCTTCTAATGGGTCTATTAGCCTAACATGCTATGGATTGGAAGAAACCATTCCTATGATTATCCATCCTTACTGAGAACATACACAGAACCTCTGCAGAGCACACTAGACATGCTGGAACAAATGACATCTTCCTTTCAGCATCTGACAATCACACTATGGCATAACTTGTTTCAGTCAATCCACAATGCACTCTGCAAATCAAAATATTATTTCTGTCAAGATGAGGTTGGCAGAAGACCTGGAAAGAGGCTAGAGACTCAGAACTCTTATCTGGTAAATAGGGACGGACAAATGGATTTTTTTTTCCAAATGGATATTTTTGAACTCAGAAATAACATGATAAAATCTATGAAAAAATTTTGTCCACTTGCTAGTAATTGCCTACTCATATCTGTCGTATAATGTATAATTCAGTCTCATAGCAAATTTAATAATTTGCACATGTTTACAAAGCATCCTGTATTCTTTTACAGGCTATTACTAGAGAAATTTAAATTTTTGTCATCTTGGAAGCTAAAACTCTAGAAAACCAGGTAAATTGGTGATGACATAGCAAAAATTGAAAAATAATTTTTGTTGAGGTATTCTAAGTCCAGTATTCTTTAAAATGTTCAGTTTAGATGTAGCTATATATTACCCAAAAGGCTTAATCTGATTCATATGATGCTGTGCAGAGAAAATATGAGGATACTTCAGTAGATTGTCTACTTTTGTTTTGGGAATGGAAAGGATAGTTTTAATCAAAATATGCAAAAGACATTTACTACTCCCTTCTACTCTATGACACTGCCTACCAACAAAGCATGAGAAACATTATATTGCAGGAAAATGTGGAGCCAAAGAAAGAAGAAGTTCATGTTTGACTTAAGAATTTAGATATCTGGATGGATACTGGATGGATAGCTGGATGGATAGCTAGATAGCTAGATAGCTAGATAGCTAGATAGCTAGATAGCTAGATAGCTAGATAGCTAGATAGCTAGATAGATAGATAGATAGATAGATAGATAGATAGATAGATAGATAGATAGATAGATAGATAGATAGATAGATAGATAGATGGATGGAAGGATAGATACATTTTTGTGCCTAAATGGTGATAAAACAGATTTGTTTAGAAAATCTATATAAGTTCTTACAGTGATCAGGATGGGGAGAACAATATTTGTTATGTTGCCTCTCTCCCAAATGGGATTAGCTTCATGAACTAATAAGCCTTTTCCATCTGTGGGTATCAAAAGACAGATTTTTACAGCATTTGGTGGGGAGGGCTAAGCATTTGGGGAACACATGAAGATTATATAGGAGAGCTGCCATTTTGGCTCTGACATGTGCCAAATTCAAACATGCCCATAAACAGTCCCCCACCCCAAACAAAGCTAAACCAGAATGCTACTACACAAACTGCCATGCATGAAAAGTTTCTTTGCTGCAGTCAGTCTTCATTTTAGCAATTTCAAAGTAGTCTCCTGATTCTATGTATTTTGTTCTGAAAAGCTCCAATCACATTGTAAATATAGAAATATGATGAGAACGAGAGACAGAGTCAGACCCAGAAAGAGAGAGAGAGACCCTTGAAGTCATGTGGCATAAAACATCCCCACACACTAATTCTTAGCTCAAGTTGCTTGAAAAGGATAGGCGCAAAATAGAGTACAATATGGACTGTAAGTTCATTTAAACCACATATACTCAATATTTATGCTAGTCCCAAGTTTGGGGTGCTTTAAACTTTACCATCTATTGAAAATTGTATCTTTCACTATTAACACTTGCTCTCTAATATCATTAATTGAACAAATGCTTAAAAATCACCAGCTAAGCAAAGTTCCAAAACCAAACTGCTCTGCCAAGCCTTTCTCCTCCTCACAGATGCTGTGTGACTCTAGGGAAACACTTGTCTCCTCAACTGCTTTCCCTTCACTGATAAAATGAAGATAGAAGCAGTGAAGCGTACTGATCATCATGATCACAGAATGAAATCACACATTTTGTGTACATGTTAAATGGTAAATAAATATTATTTATTATTAGTATGATCATGTGCCAGGCATAACCACAGCCAGACTCTCCTATTACTTGGAAATCCTTTATTAATTTATGGTAGACTCTAACTTGTATTCTTTACTGTGGCCTTTGGAAATATTTTACTTAATCTAAATTGTTATTCTGGTGAGAGTTTACCATTCTTGATGGCAAGGCCTTGGAAAGCTGGGATTATATCTTATTTACTCTTATATTTCGTAGATTGACATAATGATAGCATACTCAGAAAACAGATATTGAGTATAGAAAAACAAGTATTTATTAAATATGTTTTTATTCAGCCTATGACCTAATTGAATAGAAAGACTGATATGAGAAAATAATGCTAGTGAGGATATAAGGAAACATAATTTATGTGCAAAGAATATTGGTTTGAGAGAGTGATATCAGTGAGAATGGAGACAGTGGATTGAGACAGAATTTTATTTGCGTCTGAAAGTATGGGTTGTTTAGATAGGCAGAGGAGATAATAGTATCATTTCTTGTGAGTAGTCATTATATATTTCTGAACAGAAAAGTGGCAGGTTGATGACAGAAGTGTTTAAAGGAGACTAGTTTACAAATTCTTTAAAATTGTCTTGGGGCAAAGAAAGAAAATGTTCTTCTTTTACTTCTTTTTTAGTAAATCCTTTAAGTTTATGACATGTGGGATTTATATTAATAATAAAGGTTTTCCCATCATTTCATGGAGTAAAATTTTGAGACCAGGTGAATCAACATTAAAAAAAATAATGAATCTAAAGATATATACTTTAAAATGGTCATAGGCTGATAGTAGTGTCTATAGGCAGTACCCTTCTTTTCATTCTGCTAACCCCAGAGGCATAGGCTATATAGGTAATGGAATCAGTGCTTAAGATTCTCACGAATGTGATATAAGGTAACCCTGTTTCTGGGATGATCTATCAGTGCACAAATTGAACTTCACAAATACAAATATGTGATTTGAAAATTCTGAATATATTTCATAAAGAAATTTCATTTATGAATAAGAAATTATTATAGATGATTACTACATGGCTTAAAATTATATATGAAACTTGGGCTCAAATCAGCACCTAATCGGTATATCAGCACCCCAAACCTACAATAGATAACTTTCTTTAGCATTGATTTTAAAGGTATAACACAGAGTTAGTTAAAGAACAAAAGGATTGCTTATGTACAATCTCTCTCTGTCTCTCTCTCTCACCAATCTCAAACTTACTAGTTGTGTGTTATGTATGTGGATAAACCAAGTACCTGTTATGTTCTTAGTTTGTAAACTGAATGTTGTTAAATACACATTTCCTTTCCTTCTTTTATACTCAAGCCTTATTTATATATGCCTAGAGGAATCTTCTAGGCTACAGAATCAAAAAGCAATGTTGAAGAGTTTCTTGTTAAACAATAGAGATCATTAAAGATGAATGTGATTAGGTGTTGTCATCAAAATGCCCAAAAGATAAGAAACAATATTTCGGAATGGACAACAGAAATCATTTTAATTGAACATTTCTGTTGAGCGTTCACAAAAGATCCATACAAAATTAAACTGATATTTTGTTTTTTTGTTTACCGCAAGGGATGTCTTCTTTGTTTCTTTTTTTTAAATTTAGTATGTCAAATTTATGAATCTGTTTCTCATGAAGGATACATATTGTTTTATGGAGGTTTCCTATCATTTCTTCTTCCAATAGATGTGAAAATATTACTTAAAGATTTATTTTCAGAGGTATCAAGATTTTATGAAAACAGAAAACACTAAAATAACATTATGAAAATCAAAGTTATGAACTGAAATTTTGTCAGAGAATAATTAATATAAAAAATTTCATACTCTGGATTTCAGCTCCTTAAATTCACATTCAGATTTGACTACATGCCAGCTACCTGATCTGGGGCAAGTAATTGACCAACCTAAACTCTTTTCTTCATAATAGCAATAACTTCACTACCAATTCTGACCAGTTTTTTTGAGGATTGAATGAGTTAACATACGTAAAGCATCTTTGAAAAATGACTGACAAATGGCAAACCCTTACTAAGAATAGATATTACTTTCCTATAATTATTATTTGTTTAGAGTATAATATTACTATCGTGTCAATATCTTATCACTAGCTCCGGAGATTGAAACACTGAATTTGAGTCATATGAGTCAAAATTCAGCACAAAACTTCTAGTTAGACCTAGTTACCAATTTCATTTGCATCTTATTGTAACTTAGGGTTAAAAAAAGGAGGTTAGTGGGGAAAGAAGACATAGGAAATAGAAAATTCATTCAGATAAAAATAATTTTGTCTTAGTCTTCTAACTGCATTTTGACCCACATGTAGATTACTTTTATACAAAGGAAATGAAGGTTGGGACACTTTCTTTTCATTATTTTCTATATGTGGAGCAAATTCCATTGCTTAAAAATTGTGTTGCCCTTAACACATTTTAGTTTTCTTTCCACTTCTTGAATTTTGTCAGAGTCTAATCCAAATAGAATATTTGAGCTGAAAAGATATCATTTTTCCTGTAGGTTGTCTTTTCCATAGTGTCTTCAGTTTCCATTGTGAAAGAGTGTTTACTTATGTTGTTTAGCAAGCACTTATGTTGAAGCTACAACTCCACTGAAATCAACAATAAAATCTTTCTATGCCAATATATAACTGTAGGGAAATTCAGTGCATGGGAGCATTATATTTTAATGATTTTAATGGAGAGTTGTGAAGAAATTATACAAATTCTGAAACATGAAATTTTAGGAATTTCTACTGTTCTACAAGGAAGTTAGCCATGGACATTACTTGAACCTTTAGAACCTACATAAAATTAAGAAGATTGGATAGACTCAGTGGATCCTAAAAGGTCCTGGGATCCCAAAATATCTTCCACATCACAAAAAACTCTTTGCTCCCTAAAATTACCTGAAGTTTTCACGTTTGTGTGAAATCTTTGGAAAGCTCAGTGGATCTCCACGAAGAAGTTAAAGATTTAACATATACACACCTTTCTTTGTACTTGCTTAATAAGACAACCACCTTCACCTGCAACCAGAGAATTAAATAACAGGAGAAGTATGTACAATTTTATAGTGAAAGTTAGTTTTACAGGGGCTGTCTAGATAACCACTGACATCAAAGTATTTTGATTCGTTGTATAGAACATAACTATGACATGAAACATCTAAAGGAAGAAAGAGCAGAAGGGAGGGATGGCAGGTGGGACAGGAAGTAGAGCTAAAAAGGGATGTATTCCTTCATCACACCTACACAATCACCTTTGGAATCTGGCACACTTTAAAAATGTGCTTGGAAAAAAAAAGAAAAAGAAAAACTTAGCTCTTATCTGTTGCTACCAAAATGACCCAGTTCCAGCAACTCACAACATCATCATGCAGACTGGATAGAATATTGAAGTAATGTTGATTCACAACACTATATATGTATTAGAGGTATAGACTCAATCCTCTTCAGATGCATGTTGACAAAATCACAACCACCAATAATCCTCCACCACAATTCATTTTGACTTTTATTTTGAATAAAAGCTACAAGCTTATTAGAGTTTTAAAAAATCTGATTAGACTTAAGTCTTTTTTTCTAAAGTCCCTTCTAATGAAATAATTTGCATTTTAATATCCTGTCACCATAAATAATAAAAGCAAATTGAAATATGCATATATTTGCCTATATATATATCTTATAATGGGAACTAAAGAGCTATAAAAAATTTCCATGGAGTATTATGCAATGTCATGTTTAGAAAAGACATTTTATTATAGCTTATTTTGAGATTCATGAAAATTAACTACCCTTAGCCACAATTTTCTCTCCCAAGTAAATTTTTAGAAGCAGTTATCAGTGTATTGCTAAAATTAGGTCAAGTTAAAAATATGATTCTCTATATGCTAATGAGATATCAATGGATGTATAACCAGTGAGGATTTTTAACCTAAATGGGTCAGAGTGGAGTTTCTTAAATTTGAACATGCATAAGAACTACCTGGAGAGATAGTTAATATGAAGATTGTGACTTAATAGGTCTAGAATAAAATCTGACATTTTGTGTTTCTAACCAGCACCTATGAGTTAATGATAACAGAATAACCAAAAAGTTATTTTGATCACCTCTTTACACTTAACTAAATCTCTTTGTCAACTAATAATAGTTGTATCTTTAAACATACAATATATTCTTTGAAATAAGAAAAATCTGAGCAACAGACATTGGTATAAAAATATCTGAATGAGTCCTTGGAGACGAGGTGACATATAATTTGGACATCCGCTCATTCAGCAATAATAACCAGTGTGTCCAGTCTGTAGTGCCCTCTGATAACTCTAAGGAAAAGTAATTTACTTATTAATGGATACCCTCATCTGTACATTCATAACTGGTTTGTTTGATGCTGCAGCCTTGAAACTTTTCTTTCTTATTTGTAATAGGATGGATAGATATTTTTGTAAATGGATGGATAGTTATTATTTGTTTTTGAAAGATATATAGTTGAGTTTTGAAGTGTTGAGTAAGACTACTTAATGATAGAGGGGATGTGCTAGCCCTAGTTCTTCTAATGGACTCTGGGAGTCCAATCCTATGGCCCTTCTTTTTTCACTCTCAGCCATGGTTATGTAAAAAGAAATTGTTGAAAGTGGTTTTTTATATATTTCTGTCACTAAAGTAGCTCACTTTATTCAAAACTCAGTCTTTTTTTCTACGACCTGTCCTCAGAGGCCAAATTGCTTTTTCTGTGATGCTACTTCCAAGATTTCCCAGCAGGGGGCACTTTGACATCAAAATTCTGCCTTGCTATTTGTTTATGCTTCCAAGGGTTCCTCCCCACTTCAGTTCATTTTGTGTGTCCCTGCCCTGTATTTTCACTACATCCTTACTCACATTATGAGGATGGCAGCTGATACTTATCACTACAGTTTATCATTTCAATATAGGGATTTCTACATATCAAAAAAAATATGGAAGAAATTATGGTGGATACAGCAACATATCAAGTCCTCTGTAAAAACAGTTCCTCTTTTATCTTTATTTTTAATTAATGATGCAATCAATTAGATTGTTAAAAAAATTAAAGGCATGAAGATTATAACTTTGATCCCTTTGTGCCTAAAGCAAATGTATGCTGTGCTTACTTTTCTTTGACTGAAGATTAATTTTATTTACCAAACATAAAAATAGCAGAGAAAAAGGTTTAAAAAAAAAAACATGTATAATATAAGTCTGTGTTCCTCAGGGTTATTATTTTCCACACATCCAGTCAGAATAAAAATAAATAAATAATAAAGAGCTGTCATTCTAGACAAGTACAAGTTTGACTAGTGTCTTCAGTCAAAACTTGCAGTTCACTCTACTAGGATTCTTTGCTCTCCCTCAACCCCAGGCCCACAGGGCAAGAGAATTTACCTTTCTAGAAGCAAATAGTCTCAGTAAAGTAATCCAGAAGTGAAAAAACTGTGCCTGGTTTGCTTATTACCAACTTAAAATATAGAATCATGTTTTTGATATATCAGAAAGAGGTGTTTGGGGATTAAAAAAAAAACCACCCTGATTGTATTCTAAGTCATTTTTAAATGAGAAATCTTCATTTACAAGGAAATAAAAAAAAAAACTTACTTGTGAGAACTTGTATACTCCAAAATGGCACCAGTAGGGTAGAATTGCTCCACCTTCCCCTATGTGTTTTGTCTCTGTGTGGCATTAGTTATAAACAGAGATTTTTCAAGTAGGACTATAGTTATTTGTATTTAGTACAGCATCTCACATGAATCATGCTGTAGAAAACATGTAATAATAAAAATGATTTTTAAATGATTTTTTTCTTACATCCTTGTCAATTTTTGACAGCATAGGATTTCTCCCATTGCAGGTGTCACCATAATTCTCCACTACCAAAAAACTCATAGTCCTCCAACATATCCATTATAGTCCATTATGCTCTCCCTTCAAGAGCAAGTGAAGACTTGAAGAAACAGTTCAGCGTTATGCTAGATTTGATGGCATGTGGAAACTCGTGGAAAGACGTGCTAGGATAAAAAGTATAAGCTCTGTGTATTAAGCTGGGGACTGAGCAAATTCAGTCCTTTACATTCATCTGTGTGTCCTTTATCTTTAGAAGTGGAAGATGTTCCTTTTCTCTAGCTATACAAAGGGCACTTTTCACACTAACTCTGCTACCTAAACTGGCTCAGAGAAGGATAGAGCTTCCTGGTCTTGTTGTTTCCCTAATTCCTTCTACTAAAGATATTCGTATACCAAAATGTCCTCAATCCCTTTATTGACAAGAATATTAGTTTATTCCAATTTAGCCTGATGGAAGGTTCTTTTTTTCTTTTTTTTACATTACTCTCAAATTTCATCAAAGATTATCACTCACTTTGCAAGCCATGATTAGCTTTTTTTTATAACAACTTTGTTTCCTGCATACAAATCATTGTCAGTGAAATAAAAAAAAAATAAAGCTATATGCTAGACAAATAATTTTTATTCGCCTGTTCCAAACATTATTCCTAGGAAATAATTGTATATGGATAAAAGTCCTAACAAACTGCAGTGTCTATGAGGCTCAAACTTAAACATTAGAAATATAGGTTTATCAGCTGCGTAAAAAAAATTTAAAAAGAAGTCATAATATGAAATAGCAGATCCAAATATTCTTCAAGCTTTATCTTCTTTAGAGGCTGATTCAGTTTACCTAGCTTCAGTTTAGAAGCTTCATCAAAATTCTCCATAGTCTGAAACTTCATTATTATCATCTTCCTCCTGTTCAGTAGCAAGTTGTGCTTTTCTATCAACCGTGTTTGGGCAAATCTTCAGTCAGTCTCTAAACTGGTTGCATCCAGCTGGTTTCAGAGAGGATGGCATTTCTTTTAGCTGCTTTGTTTGCTCATGACCTGTGATGGTGAAAGTGCTTGCTGCCAGAAGTACCTCAATTTTAGGGATGCTGAAGTGGGTCTCTTTTTCTTGGTTTATTGATGTATTCACCTCCTCAGTTTGAGAGATAATGTGTATCACTAATTTCTTTATGGAGAACTGAAGTTTTCTTACTATCTGCTATAGCCAGCCATCCTCTGACCAGTCTTCTTCCTCTGAGTAGTACTTCCCCACCCATCTGCATGTGTACCACAGTTTGGCCAGTTGTTCCTGGTTCCTGAGAACTTCTTTCACATTGTTAGAACAGAAAATGAGCCACATGGGGCACTAGGATTGGTGTTCAGTGAGTCTCAGGTAGACCACCTGCGATTTCCAACAAAAGCTTCTTAATTCTGCTCTACATAGAAGCTCTCAGGAGCTCTTGTAGCTTGTGTAATACAAACCATAGCACATTCTCCAGGCATTGCAGCCTTTTGACCTTATTTGTTTATTTAAACTTTATCAGTTTTTTTGCTTTCTCATATTCATTATATTGAGAAGTCTAAGTATTTTTAATACCTTCTCACTTTATTATATTTATCCAAGCAATTGGAGTTTCCAAACCACCCCTCCATTTCACTTCAAACCTTTTCTTTTCAGTGTTCTAAACAAGTAAAAGAGTTAAACCATCTTAAGAGTCATATAGTAAGAGGATAGATTAAAGGAACACATGTCACCTTCGGTTTAATCTCTCCCGCTATATGTCCCCTTTTCATAATATGGAAAAGTGCATACAATCCTGAGAGGTAGGGCTTATGTCAGTATAAAGGAAATCACCCTACATCCTTCACTGTATTTTTTCTGGCATGCCCATGTCTTACAGCAGCATGTAATGGTAGTTGCATTCCAAGTCTGCAAACAGATGAAGACAACCAGCAGTGGAGGAGCCAAGTACAGTTGTTTCTTCAAGTAATGTTCTTTGTTGGAGTGCAGTTAAGTCACAAACTCTGTTGTACAAGTGTTGCTTTTAGTGTTCACTCTAATGTTTGTTACTTTTGCTCTTGTCTCCAAATTCTAGCATACTTATTTCTTTCCCAGGCACCCATCTATCAAGTAAAATCCACCTTTTAATTTTAACATTAATTGAAGACCAATCCTTATTATATTTACTTATCAAAAATCAAATGTCTTTCAGCAATAACATTTCTTGTTAATTTTGTCATTTAAAATTTGTAAATGCTTTCATTATAGAGCTGTGTAGATTTGGAGTAATAGAAGTTGTTGTAGAGTACTAGGTTTTCAAGATGATCTGAACAAGCAAAGTCCAGTTAGGAAAACATAGCTAAATGTAAGAACAACAAGAGTCTTAAAACTGAATCCTTGGATTGGGCCAGCCAGCTCCCAGGAGTAGGACTGATGGAGCCTGAGCAAGCCAGTGCCATCAAGGAGAGTCCTTGAAAGAGCCAAGGGCCCTGTATTCCATGGCAGATATTCTCCCAAGAGAAAGAAGCTTAAACTGAGTGAAATATTCCCAGTCAGTTTTGACAAATTCACCAATCCAAAATCAAATCAAGACAAAAATAAGAATTCAGCTTATTCAGGAATAAACTGAAACTTCTCCTTCATAGAATAAAGGAATACGTGTAGATATAGAATGAGGAATAAATATTACACTTGAATAAAATTGGGGGAATTCTAGAAAATTTAAAAAATATTAAGTGGAACATGGAAAATTACAATAAAATACAAATAATTCACTCACTCTTGAGTAGCATCCATGCTTAATATTAAAAATATTTCCTTCCAGACCCCCTGTGTCAGCCTGGTTTAATGCAAGTCTTTGAAGTAACATTTCTGACTCTCCTTGAATTCACATGTAATACTCATTTTAAAAAATTCACCAAAGTCCTCTGAGAGGTCAATTCTTTGAAATCTAGGTGGAAAAAAAAAAAGCAGAGTAGAATAATCAAGGTTATTCTCTGTTTGGAGTTGTGCTTTTTTCAAAATCCACTACAGGCAAAAAACAATGCTGAAAATAGCCATACGCATATTTGCCCAGGCATGTTATAATTTATTCCAACTGAGAACAAAAGAAACTTCACTTCTTGTATCTGCTTGTACACATACTCTTCCACCTCCTACAGTCAGTAAGACAAGTGACTGACTGAAACCCAGAGTGCTGCTTAGCCCCACCGTTAGGCTGATAATTGAATAGCATGCCACTTATCTGCCTCTAGGACAGATGTAGTGGAACTCTAACTTAGTTAATAGAAAGTCCATGAGGAAGCCACTGTTTTGGAAACAAGTACATTTATAAAACAATAAGATTATATGTAAATCCTGTCCAAAGCCAGTACCCATTATTTCTAGTGACCACACTCTTGCAAATACAAATATTTATACAGGAAGATAACTATGCTAATTTTAGGGGCTCCTCCCCATTTTAGTCCACTTCAACAACTTAATTGCATTTGCAGAAACATAAGTTTGAGGACTTGTGCATCCTACATGAGATGAGTGCATATATATTTTCTTTATGGTCTAATGTAAGATAAATTTTTCTCTTCTTTTTTGATTACATAAACTCTTAATGCATACATACCGTTGCATTCAATTGGTAACATGCTTTAGTTACCCAACTTAATCAGATGTACTGTCTGAAGAGAAAATAAGAAGAATTCTATAATGAGTGAACTTTAGCTTGGAAGAAATATTAAAATCCTTTGGTGTTTGAGTCTATGAAAAAAATAACCTTGGTGAAGACTTAAAATAGCGCAGAACTGCTAAATGACTCTATGTGTGCCTTGCGTTATTGGGGAAACTTAGTCAATAAATCAATCCCATTTAATAGGAGAAATACAACCTAATAGTCTTTGCACATGGTAAATATCATGCAATCTTAATACATAGTCACGGAATTCCTTTTTTGTAAATCAATATTTAAACAAAGGTGATGATTATGATTTTTCCGACACCTTTTGTTTCTTTGCTAGTTCTGTGTTAATTCATAATATACCCACTTTACTGGCAGGATTATGATATCTTGCTTAATCTTAATAAGAATATTTTGTATTTTGTAACTTTACTGTATTTGGTGTTTTAACTGATTGCAATTAGGATGGGACGTACACACCATTTCATGTTTTAATATTTTTGTTATTATTATAGAGGGATATGGAATTGGGTCATTTAATACTAGCAAACAACTATAGTAGTTTATTAAGAAGAAAAATAAGTAAACATGGTTTAAACAACCTCACAGCTGTTTTCTTTGCACCTCCCCTGTTTGCTGGCAAGCACCAGAAAGTGACTGTAAAGGAAAGACACCTTAGATGAATTCTTAAATGGCTGCAGATTGTTGAAAAGTTCAGATTTAGGAATAGAATAGCTTTAGAGCCTATGTCCTGTTCAAGAAATGTCCAGTGAGTCTCTATGTATTGTCTTCATCTGTAACAGGAATGCATGAATAGTATCTACTACCCATGGTGAATCAATGTTAGTGTTAATTGAGCCACATAATCACACCACTTAGCCTAGTCTGCAACCCATTAAAAGCACTCAGCAATATGCACTATCCTTGTTGACATTCTTTCTTAAGTTTCATCACAACCAGAGAACCTTACAGAGTGGTCTTGTTGCTTTAGTGAAGGCTAACAAATCAGCATTACATGTTTCTGTACTAAAGTACAGAGACTGGGCAGAAAAACAGTGTTACTGATTGCCACTTTAATACTTTATCCCTCTGGCTTATTTTCTCAACTCATTTGAAGTGTTAACTATGAAATGTAGCAGCTACACCTTCCCTGTGGTTGCTGTCACAAGGCCCGAAATGAGAGAAAGTAATGTTGGCCTTTCTACACTGGTCTCAGAGAGCCAGAACAATCACCAGAGAGAGAAGTAGAGCCCTTTCTCAGGATCTCCTGAATATCTGCAGCCATTTCCAGGAGAGGATCAAGCAGGATCTTTCTACTCCTCAAAGGGAATTAAGGTAGTGGATTCAATGTTTTCCCTCCTTCTGTTTAGATAATGTTGAGAGCTCACAAGAGGCCTCCACTTTCAGCAACTTTGACACAAAGTCCAAAACTTATGGTGATTAAAATATACCTCTTCCATGTAAAATTGTTCAGAAAACTGCCTAGTAATTCAAATAATGAAAGCTATGCTCTTTGTTGTTTAATTTGCTAGATTGCATTGTAGTTTCCGAAATTCAGCATCTGTGCTCTGGGACATGTGAGCAGCATGGGAAGTGAGTACAAACCTTACCTGAGAGATTTTCTGTCCCCCTCTGGTTGTGCTTACTCTTTTTTTCCCTCTGATTATCACATCTCTCTTGCACAGACGATTAGGGAATACTAGAGCTAATCAAGTAAATTTGTGAACCCTGACTAGAAAGTTTGCAATACTTTTTTCTCACAGATCTTCACAACTCTTTCCATTATAAACACAAGCAAGCAAAACACTCATGATACCAGTGAAACAATCACTTAAAGAAAATTCTAACTGAATGGTCTATATGTGTATATTTTCTTTGTAACAGGAGTGTATATGACTCATATTTGTTTTCTATGTTTCTTAAGTCTGGTCCTAATGCATTTTGGGCTACAGTAGCTTTGATTCAAGTATATGTTATACAAATAAATGTTATACAGAGTAGAGAATTAGGTAAAGAATCAATTAAACAGGTAACAATTAAAGTTAAACAAGCAGGAATTTTTATTTTAAAACAATAATAACAATACTTGGAAACCTCTTCCACTGTTGTCAATGCCCAATATACTTTGATTAAACATTATCCCCTGGTAAATTTTGGCTGCTCTGTCTGCATGTGCTAATGCACAGGTGCTGTTTACATTGTTTCCAGGTGTTGGACAGTAGCCAGATTTCTCATTAGGATATTGAATTAGAAGCCTCAGTAAACTGTATTAAGTACTAATTTTGGTTTATGAAAACTCAACTTAAGTAATTTAGTAACTATTTGCTAGATTCTTGGTAAGAGCTTTTTAGATGTACATAAAAGGTTTTTTGTATTTTTGATCTATAAAGACCAAGCAGTATTTGGATTGATTGAGTCTTTAGGATCAACAAAGGGATACGTGAAACTTGCTTGTGAAAATGGGATGACATTGAAAACCACCAACACAGACTAGACTTAACCATGATAAAGATGAGTGTTCAAATATCCTTTTTTAACAACTCTTAGTTTTTCATCAAATAAGGATTCTTATACTTCATGGGACTTTCACAAAGAGTTTAAATAATATAATGCTTTTTCATCATTAACTTATAGCACATGCCCATCTATAAGTCATTTTATGAACATGAGCAATTGTGTTTCATTTTGTTATCTTCTACTGCCTTTAGTAAAGAACAATGAAAATGATGATTGTGTGTTTAATTGAAATGGATGAAGTCAGATGATTCTTTAAGAACAGTAACACTATAAAATCTGTTTTCTCCTAGAGCTGATATATATTAGCTGTCATTTACACATAAGAGATGGTCTGATGCTTTGTCATATCATTCTGGTTTTGAAAAGATTTGAAATTTGTCCTAAGAATGATAGGAACCACTGATATGGGAGTGACTTGTTTTTGTAAAGCATGGCTCTAGCTTCAGTGTAGATATTAGATTTTAGAGAAGCAAGAGTAGAAAAGAAAGCCTGTTAGAATGTTTGAGAAGGCGTCCACACCAGAGACATTAGTTGGAACATTCATTTCAAGATGTGGTCAAATTCCAGATTCATTTTGGAGTCAGAGAAGTTTATGCATGCTGGCAGGATAGATGTGAGGATTGAGAGAAAGCATAAATACGGTATTCTCTAATTTTGCCCTTTACCCTGTGAGGATGATTGTACAACTAGTCAACATTAGGATAGAGAATACAACATTGGAAAACCAAGAATGTTTTCTTTTGGATGAGGGAAGATTGAGGTGGATAAGTTTCTTGGGTTTGGGGAAGATTTTGACTTTTTTTTTTTAGGCTTTGGTTTTGAAACAGAAATCAGAATTTGGTTTTGACATTCCAACTAAAGAAATTATAGACACAAGTGGAGATGAGAATCAAGATTTCTAAGGAGAGCCAGGATTGGAGATGCAAATTTGAGCATTATAACATATAGATTGATTAAAGGCACAGACAAGATACAGTTACTCTGGGAAGGGTTTTGTATATAAAAGAAGTCTGAAAACTGAGTGTTCTGTTATTTGGATGTCATGGAGGACAGAATCTAGCAAAAGAGACATAACAAATGGTCAACAAGGTAGGAAAAATTGAAATATTATGCAATGTTCTGAAAGCTAAGAAAATAAAGTTTTCATCGGAGAAAATCTGCTATGTCAAATACTTTTATAGAGGTTGAGAAACAGTTCTCAAAGTACAAATTCTAGAAAATGGCAAAATACAGAAAACAAAATGGTTGAGATGACACCTGTTGATTAAAAAAAAAGTAAGGGTTATTATTAGTTTTATTGCTACCTATGACTTCTCTAGCAAAATTCTCTCCCTAATTTTCCTTTTTCCCAGAAAATTGTACACATCAGCAGCAAGTAAGCAGTAACTTTGTCAGAATCCCATGTAGAGAGAAAGTCATGATGAAATAGTAGATTAAGCCTATTTTTCAAATCTGTCTCGTCTTGCTAAGGACCGCTGCCATTGACAAGCTGCAGAGAATAAAATATTAGGTAAAATGAAATTGCTATGAGACAAGGTAAGGACAATGTGCGTTTTTATACCAAAACTTCATAAAATCCATAAGAAAATATCTACTTTGGAACAGCTTAATTTTGCCCATCTTTCTAATTTTATGTAAATCCCTTCTACATAGTTTTTAATGTCAGGATCTTTTTTACTCCTTAAGATCCTGTTTTGCCTCCATTCAAATTAATTATACATTCCTCTAGTCCATCCCCCTGGATTATTTCATGGAAATTCTACTAGATGTGTCACAAAGCTCAGATTTCAACAAGAAGAAAAATGAAAATACTAACAGGCTAGAAAACATTAGAAATAGAACTTTGCTTAAGAGGCTACCCAATGCCTAGAATAAATGGCAGCTCATGTAAGAAAAATAGGGATAATAAGTGAGGTCATAACAACTAAAAAGTGAAATGTTTCAAGGGACAAATTGTCCAATATGCAGATACTTTATCTTGGTAGGGCTATTGCCCTCAAGTCACACCCTACAAAATGATAGCATCCAAACTCTACACAGTGACTTCTGTCTTGAAATTATGCCTGTTGGTAGGAAGCTATCTTGGATTAATAATGCCTAGTGCTTTGTCTTTTAGAGTTCTGGCATAATAATTTCTTATTTTTGAGATATATTGTTATGTGTTCCAACTGTTAATAAATGGAGATGTTAAGCAACATATGCTGGTTGTTAAACATCATGTTCCTTTCATACATTACTTTGACTAAAGTGTGTAGATTGATTTATCATAGAACTCACCTATTTGAAATTTCACTATGGCTTGTTTGTTTTCACAGATTCATTTATTATGAGACATGTATTTATCAGAACCAACTAAGAATGTCATGAAGTATATGACTCCCACTAATAACTTCTTCTTTACCCTCCATTATTTATTACAATTATTTTTTCCTCTAATAATCACATTATGCTGACCTGTGAATAGTTTTTATTTATATGTAATATTTAATATTTAGATGTAATTTCCTAATCCTTTCTAACCTTATTTTAAGCATACTGACATCATGATTTAGATAAAGTGAAAATTGCATCATTCTTACATAATCCCATCATTTGACAATTTTTAGAGTCCATGCTGGCAAAATGCAAAATAAACCCAATGGCAGTACCCTGTAAATTATCTAAATTCAATCTGCTTTTTACCTAGCAGATATGACAGTGAGGGTGTCTGTGGAGATTGGAAAGAAGCAATGCTATCTTATAAAAGGTTTAAATACTTTGGTGCATTCGGGTTGTTTCCATACCCTGTTTATTGTAGATAGTGCTGCAATAAACATCTGAGTACAGGTGTCCTTTAGAATTAGTGTTTTTTTGTATCTTTTGGGTAGATTCCCAGAAGTGGGATTGCTGAATGGAATGGTAGTTACATTTTCAGTAGTTTGAGGATCCTCCACACAGATTTCCATTGCTCACTGAATCAGGTGCAATCCCACCAGCAATGTAATGTTCCTTTTTCTCCACATCCACACCAGCATTTATTGTTGCCTTTTTTTTTTTTTTTTTTTGATACAGGACATTCTTACCAGTGTGAGGTAGTAACTCATCACTCATCATGGCTTTGATTTACATTTCCCTGATAAGTGATATTGAGCATTTTTTTCATATGCTTATTGGGTATTTGTATTTCCTCTTCAGAGAAGTTTCTTTTAAACTCTTCTCCCCATTTTTGACTGGGCTTTTTGCTTTGCTTTTGTTATGTTATGTGAGTTCTCAGTGGATCTTTGATATGAGACCCCTATCAGTTAAATGGAGAACCTCAGGGTAGTCAATGATGTAAAATATATACATACATATATTATATATATGCTATATATATATTTGCATATGTATTATATCACATATATATGGAATCAATTTTAAAAATAAAAAGTTTAGCTAAGAAGATGGTTGTACTTTATTTTTTTTCTTTTGGATATTTTGCTAGTTCTATTATTAAATAGGGTTTATTTTCATACTGTACCTCTACATGGTATCAAAGTATTTCAGAAATACATGTTTGACTCTGTCAGTTACGAGCATATTATAATTTAAGAGATACCTCAATGATTATCATAGATGGTTACTGATAAATTGATAAGCAAGTTTCATAAGCTGCCTCATTAAGTAGCAGCAAAAATTAGTCTGCAGAGATGTTTACAAATAAAGACATTAATTGCTCATTATTAGCTTTATTATTTATCAGAAAAAATATTATTAAATGAGGTAATGCCTTTGTCTATTTCTCTCTGAACTGTTCAGAAAACAAGAGAGAAAAAAAAAACACTATAGTTCAGGAAATTATTTTCAATTGTCTCTCATTTCTCTTTAAGCCATTTGTTGCTGCTTGACCATTTTAATTTTCATTCTTTATGTAAGTTAGAAGCTTAGTAACCAACAGAGTAAGTTAGAGGCTTAGTAACCAACAGAGTGTCTGATCTGGGATTAAGACTCATTGATCCATTTGGTAAAATCCAGTCTCTCTTACTCATACACTGAAACTTAAAAAAACTGAAATTAGAACACTTATGAGAAAGTTAAATTCTAACATAAATTAACAGTATGCCTGTATTACTAAATCTTTAATGCCATGTATTGGATTTTTTAAATACATTATAGAATTGCTATTAAATATATTTAGACAAAATTGCTTTTATTATATTTTAAATAAAATATAAATTTGGAATACAGGATTCTCTTCAAATAAAGCAGTTTTAAAGCAATATAACTAGGGTTAGCCATAACTATACTCAATAACTCATAATATTTCTACTCCAATAAGATTTTATTCTATAAGCTTTAATTTTAAGTCTTCTTTCTCACTTCATAGTAATAATGCTTGGTCAAACCAATGACTTTCTCCTTCACTTAAGAATGTATCTATCTTAAAATTTGTCTTTATTTTTTTTCTTAAACATTTCTTTTTTTTCCTTTCTGCAATATTTTGTACTTTCCTACTATATCAAGGTTAGTTTCCTCAATATTCCCAGCCCAGTTCCACCCTTAAAGCTGTTGCTCTAGTTCTAAGCTCTACCAGGAGGACCAAAACTCACTAATGTTGTTCTGGATATTAAAGGTTTCCAGAGTTTTAAAAAATCGGTTCAAAGTGTGTTAGGATAAACTCAGTGCTATTCTTCAAGTTCCTTGCCCTACAGGTAGTTAAATACTAGCATATTTTATCAAGGAATCTTGTCACCAACCTTTGTAGACTGAAGACAGAAAACAACATTGCATTTTTATTCAATCAGAGTGTGAACTGAACCAACTTATACATTTCAGTCACTCTCAGAATGGAGAAAAAAAGCATCCTTAAATTTACAAAGTGGTTTTCTCTGAAATGGATGAGATATTGAATAGATATAAAAATTCAAAAGAAAAATGTTGAAATGAAACTGACTTTGTTGATTAGTGAAATTAAACAAAGAGTAGGAGGAAAGACTAGGCGGGTTTATATGAAGATTTCTCATATTCCCTGTGTACCTAATTGTCCTCTTGGTAAAATCCTTTGTAAATATACAAACCAATGACTTACTAAGTTAAAAAGAGTTCTATAATAAATACAGGAACATCCTTCTTATCTCTATCTTGGTCATTTTAAGAAAATGTTTTTTGCAGCATATTATTTGATATTATACATAAGTAAATATATCATTCAAGAGCAATAAAAATCAAAGATGTCAACAAGTTGTAAGTAGAGATATAAATAACTAACCAGGTATAAATTATTCTAAACAAGAGTCTCATAAAATGTAGAATTTCTATTTGTCAATCCAACCTTTTCAAGAAAAGTAATCAGATTCCATATTATCTCCAATTATAATCAGCATAGAGATATTTTGTCCTGTGGTTTTCAGCAATATGCCTGAAGCATCTTGAGTACCAGTCAATCTCCAGAGCACAGCAACACTTGATAAAGGAAGTAGATTAGCAAACTGATAGTTAAAATTAGAAGAAAGAAATAGACGTGGATTGTACTAATTGAAAGTATTGGAGATAGTTAAAGAAAGTTAAGAGACATAGGACAAACTCACCTAGTTAGGGAAGATTAATAATCTCTGATGTGACATTCAACCTGAAATTAAATAACAATTGGGAATGGTTGGGAGAAGAGGGAAATAAAATGAGTCAGTAATACAAATCCATATATTTGAATGCAATCAGGAAGTTTACCTAATAGAACAGTGATGTGTTCAGATATATTGATTCCAGGAAATCTAATTTAGTCTTTATGATGAAAAATATGTATCATGTATATGTATGCAAGTTATATATTATACACATATGTTTTATATATAGTAATGAATTACTATGTACAAATACACATATAATATATAGTATTATATATAATGATATTATATATAATCATAATATATATTATACATAGTTATATATAGATATAGCTATAGATATATAGTTTCTTGATGGAGAGCATTTCTGTAACATATGTATGTATTATAAATTATTTATACTCTGGTAGACCTTATCACAGAACTTATTTCCAAACTTACTCTAACTATAACTGTGTCTGAATTATCACTGCACTACATGGTGTTCATGTTTTATTCCAAAATTTTAGAGTTTATTAGCAAATAACATTGATATTAGATGTATAAAATTAATATATGTGGCAAAAGTTGAATGTATGTCCTATGCTGTATGGTCAGTTCATTCAAAACTTATCTTTTGCCTATTAACACTAAATATGTGCATTGAACTATGTTCTCATTAATTGACTAGATAGTGTGCTGTTTATAAATGCAGTCTTAAAGCAACTCTGATGTGTTTTCTTTGATATGGTGGCCACATAAGTCATCAGACTATTTAAAACTTCTCAAGAGTTGCAACCGTGGTCTCTTCTTTTATGATTGTAACCATGATGTCTCATACAGACTATTTATGGCATAAGAAGCAGTCAATAAAATAGTGTTAGATAAATGAAGAAAGAAAAATGGAAAGGTATATTTGAAAAACAATAGAGGAAGAAAGCTTTGTCATTCCCAGACATTTGGGATAAATTTCAACAGATATCCTGAATTTCAGTGTAATTAAATGGAATTGAAGGAACATAAAATTATAATTCCAAAACAATGGCACTCCTCAGAGGATGCCCTTCTGTCAGAAGCCAGATTTCTGAGTTGCTGCCAACTCCCTGATGGGGAACATTTCTGGAAGATGTTTTCTCTATCAGGAAAACTAAGCTCTGTGTGTGTGTGTATACATACATACATACATACATACATACATATATATATATATATATATGGCAATAAATATAAAGTACATCATTTAAATGTGTTCCAAGTGGCTGTGATAGAGCTACACACACACACACACACACACACACACACACCCCTCAGATTCTTAGCATTGCCAGAACTAAGCAGTGCCTCCACAAAATGATGATGACCTGTAGAAGGTCATCAAAGGAATCAAAGAGAGGACCACAATTGATAGTGATTACAGGCAATCACAAGTATAAAGGTACTATATTTGACATATGGGTAGGTTGATTCAGTCCCATGCAACTGAAATGACAATCATTGTACACTTTTTGTTCATGGTCTGTCTATGTTACTGTACTGGATTATGAATGGTCTAATTGAAAATCATGCCCCAAACAAATAAATGTAGTCATCCCACCTGTCATGGTTGGTTTTTCTCCAAAATGGTTTACTCAACATGGGCCTTCAATCTGTAGGGGTTGAAAGCAGCAAAACTTAAAAAAAAAAAAAAAAAGAAGGCAAAAAGACTGCTCTATGCTTTGTTGCTCAAATTGAAATGTTTAATTGTGATTAATTATCTAATCATCTTAGGTTTAACTTTTTCAAGATTTGTGTTGCATTACCCAGACCCCTAGTGGATGTGATATTTATTGTCCACAGCAAGTGTTTTGTAAAATGTTATGAAATAAAGGTATTCATTTCTTAATTCAAAGCCTCCTGGGAGTTCATAATGGCACTGATTGTTTTAAAGGTAATCGAGTGTTTAAAAATATCTTGGAAATTAACAGGACCTTTTTTTTTTTTTTTTGGAAAATGCCATTAAGAGCAATCACAGAGTCCCTGAAGAGAGGTTTTATAGGACTATGCACTTCAGCTGTCAATTATTTCTTCATGCTGTTCCTGTAATTTTAGCCTTTAGCACAACTAACTGAATTGAGCTGTACTTGGCATTCATTTCTCTTACCTTAACAGAAGTGCTCTATTTAGGTATGAGTAAATAGAGAATGCAAAGGTTAAAAAATTGCATATTTTTAAAGGACAGCATGTTCCTGTGTTGTTAAGGAGCCCTAATGAAGCTGACTGTTATTAGGTCAGTTCACCCTCCTTCTAAGTGTTTGGGGGTGGGAGACACTGGGAATAGTGCCCTAGAGAGAGAAGAAATGCAATTGCTAACAATTAGAAATAGATTTTCTTTTTCATATAAAACTGTGGTATTATCTGTTGTAAAGTTACCTATTCCACCTGAAATTCATTATAAGTGTTACAAATGGGATATATTTTAGAATATGTGAGGAATGTCAAACAGATGCTTTGACTCTACATAAAGAAATCTTGCCCCGTTTCTACATTGTCACATTTAAATTCCTCATGTAAAATCTGATTTTTTTACTGATAATAGTAGGAAAGCTGTATATACATATATGATTAGAATGTCACATGGAAATGTGAAAAACTGTTTGATAAACAAGGGCCAATTTTATTAGATAGCAATTAGATTTATCTATATGCCCCCATTACATGGAGTCAAGTAGTGTTAAGTCCAAAAAGGACTTTAGGACATTTTGTCACATGTACATTTAAAAAAGTGTTTACCAATGCAATATCATTGGATAAAGATCACTGGATCTTTCCTGCATGTAGCACATTCAGTTTTTCCAGAGTGCCTGGGATTTATTGGGGTGAAGGGGAAATTTTCCCCATCTTATCTGCATTTTCCTTAGTCCAGTCAGTGAAACAAATTAATATTAGACATATTAGTAAAATTAGACAGATTAGTATAGAGAAAAAGGTAATTAATAACACATATATGAAGAATTTGCATAGTTTTAAATTCACAAGAATAAGAGAGCAAACCAGGAATATTTATCCTACCTTTTGGGACATGTGTCATCAAAAGAGATGGAGCAGGACTTTACATGACAGACAAGAAAGGAGTTGCCTCATAGTTACTCTGAAAGCAAAGTTGAGATACTTAGAGAAGATATGCTCACTGATAAACATACAAGCAATGAGCCTCTCTGTATCCAATCAAACTACATTTTTCTAAGTCATAAAAATGATCAAAATGATGGTTCTCCTGTTAAGAAAAGGACAGAAGCTTAGGGTATAATGATCTCTTTTTTGGTTAGAGAATGGTGAAGGACTTCTCAGTTTCAGAATATTGCTCTTAGATCAAAGTAATCTTCATACCAGAGCAGGGAATTGAGTACACCAGTTCTGAGAATCTCGGGATGATACAATTTGGCACCTTCAGAGACTAACACTTAATGGAAGAAGATTAAAAAAAAAAAAAAAAAACCTAGAGTTTAACAGGCTTGCCACTTTGCTCAAGGCCACTATGCTATGGTTCAGTATTTCTTTTGTCTTCCCACTGTACTACTCCCAGTGTCTTCCCACTGTACTGCTAAGACCCATTCCTTGGGGAAAAAAAAGTATACTTAACTCAACAAAAAACAGTATTTATTCCCCTTTCCATAGTGATATGGAATAATAGGTACTTGAAATTATAAGAACCACCTCTTATACTCATTCAGTGTCATCTCCTGCATTTAAATGTGCTCCTGAATTTTGCTTTTGCTCCTTCATTCCAGGTTTGCTGAAAAGAGAAAAAAAACCTAATTATTTGGGAAATAAAACTATATATGTATATAACCTATCATGAACCATTAACATTTTTTGGCAGCAAAATGCCATGATTGGCTTGTACTGAGATCATGATTAGTTAACATTTCAAAGTAATTTTCAACCGTATTATCATAAAGTCAAACCTAATAACATTTTGCATTCACAAATTTTACTCTTAAAACTTATGTACAGAATTTATAAAATGTGTTTCTGTCAAATTGCTTATAAAGATTAATTCTTAACAGTACATTTCAATCGAGGAATTTTAAAAATACTGTTTTTTCGAAGTTGTCATGATCAAAATTTGGGATATATTGGAAAATTTTATACAGTGATCTGTCTATAGACATTGCTATAATTATAGAACGATACATTAATATGCTGTAAGTATATATATATATGTTGAAGTATTCATATTAGTAATGAAATATTATTTGTATTTTAATTTATATCATCTTATACCCAGTTTTCAATGCATATTTGACAAGTGTTTACTTACTAATATGAGTTTATGGTAAATAATTTAACTTGAAATAATTTGACTTGTTTTTGATTATTCTCTGAAGTTTAATTCTATAAAATCATCTTTTTTGGTGGGTATCATTTTATCAATATATGAGGTATGCCTTCTGTTATTTTTTGAAATCAAAACTATTGACATAATTGTTGAATAGTATGAGAAAATATGATAATGTTGATTATTGATATTCTGAGTAAAACAGTGAGAAAAAAGGCAACCCCAATGCAGTGTGAGAAAGATCTTGGAAATATTCCTAGAAAGGAAATAAGCTGTGGTTGAAATCAAAGTTGTGGTAAATATCAGTAAAAGAAATATGAAATGGTGTCTTGCCACTGCTGATTTACCCACTAACATTGCTGGTTTGAGGTGTGAACCACATGCCGCCAACATCCCTGATAGCATGAATGTGTGAGTTACGTTGGCTCAGGTAGAAGTTGCTAAAACTTCTAAGATTTGCTGCTTTCAAATTGCTGCTTTCAAATGGCAATACTGAATTAAGGAAGTCATTTGAGTATGTCAACTATTCTGTGGTCTACAAAATATTTGACTTATTAGGCTCTGACATGGGAATATTTAATACTGTGGAAGGGAAGTAAATTGTTAACTGTGTACACAAGAACAATGTGCTGGCTCAGAACTGCCCAGAGCAGTGTAAACTGTGCTTTCCTCTGCAGTGATACACAACCTGCAGTAGAGAGTCATTTCTTGAAGTTCAACCTAAAAACAAATCCATTTTTCAAATGGGAAAATTGGGGGAAAATTGAAGATTCTCAGCTTCAATTTGTCTTGAGGGTAGTGAGATTAAACTCTGAAGTGTTTTCTGATTTGTGTGTGAAAAAAAAAAAACAATCAGTATTTAGGTTTTAAAGTGTTAGGAGAGTTCTCTGATGGTGAGACTGATTATTGAAACTAAATGGTTGCTTTAAAGAGATGGAGTTTGAGGAATTGTATTTCTTTTTGAAGTAAAGAATGTGGCTTGCAACACATTGATTGGAATGTTGCTACAAGATTAAGGGACAACCAGGTAGAAGTTGCCAAGAGTTGAGTGGGTGAGCCATTCAAAGAAGCAAGTGGAGACAGACCTGGGGGAATCAAGAGAAACAAGCTCTTGTGTATAGGTGGAGAAAAATGCAGGCAAGGAACAGGACTATGTGTGGCAGCAAAAGTAATAATAAATTTTGAAGGTATTCATCAAAAAAGGAAGATAATGTGAATGTCATAGATTAAAGAAACTGTTAACCAATCAGCAGTAGTTAAGTGAAGCTTGCAGGTTTGAGCTGGAGCTGGCATTTTCTGAAAGTGATCTATAGACCTGAAGTATTTGACAGAAAAGAAGACAATTCAGCTTTGAACTGTACATTACAGAAAGGATGTTTTGTTGTTGTTGTTTTTCAACTCACCATAATTCTAGTGTGTCAATAGGAAAAATATCTACTAGCTAATTTCTTTCTCAACCCTTATTTCTCTTAGGGAAATCTGTACTCTGAGGCAAAAGGCAGAAATAGACAAGAGGTAATTTCATACTGATCTATCCCCTTACATGTAATAAATTATCGGACATAGAGAGGTTTTCTCCATCTCTTTCCTGTCTTATCTTCAAAATCTGACAAAGATCAGTTGTCCAGGCAAGTATAACATACGCAAGTGGCTCAAGATGAATTGACTTTTACAACAAACTTCAGAAGAATGGAAAATCAACTGTCATTCCCCAAGTAGTCTTTTTGTGACAATTTCCCCAGTGGTGAGAAACTGTGTCAGAAGATTTGGTCAGCTAGAATCCTGGCAAAGTGAAATACTAGAGCTGAAAGTATCTATAGGAGATCATCCTGTCCAAGTGTTTAATTTTGTAGTTAAAGAAAGAAACCATATAAGAGATGTGTCCAGTATAAGATGGATAATTTTTAGGGAGTACCAGAATCCATTTTCTTCCTACTCTTTACACACTTCCCTTTGGTCAGGATTCTTCTCCCTGAGAGAGAAAAAGAACACAACTACAGAAGGTGTGGCCAATGTGAAATCTAAAGTAATATTTAAAATTCCATTTGTTTGGGGTGTCAGAAGTCTCATATCATTTAGGTGCTATTTGCTCCCTTTTCTTCAGTGTCAACGACTACTCTCACTTTTGATCCTCTGTTGTTTTTAGTAGTTTTAATGGTGGTATTGCTATTAGTGTTATTTATTTTTTACTAACCAGTGGTTGGATAGGTGAATTGGACCCAAATAGGTAGAATGATACTTTTGTTTCAAGTAGCTTTTTGAGCTATTTCTTATTAACTCCGCAGTGGCAATAAGATAATAAGATCAGACTAGACCACATTGTCCTGGTCACTAAAATCGTTGGAATGGTATATAGAAACTTGGGCTTCAAAAGTTTCCAATAATCCTAGATCCATAATGTTAAACAATAAACTGGGTCCTGTTAAGAATTGCAGGAGTTTGTTTGAGCAAAATTCTCCTCAGATTGAGCAGCACAATACAGGAAATGCTTAGGAGCATTGTGATCAGTCCAGGAAGAAGAATATATAAAGAAAGATAAAGAAGCAAAGCAAGGAAATTACTTGATTGATTATAATTTAAAGTTTAGCTGACAGTTTGTAGTTGGTTATCTGCAGGTTTCCTAACCATAAGGCATTTACAGGCTTAAGTTTTCATTAGTTTAGGATGCCATCAACACATGAGAGCCACTGAAGTCAAATGGCCTTCTTTTGTTCAATGAATTGAATAAAATGAATCCATTGCATGATCTGATTGATTGTGGAAGAATTACAGAAAGAAAAATGAATATCACTGACCCTTCCTTTGGTTACTACCAAACCATATATTATAGACATATGTCTAAGGCAAAAGTGATAATATTTATTTATTTACTCCACATACATATGTGTATACATATATGTAGTATAATATATACACATGTAATGTATGTGTATATATATTATATGTGTGTTTATATATATGCAATTACGTTAAATATTGTATGGTTAAGTACCTGTAGGATCCTAAGAAAGAGAAAAGTATTGTGAGTTTTGAGGCATTACAGGTGAATATCATGACTTTCCATTAGAATAAAGATTTCCAAGATAACTAACTTCCATAGCATGCATGCACTCTTATTTCCCAGTTCCTTTTCATCCAGAGATGGATCAAAACTGGTCTGCCTGTGGGGTGCTGTAGATGGATTCTATCGAGTTGAGCTGTTCCTTCTGTGTTAAACTTCATGATAAATCAATACCTAGGGATAAATGATGCCCATGCAAAAGGAAAAGCTTCCTGGCCATAGGCTATTTCAGACCTAGCATGCTGTGTGCACTTAATAAACATCAAAGAAAAATAAGTAATGATGCCCAGGAGAAAGGTTTCCTTCTTGTTTCCATGCCCTTTTGAAGAAGGGTAGTCTAGTTTTTGCCTTTTTGTTTTGCTGGTATTCACTGGTTCCCCTTCTGGTATTAAAGTTCCTCTCTCATGCCCCATGATAATGCTATTTGCTAATTCTCACTTGGTGTCTCAATATCATAAAAAAATGAATCTTATTCCCAAATTAAAATCATGATTTTTTAAAGACGAATAAATACAACAAGGAAGGTACAGAGTAACAGCAAATTACTTTAACAAGAGAATATTGAGTGCATACTGTGTTCTAGAGTCTATTTACTTGTTATGAAATTCCAGATCTTCACTGATATATGATTGTTATAGGTTTTCTTATAAACTCCTTTTTAACTAATTTGCTTAATTCTGGTGAGAGGTATTGCCTATAACTGAGAGAAAGTCAAACAACTCTTCTCAGATCCTAGCCTGAGATTAATTCTAACTATCCTTTCTTACAGACATAAAGAAACCATTCCCTGTGTTGTCTTCCCAGACTGTATTTACCATATTGAAATGTAGGACTTTTCATATTCTTATAGAATCTTCTCTTCAGAATCCACCTAAGATTCAATCATAACTAATCATTCAATCAATCATAATGTCCGTTCAGTCTCTTTTAGAGACTTTTCTGGGATACATAGGTTTTTATTAGACTAAAGAGCACCTCATCTTCTTTTTGCATTGATTATTTTTGGTTTACAATGTTGTTTGTAATTTAGAGGTATAAGACCTCTTTATATAGAGATCATTACCTCACTACATACATCAGTGAAACACCCAAAACTCTTCATCTTATCTATTGTATTTCCTCCTCATTTTGTTCTAAAAAACCATCTTAAATCATCCTTGTAGGACACATCCATGGCTCCCAAACTTAGACTCTCTGAACCTACTTCTGGGGAAAGTCCCTCTGATCACTTGCCCTATGCCGGAGTATATTTGCTGTTGATGAAACCAAAGAGGCTAGTTTTATCATTAGGTTAATCTTGATTCCTTCACCGACCATGTAAAACTATCTGGTGCTAGTTTCTCATGATAGGAATTACTCTCTTGGATGTTATTCTATGTATTTCTAGCTCCTCTCCACAGTAAAAAGCAGACTTGCCTCCTTTTTAAAAGATTGAATTCCCTTTAGATCTTCCACTAAATTCCAATTTCTACTTGTCAGTTTATCCACAAAACTACAGGGCTGGCATGCTCTCAACCCAGGGAGTGATCAAATTCTTTCCCCAGGTAGTCTATGGTAAATCATTCCTCAAGAATTCTCTTTTCCCTCTTTCCCTGCAACACATTCCCTTATACATAATATAGAATGTAACCACCCAGACTACTGTTACAGTGACAGACTACTACTTCAGTAATAAATTAATAGCAGTTCACCAGAGTGAAGAGGACTTTTTTTTTTCATAAATACATGAAATTCTGTCTTGTTCTTCAGATCTGTTAAATGTTTGTTGCACTTTCTTTTCCATTTGAAATTTTTGAGAGTAGGAACTCAGGCAGTGGAAATCTTTCACATTCCAGACATTACGCTGGATGCTAGGTATACACATGAAGAGCTCACTATACTATCCAATCAGATAAATATGATACAGATAATTAATCAAAACACAGAGTATCACTGAAATGGTAGAGGAAGTTTAAGATCTAGTAGTGACCCATATGAGAAAGTGATTGATTTTGGCTGTGTTCTTTAGAGACTGTGTTCTTGATCATATGTGTATTAGGCTTACAAGAAATATTTATCAGATGATAATATTCCATAAGTAGAAATTCAGAGAAAAGAGGAGTAGAAAATGCTTTTTTTAGATGTCAAACTTTGTGATTGTAAAATGCTGGTTGGTAATGGGTGACTTTTATTATTAATACTAGCCAACATTTGTAGTTACAAATTGTTCCCATGTATTGAATGTGCATTATATATTGAGCAGTATTCTATGTGCTTTTCACATAGTACATCATTCAATCTTTGGAAGTTCCCTACTGGTTGGCTATTTTCCTCACTTTATGGATGAGAAAACAGAGACTCCATAAGAGAGTAAATTACTGAGCCTGAATTATAACCCTTTCTGTCTTCCAAATTTCTGCACTTAACCACTCTACTATATTACTACTACCAATCTAAAGATAGTAACCAAATTTTCAAAAACATTTCCAAAATAATTGATGATTTTAAACAATAATGTTAAAATCTTTGGACCAATTTGACAATTGGGATAGTTGTGATGCAATGTTTAGTATTGTCAGTAGAATGATGATTTAATCTCTTAGCAGGAAAAATACTACTTTAATTCTGTGTGCATATATGTAGGACATGTGTATATGTATGAAGTTAGTAATATATATGTGTGAATGTATATATATATACATATATATATACATATATTCTTTGAAATCACTTTCCAGTCATGCGGCATGCCAAATCCTTGAGTAAATTTATATGCTGTGACCAAATTTCTCTAAGCTTTATATGCTTTATAATGGTAAAATGAGAAAATATAAAGTATTATCTAAAATTAAAAATGATATTTGGGTTCTTAATGAAAAGTTGAAAAAAACATTTCATGAAATTATTTTCATAGTCATTTCATCAGTCAAGACTTGCACTTCATTTAAAAGAAGGATCTTCATCTGGGATGTTATTCCAGTCATTTACAATTTCATTTTTTCATTTATTGTTTTTGAAGTCTATAATTAGGACTATTATAATAAAACTTGTCACAACTCATAACTGTTCACTGGAAAATAATCTTATTCTCAAAAGGTTAAGCTAGAAACAAGGATTAGTGTCACTAAATACAATATGGTAGAATTTGGTTTATAAAACAAGTTACAAATGTTTTTAGAGACTTACAATATTTAATAAAGAATTAAACAAGTCATCTTCCCTGTTATTATTTAATTTTACTATGATCCCCTCCTTTACTACACCCCCCATTTTTTTTCCAAATTGCACATTAATTGCACATTACTATGATTCCCTCCTTTACTACACCCCCCCATTTTTTTCCAAATTGCACATTAATATTAGATTGCTTTGGTATGTATTGCCTTAATCAGAAAAGTGTATGAACTAAAACCAGCAATGGAATTGCAGAACATTTCAAAGATGCTATAAAAGGGACATAAACAAGACATTAGACCTCTTATTCTCTCTCTCTCTCTCTCTCTCTCTCTCTCTCTCTTTTATTGCCTAGCTCAGTGGTCTATTTTATGACCTTGGTGCTCTGTCCAACAGTCAATATTCTACCTGCAAGCTAGACTGATTCTCAGGAAGGTAGAAAATTTTTGACTGTGGAGTTGTACATTAGAGTTTGCCAATTACACATTTATTTTTCCCTGTCAGTCTATCTAGTATTTACTTTCTATGTGTTATATATCCATCTTTCTCTGGAAGCATTCCTAAGAAAGTCTATCTATGTGTCTTAAGGATAGATAAGTTATATGAATGTCAGGGAGAGAGTGTGTGTGCAGTGACACCTCAGGGATTCCACCTTGGGTCACCCGGTGTATGAAACAAAGTTTCAGTGTGGTAAGTGGTATTTACAGTCTGGTTTTGGTCTATCTCCCTCTCCTCTCTACTATGCCTTTTCCTTTTTCTCTCTTTTTCATGATCTCTTATTTCCATTTATTTTATCTCTTCAAACATATAATGGTATGGTCATCTATTCTTAATAAGCATTTATTGACTGCTAAGAAATTCAATAGCACAGCTAGGACATACTGGCTGTGTAACCTTTGGCAAGCTATGTTTAAAACTCTCTCAAATAATCAGATCCTTTGTATGTAAAATGGTTATAATGATAGCTAGTTGTTAAAATCAAATTTAATTCAAAAATCAAATGAAGTAAGATTGGAAACTATTTGGTTGGTATTTGGTACTGAGTATGAGTTGGGTAGTGATTTGGCTATTTTAATCATTAGCCCATTAAACTAAGCTTTGTATGAAAAGTTATTATTATCTATGCCAATTATTCAAAGGATAGTGTGTAATTTCCACTTAATAACAGTTATATTAAACTGAGGTAAATTAAGATGTGTTTAAATTGGCATCAATATATCTTGAGTGGAGGCATATATATGGAAACTACATCTATAGTTACTTCCACTGAGATATAAACAAGTTTTGTTCCCACAAAATTGCACTTATTTTTAGGGCACTGGTGTCAACAGCCACCTCTTCAAAGAAATTATTTCTTTTGATCCATTTAGTAACTTGATCCCAGCTGCATAAAAATAGACTTGCAGTATTTTATTTTTCTACAGACTGCTGATGGCTGCATTCCATAACTTAAGAAATCTGTCAAAAGGAAGCCTCTGAAACTCAGAAGCTTATACAGAAACTTGTTGCATTCGCTAGCATTCAGACTGGAATTATTTACAATGCACAAAATATGGTTTTAAAAATATAGCTTCAAAATATTGAATGTGATTCTTAACTCTATGTAAGTTAGAGACTGTCCATTAAAATTTTCATAACATGAAGGTTACTATGCAGCCAGTAATTACATGGTTTTATAGTGATTTTAGTATTTTCTCTTAGTTCAAATGGTGTCAAAGTCTCAATTAAAGAGAATATGCCCAGGAATACTGTGTGTTTATGGGTGTTTCAGTTGATACTATTAGCCTTTACAAAGCCCATTAGTTATAGCAGAGACTGCCTTGAATACTTGACAAAAGCTCTCAAACCCTTCTGCTAATATATGTGAGTTACTTGAGAGAGGTTGGCAACTTAACTTTCTGAGATTTGGGGATTTTGTTATTATCATTTAATTTTAATCACAGAACATAACAATCAAGGATAAAGAGGGTAGGTAACTAAAGATAATACAAACAAATTTATCACCAAATTTTAACAATTAGCTAACAGGCCTATGCTGTTTTCTATGAAACTTCAGTCCCTTACATCTCCACCCTCCAGCTGGATTATTTTGAAAAAAAATCTAGACACTTGCATCGTTTTCCTGTAGATATTAAGAAAGTCTATGAATATTTGAATAAGAATATTTGAAACATATGGACTTTGCAAACAGACAGACAGAAACAACAATGACCACAATAATTTAGGTGTTATTTTGATAATATTATAACTAAGGGAAATGTCTTGAAGACTTCCTGTCTCTCTAAGGTTCCCAAAAGCAGCACAATATATGCCTTGGAATAGAGCTTCCAACATGAACTAAAGCCCTAAGTGAAAAAAAATCTCCCTCAAAAGTCTAAATCTTTACAATCTCCTTCGTAGACCTCTCTACAAATGAGGGTATGGGTGCTAGAGAAAGAATGAGTTCATTTTACTTTCTCTAGCTGCCAAGCATAGAAGAGGCATATCATTAAATTTTAGTTATATCTGTGTGTGCATGTGTCTATATCTGTGTCTGTATATGTGTATGGCAAATAAAGAAGACTGATGTAAGTCTTCATTAGGTTATGCTGCAACTAATCAGGAACCCAGCAGAGGAAGGCCTATCATCAAGGAAAGAGCATGCTCACAATTCTCGCTGCCTAAAAGTAAATACTATTTAAACTGTGTTGAGATATTAAGACAGAGAAGACATACACATGGCTAGTAGGAATCTTATCATCATTTATCAACAGGGAAGTGTAAATCAAAATCTTAATGAGCTATGACTTCATATCTGAGAATGACCCATATGGAAAAGAATAGAACCAAGTGTTGACAAGGATGTGGAGAAAAAGGAGCCCTAAAATGTTGTTGTTGGGGATATAAACGACCCAGTCCCTTTGGAAAACATAAACTCTACCCCTTAGTATCTATCCAACTGAAGAATGCAAACACTAATTTAAAGATTTAACTGTACTCCTAAATTCATTGCAGCACTATTTACAATAGCCAAGTTATGGAAATAACCTAAGTTCCCAGGGGCATATGACTGGACAAGGGAGATCTGGTATGTACAACTCCACATAGATGTTCACACATGATCTGTATCGAATTTTGAAGGTTCTTTGTCCCCTTGAAAGTTGTCCATAGGTACCAGGATAATAATCAGGTCTGAAATTTAATTAACTTTACAACAATGAGTAAATCACTTAACTCTATTAGGCCATAGAGTTTTATAATTAAGGTGTAGTGATTAGATGTTCTTTAGCATATATGAATTACTTGATTTTTCTCTTACAAGCAGTTATTGAGTATAAGACCCATTCTCAAATGGGTCTTGGAATGGAGATGGAGAGCAGAAGTTTTATCATAATTTGAAAAATCAAATCCTAAAATTCAGAGACAATAAAACCTCATAACCTGTTGGTTAACATAAACACATATGTTCAGGTATCATTACTGCTGTTTTCCAATGTTGACTTTGCACTCTTTGACATAATAGAACAAGAACATAGAAGCTTGTGTGGGAGTTACATGTGAATGAAAGATGAGGAATGCATTTTGTAATAAAAGACAATTGAAAGGCATGGGTGGCTAGGTGAGTCCATTTTACAGGCTATTAACCCTAACCTTAATTGGTAAAGAGCATTACTTAGTTTAACCATGTAATGTAATGATACATGGATACATAATACATATAAACTTACCATGCACATGGAAATGGAACTGATTTCTTTTAAATCAACTTTAGGGACAGTAGAGATCAATAATTTCCTACCACAGTATAGGTTAGTTGTCTGTGGTATAATGTATGTATCTTTAATTATTTTAAAGCTGTCTTTAGTAATGTCAAAAATAATATAGAGGTGAATCTCACTTAGCAAGAGCAGAGCTAGGGAATTAAGTATAAAGAATTAAATGGAAACTTTATTAGCGCTTTTGAATTTCAGGCCACCGACTGAAGGAGTTTTCTGAATAATCCTTTGCCCCTTTTCATCCTCTCAACCATAAACTCATCTTTTTATCCATTACTCCCCCTTCACTTTTCCTTCCTCCTCCTTATCATAAACAGTTATTTATGTGCATTCGTGGAAGGAGATAGTGCTATAGGAAATAATTTTAAAAAAGATACAAAAGACCATCTGGGCAGGACATCATCTCTCAGGGCATTTACTATCTTGTGGCAGACAAGGACACCCGAGCAAAGCAGCATTTTCTTTGTTTCTCATAATACACGTTTGCCAGGAAGTGTTATCTAAATAATAACACCAGATATGTAGGAATACCTGCTCTGTGCAAAGCCTAAATCTTTTGTCAAAAATGCATATTCCTCAGCCCATTCCTGAAAATTCATTAAATCTAAGGTAAAATACAGTTTAGGTGGTGATTTCATAGGAAAGTAGTAGAGATTTTCAGCGAGCTGCAGTTTGAAAGCAATACCTGCCTACAAAATGGAGAATCAGAGCAACATGAGACATAGACTTTACCCAAATGTGGTCACAATATAGGTGGAAAGATGATGCCTATACACACAAAGATGGAAAACAAAGCAACAAAGCAGGTGGTTAAATAATGTCAAACAAATAGGAGAAGTGAAGAGACTAGGGGGTGGAGACTAAGGATATACAGAAGGGTGGTAAGGGAATTTCTATGGAAGAGTTAGAAATTAAAGTGAACCTTCTCTAGAGCAAATATTTGTTTTTTAATCACACAATTTGTTTGTTTTGCATATGAACCATGGTCATTATTCATTATTATTTATGCCTTCCTTTAGGTTTGTATCTGCATTCTCACACTTGTTCAGTTCACATTATAAGCACTTCTTCATAATTATGTGATCCTCTCCCACTCCCCTCCAACACTGGAAAATTCAGATCATGGTTGATCTGCATATATGTAGAAGGCAGCAGAACCCACGAAGATGGATGGGAGGGGATACTAGTCACCGCTTCAGCTAACAACCCCTGTGGGAACTGTAGGTCAGTGGTTGTTGTACGATTGCCTGTTATAGAAAGTCTCCTTAGCTTCAGACTGGGTTGTTTGAGATCTTAGGGAATGATACAGAGGGTGATTATATGTGATTTCTATACCACCCTCATTCTTCTCTGTTTCTTATGGTTTTGTTTTTCTACATTCTCCAGTAAGGTTTCCTCTCTTCCCCTGTTTTAGACTATTTTAAGAATTCTGAAGTGATGATCATACATTCTGTCAAAGTTAGTATTGTTTTATTTGTCTTGGCCCTTCCCTCTCTGCTCTTTCCAGAGACATGATTCAAAGCATATAAGCTGATAAGCCCAAGTCTACTTTCCTGCGGACATTTACTGATTTCCTAATGTACATGAGAATGTTACTTGGTTAACCAGGGTACATCATATACATGTGAGGATGTCCTATGGGCTCCTCTCCTTCCACTCCTTCATAGGCATCTGCTCTGGTTTCCTCGACTAACAATTAAGCCTGAAGATCTATTAATTCTCATAAGTTCCATCGTTTCTTTATGCAAATAAATACCCACAGGCAAAATCCCAGTATGAGGTAAAAAAATCAGAAACTCCCTGTGGGAATGTCAAGTAGTTCCAAATACTTGTTCCACTTCTAATAGGAACTTTCAAAGTTCCACTTCTAGTAGGAACTTTCAATGTTCACTTAATTTATGTCCAGAGATAATATTGACTTCCTTGATTACCTGTGTCCACCTATTGGCTTTTCCTCAGGTTACTAAAATAATAAAGAATAACCTTATCTTTTCTTAAATATGAAAATTGTTCAAGCATTGAGTATGTCTGTAATATTTCCTAGTCTCTGCTACTCCAAACTGAATATGGCTCCTCAGAGTATTTTTTCATTCTCCAGCTTTTCATTTTATGTTTTAAATTGTTGTATTCAGCATGTCAAACCATATCCTAATGTGTCTTATGTATAGCTCAGAAAAATGAGCTGCATACTGCAATCCCATTCATGCAAATACTTTAAGAGTAACATCAAACTCTTGATAATTATTATATTTTAATCCAGTGAAAATCTCTTGGTTCTTTTTGAGACTAGCAAATACAGCATCAGTGTCTCTCATCTTGTATTTATGCCATTGATTTTCTCAAACTTACATACAGAAATTTACATTTGTGCTTGTTAACTTTTCCTGCTCTGAGACATATGGGAATCTGATAAAGAAGATGTCTTATCAGCTGAAAATGTGTTTTATAAGCACTACAATAAGTTAAGCATTCTTTATCCCTATATTGGTCCTCTGGAATATTCCTTGGTAATTTTTATTTTCATGTACATGAACAACATGTGTGCAGAAGAGAAAATAAACCCCAATATTAAATATCTATCTGATTCTTTGAGGTCTTGAAATAGCAGAGACATTCTTTGGCAGAAGATGTAACTATTGATCATATGCTACAGTGGTTTTCTGGCTGCCCAAGTCAACAACTTGTTGCTTATATGCATTTAATCATGGTATGGTGCACAAGACAAAGCAATTGGAACTCTTTAGACAGATAGGTAATTACACGTGTACATCAAAGTTAATAGTGGCCTTTCAGAATGACAGAAATATTAAATGCAAAGGAATTGTTTGAATCAATATTTGTTTCATAAACAGCACTTGCCAAATAGATGGTAAATACCAGGTCAATAAACATGTCTGATTTGTGTGCTCTGCTGCTTCTGCTTTGAAACACTGAGTCTGAAGCTGTATTAGCTGAGTAAGGTAAGAACACTCATTCAGTTCCAATTTGACTGCATCTACAGAGTGTTTTTTTTATATATAAATCACAAAGAACCTATCATCCCTTTCCACACTACAAGGAAGGATTGGATCAGTCCTGCTCAAGTTAGAAAGGCAATAAACAGTGGTTTCTTCAACTAGAACCAGGTAACTATCGTTTTTTCTTCTTGTTTTTTTTTCTTCTTTTTTTCACTATCAGCAAGCCTGCTACACAGATCCTCCTATAGAGTAAGTGGTCTGTAAACATTTGTTAGATAAATTATTTCATACTTTGATGAATAAATGGATGAACAGATACATAAGAACTGCACCTACTCACACTAGCAAGTATTGCTAGAAAGTTGAGTTTATTCCTGATACACATAACTTATTCTGAGGTTCCCCTGCTTAAGAAGGAATGTCTTCTGCAGGATCCTAATCTCTGGGAAATGGCATGTTTTCTTTCTTTTCCGGGTATGTTCAAGAAAAAAAAAAAAAAAGGCAAGTTAGACTTATCGCATTCTTTACTCAAAGACATTTTCTTCTTGTCCAAAGGTCTTGCATAACTTTGTCTCACAATTATCATTTTTATTTTTTTAGATCCATCACTATTTAATGAAGTATTTTTTGGTTGGATAATAAAAGTCCTATGGCAGGAAAATATATTCTTCCTTTTCCATTTTTTTTGGGGGGGGTAGGGCAGAGGAAGGAAATAGCATTGGTTGACAACACTGTGTGATTCTGAGGTATCTGATCACACACCTTCAAATACATCTTATCAAATATGCACCCGACACTGTAGTCCCCCACTTTGTTCCACTGTGTAGTCTGTGCTTTGCTCCTAACCCTCCCTCCTTCCACTGAAAGTATCAATTCCATATGCAGATTTATAGGTTCTGCTGTTAATTTTTGTCTGATCCTTTTTTTTTTCTATATCCTATGTAAAAGTGAAACTGTCTGTATTTGGCTTTTTTCTTCTGAGCTATAATGGAATCCAAATTGGGAAATAAGAAGTAAAAGTATCACTCAATGGCAGAGGGTGATAGTTTTACTTATTATTTCTCAAATTGGATTTATTTTATATCTTTCACTTGCATAATTGCTTTAACTAGAGTTCTTATTGCTATGTTGAAGAAGGGTGGTAAAAATGAACATCTTAGATCTTAGAGGAAAAAATTTCATATCATTTGGGTTTGGTCACAGAAGTTTTTTTTTTCTCCTTGTAGTGACATACGCCATTGCGATTTCACTATGGGATGTAGTGTAATTATCCATATGCCCCTTTTGTCACTTTGGAACTTTTTGTTTTTCTAAGTGTACTTAGATGAAACTTAGATTTTCAGAACTGCAGAACTTCTAGTATACCAGTAGGTGGCATTGTGTTTTGTATTTTCTTTTTCTTTTCTTTTGCTATATATATATGATATATATATATATATATATATGTATCTTTTGCTATATATAAAGCAATATATATAAAGAAAAGCAATATATATATTCTCATATATTCATATACTTTTCTCATATATTCATATACTTCATTTATATGAATCTAGATATTTGCTCTTTCTAGGCTTTCCTAGATGGTGCATAATTAGGTTGTGGGGGAGAGGACTCCAGGGGGTACAAAAGGCCTGCTTTTGTCTTTGTGGCAGCTTTGATAACCCTCCTTTCCGGGCTTTCATATTCAAGTCCTTGCCTTTTGCACAATCCATGTGCCTCAAAAGGTTCAGTATCAGTTCTGAAGTATGGGACAGAGGAGCGCAGTCCTGTGCACTCTCCTTGGTGTTCACACTTTACCTGGCCTACTGGGAACACCTCAGCTCCTCACATGTATCTCTCTTCAGTCAAGGTGTGCCTCCTTCCTATTTAACTCTTCTCTCTTCAGGGCCTCTGCACAAAGGGAAGCGCAGATCCAGGTTTTCATGGCAGGCGCTGGTTTCCATCAGTCTCCAGAGATCTTTTTCTACATAGTTTGCTAAATGGAGTTGAATGTCTGCAGGCCCCTTCCTTCTGGTCTATGCTGGTCTCTAATATTTAAGAGATATTTTTATTCAGAGAACCCTCTGACTTCAGTGTTTTCATTAACTTTCAGATTAAAGATTCAAAGCAAAACTGGAGACTTCCTATGATCCCACCTTATCATCTTTAATAGACCCTGTGTAAAAATAGCTTCCTTAACATTCTAAAATACATATGGTACTGGAAAATCCTGAAGCACATCCTGACTTTTAAAAACCATAGTTCTGGGGCAGTGTATTATGTCCTTTCCATAAGGATAAATATCTCTTCCATGGCCTGGGAGCCTGGAGTGGCTGACTCACCCATTTAAGTAACTATCCTTCCATGAAATGAGTTATACTCATTGGGTATGTATTTAACTTCCCCAAACTGATAAACTAACTGATATTGAATTAAACACAAGATTGTTTATTTTTGAAATTTAATAAGAAGTCCCAAAGTAGGTGCACTAGGGCTAATATAATTCCTGCAGGAAAATATCAAACTTTAAGACTCCTTCTCTTTTCTCATTTCTCCAGCTTTGCACTATAGTTCTGAACCTAGGGTTTCTGGTTGGCAATTGTCCAACCAGGCAGTGTTTCTATATTACAGGTAGGACAAATAATTTCTCATTACACAAAGACTGAAGACAGATGCTACCCAAATTTGCCTTTTTAAAAAACATTCCCAATAACTTTATTTACACTCCTAAGATTAATTGGATCACAAGGGCATTCAGACCATAAGGGAGTTTGGGAAAACATGAATTTTTAATAGGGCATATCACCATCCTGTATATTTTATTCCTTTCTTCCACTCCCCTCCCCCCCATGGTCCTTGAATAGATATTAAGTACAAACTTACAAGTGTGTACACCAAGTGCTTTTCAAGATTGATAGCTAGATCTCTGAATCGCAGGCTGTATGTCTCCCCCCAAAATGACCACTAGGCAATAACTGCTCTTTATGAAGAGTCTTGGTCTTTCTAAATTGATGCTCCTCAGTAAGACACAGGAAACTTGAATTCTTTAGTACTGGATCTGAGTCTTATTACAGATCATAACTTTTTATAGTTTTTGGCCTGTCAACAATCCAACTCTTGATTTTTTTTTTTTTCTCTAATTCTTAGTTCTGGAAACCCAATGGATGCAAACTTCATTTACTCAACTAACCTGTCTTTATCATATTAATATTGAGTTGAATAATTGATGTTTGATAGAAAAACTTCATTCATCCCTACAAATCCTTCTTGTCTCAGTCACACTGATGACTTCAACCTTCTTCAAAGATTATTTGATTTCAACAGTCAAATTGTATTCTCCTGGGTCATAGATCTGTGTTCTAAGTAGATTTTTGCGTAGTCTTCCATCCCCTTTAAATTTTCTAGCTTTATACAGTAGATTGCTCTACTAAACTTAGAAAATATTACTTTACTCTAGTTATATGTAAGACAAATTATATTTTATACTAATATACTTATTTTCTTGCTGCTGATGTCTTTGTACGATATTCATTAAAAAAAATTGCCTTAATACCATCACTAGTTTAACAAACTAGGGGGAATAAAAGACAATTAAAAGGCAAAGTTTCCTGCACTAATCGATCATTGAAACTCTGTTAATTATATGATGGGTTGAATGTTAGATATAAAAAACTGGAAACTAAAAGATAAGTTTAAATAAATTTTAGGATTTTATCTTAGCCTTATTATGTATCTGTGGACCCATTTAATTCCTAAATACGTAGCATTAGAGTGTTTGACATAGAAAATATGCAGCTTAATATTCATATGAGCAGTAAACATTTTTTTCTTAAATGGGTTGTGAAGACATAGTCATGAATTCCCTTTCCCTTATTTTATACCTGTAGTTATAATTTACCTTTATTATTAAGCCCATGCATTATTCTTTCCTGAATGTAAATGCATTTTAAATTGATTAGGATTTTCATATAATATTCCAGAAAATCTGAAAATATTATTGACTGGTAGCAGTGGTAGATATTATTGTGAACCTAAGTGGTAAAGAAAACATATACTAAAATTTACATATTTTTCAATTATCTAATGTTAGCAAATATGAACTACTTCAAAATAAAAACCACCTATAGTTTTCCTAAAGAAAGAAAAGAAAAATGCCTTCTATATCAGATAAATTCTTCCCTGTTAAGCTAATTATCTTTAGCTTGTTTAGTAGTTAATTTTTTTTTCATGCTGTGTAAAGGCTTGCTCAAAGCAATACAACATAAAGGAGTTTTTGGGTTTTTTTTTTAATCTCTTCTATTGATTGACTGAGAGGGTATGTGTTTGGGGGTCTTGCAGTTTCTCTAGAGACTATTTATGTAAATTGAAAAAAATCAGTATTACTTGAAAAAATAACTAAAACTTTGATTTAACAGTACAAAAGAGTGTACTGTTTAATCCCTCAAGTAGGAAATTGCTTTTCTTCATGATCCATTGCTTTCATACTGTTTCTGGCTGTTACTGCTGAAGGAGAAAAGACCCACCTATACTCCTCTTTTACCATGTCTGTTTTCTTGCTAAGGCTTGGCAGTAAATAATAGTTCAAATGAATAAATTTAAATAATAATAGTCAAATGCATGGCTGATAAGATTTTCAGTCTTAATTGGACAATTGTGAAATACAAAAGCAGGAGATAATTTACATGCAAAAAACTGAAATGAAAAATTAAGGATTTATGAAGTATAGTGATGAGACTGGTATTTATTTGAAGTTCTTCTATATGTACCTCTAAAGGGTAGAAGGAATGGGATAGCACATGCTTCAAAACTCATGATTTTCTGAAATAGTTTTTCTCTGTGAGATGTTTTGAATGTTGTGAATTAGACAAATGACAAATTGAAATATTATCCTTATGAAAGGATATTGATTGTGTTTTGTTCACTTGATTTTTCATTGGCTATTAGAATATCGACTTGTCAATACAATTTAAGATGATGTTTGCTTTGCTAAGAAGTAGCATTCTTTTAAAGCAAAACACTGTGAATTAGACTAAAACAGTTCCTTTCTCAATATTTGACGACTAAATGTTATTAATGAATGAAATTTTACTTTGCACAGAAAATTAAAAGCTTACTCCTACCTTAGATATTAGAACAGCAAATCTATTTTTAATTATTTAAGGGCAATGGTAGATGAGACATTTATTTCTTTTCTCCACATAAAATATGCCCTTGTGTCTAGAAATGTTTCATAATATCTCTTTGATTAGGTGTGTAAAGCAATCTGGGGGTAAGATAATTCATTTGAAAACAATATACAAAACAGTGATCAGAGATGCATTTAAAAAATCATCAGATATGCTTACTTTTAATATCTATCGTGTTAAATATTGAAGACCACACCATATGTCTAATGAAAGCCTCATTAGTAAGACATTAGATTAATTCCACTCAATGTGTGGTTTATTTTATTTAGAATGCAATAAGGTAAGTTTATTAGTTTGCAGACATACTGTTTTCTACTGTATCTCAGCACAACTGGGAACAATTCCACAGAGGTCTACAGATCTACTAACACCTGTCAAGATAAACACACAGTTCTCTGGGGGAATCATTTCAGCAACAGAACAGAGAAAAATCTAAGGGAAAGTAATTCTTTCATAAAAGAAAAATAAGACAGTTAAACACACACACAGAGATTAATGAATTTTCAAAATGCCTCAGAGGTCATGTATTTCTTATACAAGTATCAAAAATATATAATCTATGTCTTAATAATAAATATCTGAGCATATACTCATTTTGAAATAAATATTCTAACAGCTTTGACTATGTGAAATGGTTATGCAATTTGAGTTGAGCAACTGAAAGTTTTTCCAATATTTGTAGGTTAATCTTCCCTCATCCATCCAGAAACAAATATACTAGATTATAAGTTTTGCTATAGATATATTATTTGAATGACTATAGTTAAAATGGTGCCAGTTCCATTATAAAACCCTATTTTCAAGGATTTATAAGTCAGTTATAAATGGGTACTCTGCAGTTGAACCTGGCAAAAACATCTTTTGTTAGTGATGTTATTTTTTTTTATTTTATAGTATAGAAAAGAAAGACATATATTTAGAGTATGAGTAGGAGAATATAAAAACAGGTTTTATATTTTTCATATGCAGTTTATTTATCATTCACAATAAAGTCTGACCTAAATAATTTATATATTTTAGAAAATGAAAGTGCTAGCCAAAAAATTGCTAAGGCTAAACTGAAGAAATTGTGTTTCCTTGTCAGTTTCAGTTACTTTAGCAGTCCTAAACATAATGACAGATGTAGCCAATTACTTTGATAATTCACCAGAATAATAATGTGAATATATCATTATATATGTTCTGGATATTTTTTGGAAATTTGTGATAATCTATACCTGAGAATGTAGCAAATAATGGCAGAATAACAGAAAGTTTTCCAATAGAGATATATTGTTAAATTTTGGTAGAATGTTTAAAGAAGTGTTAAGAGTAGAAGGAAAGAGAAAAGATAGTTTACCCAGTGGGAATAGCAAGAACACTAACAAAGAAGAAGAGAAAAAAAGTGCATTGTGTTTAGGGAAGAAAACTCATGTACATGGAAACCTAGAGTGAGGAAGGAAGTGAAGAAGGTAAAATAGAGACAGTTTAGTCAGATTTTGAAGGGTGTAATATGCCATGATAAAGAACTTTTACTTTTCCTGGAAAATAGTCCTTTGTAGTTTGATAATCTTACCAATTTAACTATAATACTAACATCAAAGTATCACTATGCAAACAATGTAATCTAATATATTTATCCTGAATTGAATGGGGATTAAATTATAGATCCCAGATAAACTTATTTAGAGATTAAATTGAAATTGCCTGATTAAATTCCTTTCAGTTCATTCAAATGGTAATATATGCTCTGGAAAATATATTCATAAAGATCAATCAAATTGGTTTATGTTCTATATGTTTGTGTGTTTAGTAAATTAAATGGTATGTGTATGCTTTCTAGTTCCTGAATTGAGAATCTGTATTTACTAGGGAATTTGTAAATTATGCCTTAGTTTTTATATGTAATTTGCCTTACAACTTTTCTTCCGACACTGGTTTCATTCTTTTTTTTTGAGACTCGGTCTCACTATTTTTGCCGGTGGAACCGCAGGCTTTCATTGCCCGGGGTACCACAGACTCAAGCAATCCCCAGCCTCAGCTTCCTAGGTAGCTGGGGTTACAGGTGTGCGCCACCACGCCCAGCTATTTTTTTTTTTGGGACTAGGTCTCGCTACTGGCCCCAGGTGAGACTTGAACAGGGATCCCTAGCCTCAGCGGCTTCATAGGCTGAAGCTTACAGGCATGAGCTACCATGCCCGGCTTGGTTTCATTCTCAACCACCCATATTTCCTTTTTCTGTGTTGGATATGCATGAAGCACTGTGCCACTGAACAGGGGCAAACAGACCCCATATTTTAAGTTCTTGCTGCAGATCTTCTCTGTAACTAATGTTGGTCTGTCTGGAGACCTGATAAGTGTGCTTGCTTGCTTACTTGCTTGTTTGCTTGCTTGCTTGCTTGCTTGCTTGCTTGCTTGCTTGCTTCCTTCCTTCCTTCCTTCCTTCCTTCCTTCCTTCCTTCCTTCCTTCCTTCCTTCCTTCCTTCCTTCCTTCCTTCCTTCCTTCCTTCCTTCCTTCCTTCTTTCCTTCCTTCCTTCTTTCCTGCTTGCTTCCTTCTTTCTTTTTTTTTGGCAGTTGATTATCTGTATGGTTTATATGAGGCTTTATATGTGAGCAAGCATTCCTATAAATTCTTAGTTATTTTCTCCATACCTTAAAAGCAAAGAAAAACAATAATCCATTAAATAAATTAGTAAATTATTAATTACTATGAGATGTAAACTATGTATCAGAAACTGTTCTAAATGTTTTACTGCAATCAACTCATATTTTCCTGACAATAGCTCTATAGTTCTCAACTATTTTTATATATGGCAAAATTGAATGAGTAATCTGCATAGGGCCACATAGTCAGTATATTGGTAAGTTAGAACTGAGCCTAATATAGTGCCTCAGTTTCTGCTTCTAGAGCTCATCAGCTAATTGAAGATGAGCACAACCACAAAAGATTGGAAGGAAAAGAATATCACCCCCCCCCCAGAGAATGAATGGATTTTGTAATTACATCATACAGAGTTAGATAAAAAAACGTATATTTATAAGGTAAATAAATGTTTTTAAATAATGCACTGAGGAAGACATTTGGAAATTGCACTTTGAATTTGTTTAAAGTATACTTTCAAAGAGGTGAGGTCATTGGTAAGGAGCTTAATTAGAACATTGTCTCTGTGTTGGTTAATAAAAACGATGTCATAAACTTTGACAATGAGATCAATGGTTCTGAAAACCTGGTTCCCTTGGGCCAGTGGTATGAGCATTTTCTGGGAACTTGTTAGAAATGTAAATTATCAGACTCATTTACAAGAGAATCAAGAGACACAAAAGCAAAGCAATATGTGATTTACAGTAGACACACTGAAATTTGAACACTATAAATTTATTTATTTTTATTTTTGAAATATATATATATATATATATATATTCACATCATTCACATCCCTGGGCATCACTCACTACCTCCCATCCCTGGCCACTCCAGCTGGTCCCCCACCCCCCAGTTGTGTACTTTCATTTGGTTGTCCATATATTAGTGAAACCATTTGGTTTCTGTCTTTTTTCCTTCTGACTTGTTTCTGCCAGTATGATTTCTTCTAGGTACATCCATATTACAAAAAAATTGTCAAATTTGTCATTTTTAATTGATGCATAATATTCCATTGTGTATATATACCACATCTTTTTCATCCAGTCATCTGTCATGGGGCATTTGGTTTGTTTCCATGTCCTTGCAATTTTAAATAGTGCTGCAATAAACATCCAAGCACAGGTGTCCCTTTATACCCATTGAAGTCTCCTTTGCGTAGATCCCAGAAGATCGATTGCTGGGTAAAATGGTAGTTCCATTTTCATTAGTTTGAGGGTTCTCCACACTGCTTTCCATAGTGGCTGGACCAGTTTACATTCCCACCAGCAGTGAACACTACAAATTTAGAGAAAAAGACTCTGATTTAAGAAATTATTGATTATATTAACTACAATTACAGTATATTATATATAATATATGGTATACTATATATGGTATACTATAACAGAATTATAGGCTATAGCATGAGATGGGAGAGTTTGGAATATGATAAATCATTAGTAAATCATCATTAAGTAATGATTTATTAAAATAATAGAAAACTCATCATAATTATGTATTTAGCACCTATGTAAAATATGTGCATGAATAAGTAATACTACCTTATAATTAGTGTTAAATATTTTAGAAATTGTTCTAAATCCATTACCTAAAGTCATAAAAAAATTTTACAGATGAGGAAACTGGAGTAAGAAACCAAAAATCACTGTTTCACATGAATAATAATGATGGATTCAGTTTCAAATTCAATCTAGAACTCAACCCACGTATTCTCTTACTACATTATGAATACAATCAAATCAAAAGAATATGAACCTGTGGAAGTTTGTCAGTGACATAAGTTGGTTAATATAATTCTACATACAATATGATAGTATTTGAAAGATCATGTGTTTATGATTGGTTTTGTTCAGCAATGTCTGCAACATTTAAGGATACAGGTTGCAGAGAAATTCATATTTATTTTTTTCAGAACAAAATTCATAAATGAAATTTTTATTGCATAAGGCAAGTGAAAGGAAAGAACATACAATGTTTCAGTCATGTACACAAAACACCTCAAACGAATAAATCTCTGAATATTTCACAAATCAGGGTGAATATTTCACAATCAAGCTGAACACAATCAAACCTAAATTTAATTTGAGTGAACTGAGTACTATGTTGGGTCATGTAAAATGAAAGTACATATCCAAAGAAGCAAACATTTCATTTATAACCCTGACTTTTGGGAAGCATTTTTATTTCTCTGGGACTCAAGTGTATTATCTCAATAAAAATATTGTACTCAAAATCTCCAGGGATGATTTTAACCCAGATAGTTAGTTTCCTGTTTTCTCCTCCTTCTCCCTCACTTTTTCTCTCTATCTCTCTTCCTAACCCTCAACCCCTTATCCTCCTATCTCCAACCTTATATATCAGTGTTGACAAATTGACTTTCTCCAATTCTCATCTGAGAAATGCAAATAGATGTGCATGTGGGGTCCTTATCTTGTGTGTGTGTGTGTGTGTGCTGAAGGCAGTTAAAATGTAAAATTTAAGAATGACACTCTCATTTTTGATTTCTAAAAGACTGGTTCTGTCTATGGGCTTTAATACACTTTCCCTCTGCTGCTTTCAGTGTCTATTTTCTATTTAAGAAGTTTACTACTAAGCTGTCAAATGTGCCAATTAAGTTTAAGGGGGAAAAAAAGATGAAAAGATTGAAAGTGTCTGACATATTCTGCTCTTTGAAATAGAAGTGTTGTTTTTTGGAATATGACAAAAATTTCCCAGGAGTCCCCAGAAGTATATAGGTCATAACAAATGTAAGATGTAAACCAACTTCTTGCTATAGAAACAGTCATTTCTTAATAAGTAGGTACAAAATCTTATCACCTGTTCTTGAAGTTTGATGAACCTCCAGCACTTGGTTGTTTCAGTCATCTGAGAAATGTCTTAAAACAAAGGTTTTTCAGAGCAAGTATGACATTATTATGTCAATGGCAGCATCCAGCTCCTGGTTTTTCAGAATAAAGCAACTAAGATCTACTAGGGATCAGTAACAGTATCCATGTCATATAGTTTGCAATTAGTTCAAATTACTTTTGAGCTACTAAGTTTAAATCTTTAAGACATTTGCCAGTTACAACTGTTTTATTTCTTCTTATTACTATTATTATGGCATAGTCTCTTACTATAAAGAGCAAAAATCCTATTAGATTCATTCAAATAGAAGCAAAGTGTATCTTTAGAATATGAAATTAAAGTTCATATACTTGAATGTAATGATTTCACTGAAAGGAACCTATCTACTTTCCTTTATACCAGTTGACCACTCATTTTTTTTCACAATGATAATCTGTTTCAGACATGTATTATAACTCATGCCCAAGGTGATGATAGTTCAAGGCTTCTAGAAGCCACCTCTGGCCTCTATAATTTTGGTTGAGCTGTTAGAGCATACATTTCCAATGAGGACAGTTGACTCTTAAGTGATAGAGAATATTAACACAACACACATTTCTAATAAATACTTTGTGCTGAAATACTTAATAAATACAGGCTAAGTTTCCTCCAAACAACTCTTAATTTACCTAATGGTGGTTTGTCAGGTGCTGCCTCCGTTTCCTTTAAATAATACAATTCCAAGCCCAAGGATTAACCAGGTGAACCAACATAAAAAATAAGCACAGACTTCAGTTGCTTAATCCAAATAAGGCATATATTTGCTCATAGGACTTTTCTGCACTATCTTGACTGAGAATGGTTCCGTGGCCCACCCAATTACAATGATTTTTAACAAATACAGAAGTATTCATTTCACAGCATCCACCACAGAACCTGTACAAAGGTAATATAGACATCTGCTGAAACACTTCTTTCAAGGTAGTCATAAATATTTCTTCGTCAACTCTGAGACTCTCGTAAAACTGAGATTTCTGGACAATCCTTTCCTTTATTTCCCAGAGCCTTGGTAAAGGACAGATAGGTGAACTTCTTCTTTATTGAATGTTCTTAGGAAGTTTCATTGGCAACATTTACACTTTTGTTATTTCTTTAACTTTAATTTATACAAACCACTGTCCAAGTTCCAAGCACCATCCTTTCCTAGTCATTGTGAGAATAACAAATGCAGTCAATTCTTGTTAGTTACAAATATGAATTTACCTCCTTTTTAAAAATTAATGTCACATCAAAAGCAATACCCATGGAAGTATAGTGATCTAGCAGGAACATACAGAATGGCAATAAGTTGGAGACCTCAATACCTGTTTTCTAGGCTGAGGTCAAACAAGGCAAAAGAAGGTCTGCCTTCTTGTAGTCAGCCCTTATGCTATAAACCAGTGTCCTTTTTTGTGGTCTACTTAGCATTACATGCTTGTGCTTTTTGTTTGTGATTTTGCTATGTAGACTGACCCTGTTGAACTATTGTCTAACATTCCTAAACACGCAAAGGCCATGTGATATGAGTTGATGGAGAAAATAATTATGTTAACTTATCTTCATTCTGGTAGAAGATGTAGTGGTGTTGGTCCTGAGTTTAGTATTAATGAATCAACAAAATATATTAGGTGTCTTTAGATATAATAGGTCTATCTGTTTTACACATATGCATGCACACATATTAATGAAAATATAGCTACCAGAGGCTTACAGGAGACTAACACCTAAGAACAATGGTTCTGTACTTGTCAATTCAGCATTCATGATGACTTTTTAAATCATAACTACTGTGGCTAATGAGAACTGAATGTATGCACTAAGACTAACTTACAATTCACATATACTGAGCACTAGAGGGAGTACAAATGAAAATTTGACTCCTCTCTCTTTTAGGAATCTACCATCTAGTTGCAGAGGGAAGCACAGGTCAACACCATTTAAAAGAATATTGGAGAACAATGCACTGCTCTACATTTCCTAGAGACAGAAAGAAAGGGAATGAAGTGTGCAGGATAATCAACAAGAATAATATTGATATGGAAAGAAAGACATAATGCCTTAATTGTGGGGAGCATTTGATATATTTTAAAGCACTTTCACATTAAATATTGCATTATATCCTTCCTGCCCTATGGGATTGTTAGGAAGAAAGGAACATGACTATTTTATAAAGGAAGCCAGGGATCCTCAGGGAAAACTGAGTAACTAAGGTGACATAACCAGTAAGTGGGAGTGCCAAGAATGCAGCACGAGTTTCTCCTTCCAGTACTCTATGCTAACACTATCAAATATCAGCTTCAGATTATGAACCTAAAGTTCTAAAACCATGCTGTGAGGAAAATTTCTTTTATTTTCCTGTTGAAGCTAACAGATTTTTAAAAAGAGAGTGAATACTCATAAGCTTTACATTTGCACCTCTACCCCAATAACATAATGAAGTAGAGGAAATCTAGGGATGAGTACAAAAACAATACATAGTAGAAGTTGAATTTGGTTTTTTTCTGTCTGAGAAGCTGCGGAAAGGTGTAATAAAGATGGAACTTCCTCTTGCATAGTACAGTCATTTCAACTAGTGAACTACTTTGGGCAGGAATGTACTATGTTGGATTGCTAGGGAATTGATTTGATGATTCCTGGACACTCTACATCATGACAAGCAAAATCCCAGGGTTGCCTTTTGGAACAGACTGGAGTCATTGGGAATATATTGCTTCCAACTCAGAAAGCAGCATACAAATCTAAATGTCCAATTAGATGAGTGACAGATTTGAATCAGGTCTTTTAAAAATTACTTTGTATTTGTTGATATGAGGGTTTATACAGACAAGGAGGAGCCTGTCAGAAGTAATAGCTACTCAGAGTTCTCATCCTTTTGTTGTTAAATAGAACAGAGATTAAAAACAAAAATGTCTACACACCAGAAATGTCATAATTTTTATCATCTTTTGAAAATGTGTAGGTGTGTTTTAATCATAGTTCCCAATCTTTACGCCCAGCTTCTGGGAACTGTGGTCCTCCTTTTCAAGTTTACTCGCTGCTTTAGGCTTTTACTGGTAGAGTGTATTGTTTGTGTTGATCTTTTATTAAGAATGTGTAACTTTGTTACAGGCACTGTTTCACCAACAGAACGTAAATGCCCTCTTTTCCCTTTCTCCTGGGAGTTTACCAGGTTCTGTTTTCTTTATGAGGGTGAGAGAAAGGCAGACTTCATCCTTATAAAACCAGTCTCATAAAAATCACCACGATTTCTATTATAGAGATATGGGTGTTTTTAATGTCTCTATTTGTTTGAAATATCAGCAATCTTCTTCATACTGCTTCTGCCTTCCTCCTCTTGCCCACCTGTCCCCTTTCTTTCATTTCTGCTTTTACTGTGTCTTCTCCAGCTACTAAATCCACTCAAAATTTCTCTTCTCTGTGATTTCATTCCCTGTACTTTCACAGCCTTGGATGAGATAGAATATGGTAGTGGGAATGAGGACTCTTTGCTATGAGTAATATGTGTAATTAACAGATCATCAAAACTGATACTTGAGTAGATGGTGTCAAGCCATATTAGCAGATTGGGTTTGAACACCTGGCAGAACAAGTTTGGTCCAATAAAGAGAGCGGATTTCTTTCCCTTTTAAGAGCTCTCAAGACACTGGTTACATCTAAACCATAGGGGTTGGGGAAGGGTGCCTTTTGCCATTGTAATCCAGACGGAGGGATCACCTGGCAGAGGAGGGAGAGTTGCTTTTTAGGTGTTTCCCGCAAAGGCGTACACGTGTCCTTTTGATGTGTGGAGAATGCATGAGAGAGGGAAAGCAGGGCGATTTTTGTGGGAAGCTAGACCAGCCTCCCTCGTTACATAGGCTCGTCCTCTGCATTGCATCCGAGCTTCAGTGATTTGCTGTTTGGAGACTGCAGATTTGCATAGAGCCCCTCGCTTCGCCAGCGTGTGTGTGTGCGTGTGTGTGTGTGTGTGTGTGTGTTTCTTTTTCTTTTCTTTTCTTCTTTTTTTTTTCTTCTTTTTCTTCGTCTCCCCTTCCTCCCATTCTTTCGCCTGCCGTTTTCGTCTGCCGTTCCCCTCAGTCTCTTTCCCCTGTTCGATCCCCGCTTTTTTCATAGGGGTGTACTCTTCTCTCTGAACCCCTCACCGGGCGTAAGTGTCAGGAGGCGGCGGACGCGGAGATTGCCTCGGGAGCAGGCGATGCGCGCCGCTGCTCTGCGCGCTGCCCGGGGGAGGCTGGCGCGAGCGGGCGAGCCGGCCGGGGCTGAATGGAGGGAAGGGGCGCCTCGATTCCATGGGGTCTGCTTCTCCCTTGAAAGGAGGTTGGGCCGGCGAAGTGGCCTCCCCAGTCCCCACACACAATGCTAAATGGATTTACCTAGTGGATACGCGGTGGATGGCTGTCATGTAGAAGTGAAGACCCTCCGGGAGGAGCTTTAAACAATTTCCCCGCTCCCCATCCCTGGCACGCACTCTCGCCCGAAACTCTTTGGGAGTATCTCTGGAGAACCTGGAGCCCTGGAAAGCAGGGAGCAGCCGCCCGCTCCGCGCTTGCTGTTCCCCGGTGCTGCTTTTCCGGACAAGCCCCCCATCAGCTGCATTTGGCTCGGCTATGTTTCGGATTCTTTGGGGTGCAAGGCACGGCGGACTCCAGGACCCCGAGAAGACTGTCCGAAGGAAAGAGAGGATGGGTGTCCTGACGCGGTGAGGCGGCCGGCCCCGCAGCCCACCCTGCGCCGCCCGTTCCCCGGCGCCCTCTCTCCTCCCGGTGCCCCAAACTTTGCCTCCCGCGGCGGCTGCCCCTCGGCGGGCGCCCCGCCATGTACCAGAGAATGCTCCGGTGCGGCGCCGAGCTGGGCTCGCCCGGGGGTGGCGGCGGCGGCGGCGGCGGCGGCGGCAGCGGCGGCGCAGGGGGGCGCCTGGCCCTGCTGTGGATAGTCCCGCTCACCCTCAGCGGCCTCCTAGGAGTGGCATGGGGGGCGTCCAGTTTGGGAGCGCACCATATCCACCATTTCCATGGCAGCAGCAAGCATCATTCAGTGCCTATTGCAATCTACAGGTCACCGGCATCCTTGCGAGGCGGACACGGTGGGTCTGCGATGCCAAGTTCTCGCGGGTTACTCCCTTCCTCCCCCCTCTCAGCCCTGCGCTCGCTTCTCGGCCCTAAGGCTCAAAGAAATGGGAGCGCGTGAAAGGGAGGTGTATTTGGGTGTGTTTGGTGGAAGCCACTTATCTCTTTGAAGACAATAGAAAGGGGCTGGGGAAGGCTTCGCGGTGTTTGTGGTGAGGGGTGGGAGGGGCGGTCCTTGTCCGGCTGCCGGCGGAGAGACGTGGGCACCGATTAAAGGACCTCTCCTGGCCGGGCGCCTGGGTCCCGCGGGAAGGGGGCGTTGCTAGCCGGAAGGTCACTTGGTGTGCTCGGGTGGGGCGCCTTCCTCAGCCTGGGGACCAGAGAGAGGAGGGCTCTGCAGAACCTTTTGTCTGAGCTGTGTGTGCTGCCCCACCTCCTGCCCATTTTCCTTGGCCTGGGAGAAAGAGGTTCCAGGCCGCACATTCCTTCAAAGTGTGTCCAGACCGCAGGGACAACGAAGCGGTCCATCCAGGACTCACTCAACAGGAGGCTAGTCTTTTTTGCTCCTGCCTCTTCTCTTAATTGAAGATGTAAGGTTAACAAGACACCCTCTCTCCTGCCAGCTCACACCCACCCCAACACACACACACACACACACACACACACACAGATTCACTTTTTTGTTTGTTTGTTTGTTTTTTGATTGTTGGTGATTGGGCTTAGTTGCTTTCTAAATAGGTTAGAAAGAAGTTTGGCTACACAAACCCATCTACCTGAGACTCAAATCTGCAGGATGTTGGCATAAGGGCTATTTTGTTTCCTCCTTCCTCAGAGTTTAGTTCTTATCAGGGAAGGCAAGTGACTGAGTAAAATTGCCTGGAGAACTGCCTGGAGGAGAAGTCAGAGCACAGAGAAACTATTCTCATCCCAGTTTCTTTCGTGAAGAACAGAGTGTGGAGAAGAGTTAATTGACAGATGTCTTTCCAGAGTGACCAACAATGTCCAGACCAGGTTCTTCCCATCTTCAGATAAATGACAATTTCAGATTACTAATATATAAGCATCAAACTCTTGAATTTTCTCCATCCCCAATATTTCATAATTTTGGTATAAAATCCCCGGTACTTAAAAAAAAAATGTATTGTGAAACTTGTAGACACATACTCTCCCCTCTCTTTCTTTCCTTTCTGGGAGACTGGGAGGCTGGGTTCCTCTTTCAGCTGGGTTCAGTTCTGAATGCTTTGCTCCTCTCCCTAGGTAATTTCTTTCTCCTGGACAAATGCTGGTTAGAACTAAGATGACCTCCTTCCCCAGGGACAGGCTTTCTGCCTGAGGACAATTCTGGTTAGACATGAGACGGTATTACCTAACCTAACTAAAGAGACACATAGCCTTCATAGCTCCTCTTTTTGGAGTAAAATAGAAACATCTCATTGTGGGTCCCAGGAATCCTTTCCCTTCCGTCCCCCAGTCCCCTCTCAAAAACTCTCCCTAGTACATGGGGCGCAGGAAAGAGACAGGAGTGATTCCCCAAACCAGCACTTCTCTATTAAGAGAGGTTAGATGCTGTTGTAACAGTAAGGAGTTACTGTTGCTCTCACCACTTGCTCACAGTATTCCGGGAGCTGTTGCTTCCTTTACCTGGGTGCAGCTCTCACCCATTGCACTGCCTTTGTGCAGAAATGTGTGTCAGGGGAGGAAGCCAGCTGTGATGCAGGAGGGGCAGACAGAGCACTGGAGCAAGGAGCCAGGTGGGGATATACAAGGGGCTCTGAGCCTAATTGCACCAGTAGGAAGCACTGAACTAATAATCTCATATGCATATTAACTTCTCCTTTGCTGGGACTGCCTCTCTTGGATGAGGTGGCTGAATGGGGAGAGCATCTGGGAATAAGAAGCTGGAGCACAAAGGGACCCTGCTGCAGAGTCCACACTCCCTTCCCCTTACCACTGCAGCTTCTACCCCAGTCAGGCGCCGTCTGCTGGTCTTTACAAACATTTTTTTCCCTCCAGAATACAGTGAATCTTTCCATATGTGAATGAAAAAGCAGGTCTATCAACCCCTGAAAAAGCAAAAAGGATAGTGGAAGACATTGCATGTGAGTCTCTGTGAATATTATTCTTTATGATCAGAGAACTCTCTCTTTCCATGAAGGATTTGTTGTATGGTCATGTTTGTTTTTGAAACTCTCCTCAACCTCCTTACCACAGTCTTTGGTGGACGCTTTCAAATGATGTTTGTTCTTTTATTTAGAGGAATAAACTTACCTGTCCATGCCAACCTCCACCAAATAAGAACCAGGTGTGAAACTGTCCTACTTCTTCCCTAGTCCCACCTTTGAAAGGAGGCAATTAACTCTTGACTAGGGAACAATCCAACAACATTCCGGGTGAAATAGGTCTCTGAGGATGGGAGAGGGAGAGTTATGAGTTAGGTGAGGACATGGAAGGGCTGAGAGCTGGACAGGCAGGGTGATGACTTAAAGGAAGCCTCATAAAGAAAGAGGTGATGTTGAATTTGTTGGGTCAATAAGACTCCCTGAATATTCAGTTAATTAGACAAAGGACTCACAGAGAAATAATCTTTGAACCTAATAGATGAGAGTTAAAAAAAAAAAAGCATTAAAGTGAATGACAATTTGATAAATTCCAAGCAGAAAATAAGGCAGGTGTAAATGAGGCTTAGTTCAAAATTTGAAAGCCTTGCAAATATACATATGCGAATGAACAAGTGAGCCAGCCTATTTGGTTGTATTAGTATTTTGGAATCAAATGGCATTTTTTTTCCTATAGAAAAAGCATGTATAAGCTTGAATGTGTAGAAGAAAAATCATGTGTATTTTAGGGAAATAAAATTGAATCTACAATCTGTGTTTTGAAAACTGCTGGGCTGACTATCCAGGTTCATTCTTCTTCATTTTCTCATCATGCCATGCTTCATTTGCACTATTATGAGGTGTCACTTACAAGGATTGCAGGGTGCTGAAAGCACTCATGGCTACCCTGAGCATCTTTGTGCAAGCTGACCCAGTTGCAGAGATTAGGAGGATTTTTTTCAGATGCAAATGAGAAGCAGGTTTTGAGATTACTGCAGAATCCCATTTTATTTTGCATGCACATGCAAGTTATACATGATGAAAATATCACAACAGAAAAAATTAAATTATTCCTAATTAAATAAATGGGGAACTATGTGACTGCAAATGATAAAAAGCATTGTGCTTGTAATTAAGAATACACTTAACCCAGAAAGAGTTAAGGATAAAACCTGTGTGTTTAGTATTGCTTTAGCGATGTGCCATATGTGCTGAGCATAGAATGATGTCAGTGCAATGCTCAGGTTCCCCTCTCTGCTCCTGGCTTTCCTAAGTACCTCTGCATACTTTCAAAAATTAGCTTAGATCCTCTCAATAATTTCAGGAGATAAAGGAAGGAGAAAGTCATCACAGATTGAGCACACAAGTGCAGGTGGTTCTTATCCCACAAATATGAGCTCAGGAAATTATACTACCATGATTAGCTTATACTATTAAAGGGCAAAAGGGCTTTCCCAGAAGGAAATGTTAACAGATTTTAAAAGTGTGGTTTGTAATTGAAGTAGCCCAGTGCTGTTATATAAGGATAATAATTATATCTTGAATTTATAGTTTTTATAATGGTTTTCTTCCTCAGACACTTTGGGATACATATTAAACTTCTAAAGGGAGTGGTAAATTTTAGAGGGAGTATGCATACTGTTTTTCTTGCAGGAATAGGAAAACATACCTTATATATGCCCCCCCTCCCCCAATGGAGACAAGTCACTCACAGAGTCAAAAAGGAATCAGAATCAAGACTCTGTGACCCAAAGCCCAGAGCAGTTCCATGAGCTCAGAGGTTTTGAAGCTTTAACTGAAAGGGCCCTACATGTGGGTTAATGGTTGATCTCTTGGAATAGAAATCATTACAAGGACTAGGAACTAGCGTTTCACTTCCAGGCCATATTTACAATAATGCAAACTGTCAGAGAGGCTGAAGGCAGACACCTCACTAATTTCCCACCGGTTGCCTCTTTGATTCATCTGAAATGTTTTCTGTTTTTCTTTCATTTTTCTGGAAGGTAGGAAATTGCTGTTTGATAAAGTGATCCCTTTGCTCTTTTGTTTGGCAACACAGCAAATTAGCAAAACCTTCCATGAAAGGGAAAGTTAGCTTTTTTGTTAATAAATTCATCTATGACAGAGGACATTTGGGGCTCTGTTTATCCCATCCCTCCAGCCCTTTTCCTTCCTTTGGTTTCTTAGACAAAAATGTGCATCACCACAATGCTATACTACTCATGATGACCAGTTAATATTTCAGGGAGAAACTTTGATTCAGTCATGATCCAATTAATTCAAGACCCTAGGGCAAGTCTCGACTGCCCCACAACTCTAATGTATTTCTTTCTTAGCTTGTCTACTATTTTGTTAAGTAAATATGTAATAAAATGCTGTTATGTGCATGTTTTGTGTTTATGTTCCTTATAGTATGGAAATGGAGGTGAGAAAGAAAAATCTGAGATAATAAAGACATGCCCATCAAAAAAGTTTACAGTTTGGTTCTGAAAATTCAAGCTATTATTGGACAGAGTTAATCTTTGTACAAGCAAAGAAAACTTATTTAAAAAAAAAACAGGTGACTTAATTGCATGCTGCAAAAATCATAATGTCTACTGTACGACTATCATCTGGGACTCAACATAAATTTATCTAATGAAAACATCCAATTAGCAAGTTTTACCAACCTCACTTTATAGTTTCATTTAACATAAATGCTCAAAAAAAAGAGCTCCTTGAACAATTGTTCTCTGCCAAGTTATTCCAGATATTTCTGGAATATTTTATTTTGCAATGTTTTATTATACAATATTTTATTTTTCAAATAGAAATAATGCTTGTTTTACTAATGTAGTTGAGACAGGGGGTTCAGCCATTTAACTTTACACAAATATGTAAGTCTGGCAGCTTGATCTGAAGAAAATAATTTTTAGAAACATATCTATGTAAAATTCAGCCACTGCCACTCACTTTTTTGTAAATTTTCTAAGCTGCTTATCCTCACTGATTATTTTCTAAATCTATAAAATGAAAATACAGTAAGTTGCATTTCAGTGAAGAGTAAATGAGACAATTAATTTGCTAAGTGTTCAGACAATAATAGACCCTCTATAATAGTTCATTTTTTAAATTAAACATGTAGGTTACTTCTGAACCTTAGCTATTGTGAACAGTGCTGTAATGAACACAGGAGTACTAATACCTCTTTAAAATACTGATTTCAGTTGTATTGGACAAATAATGAGAATTGAAATTACTTAATCATTTAGTAGTTATGTCTTGAATATTTTAAGGAATCTCTGTGCTATTTTCCATAGTGACTACACCATTTTGCAGTCCAACCATTCAAGTGTTCTAATTTCTCCACATCCTTGTCAAAATATATTCTCATTTTATAATATTCATTGTAGCAAATGTAACATGATGCCTTATTATAGCTTTGATTGAATGAAAACAAATGCAGTATTTACAAACAAGGGAATATTATTCATACTTAAAGATATTATTTAGTATGTGGTAATGTGGATGACCCTCAAGGATATTATACCAAATGAATAAGATAGTCCCAGAAAGACTAATGTTGCCTAATTCCACTTCCATAGATATTGAAATAGCCAAGCTTATAGAATCAGAGAGAGGGATACTGGTTGCCAGGGGCTATGAAAAAGAGTAAATGGGAAGTGCTAATAAAGGAAATACAATTCCAATTAGACAATATGCAAAAGATCTGAAGATTTTATTGAAAACACTGTGGCTATAGTTAATATTATTGTGCACTTAAAGATTTGTTAAGAGGTTATATTTTATGTTAAATGTTTGTTCAATAATGAAGTAGGAATTTTGACATTGGAAAAGAGAGAAGATAAACATAGTGGGAGAAAAAAATCTTGAAATTAGGAGACCTGACTTTTAATTCAGATTGATATAGTTCTTAGCTTTGTGACTTCTGGAATGCAATTACAGCTTTGAGTGTCAGTTTTCTTCCAGCTTAGTTTCAGAATTTCATTCCTCTCACTCTATAGATGTCAAAAAATAGCTTTTAATATTTTAAGTGGACTGGACTCATAGAGTCATGAGAAGTTAGCAGAATTGGAAGTGGAACCCATATCTTCAGACACAACTTTTCATTTAGATCATCTTCCAGAAAGATTACACAAAGATAATGGGGAGGAAATCATCCACATGTGGGTCTGCACACTGTATTATCAGCAGTTATTTTTAGGTGTTTATCTGAAATTAGAGCCCTGGTCTCTGAGAAAAGAATAGAGCAAACAAACTTGGTTCATGTAGAAAAAGCCATCACTGCTCGGACCTTATCACCCTAGGCCACTGTCATTATCTTATCTATACTACATGTGTCCCTTTTTTTAATGAAGGACAAAATTGCTGTTTTGAGATGTTAGTAGTCCTAATGATACTGTTGAATTTGGCTTTTTAAATTGCTTTACCTTTTATATGTTTCTGCTTTTTATAATGGGACAAAAATCACTTTCATCTTTGAGTCCTAAGATTCCTTTGGTAATAAGAATCTCTTTAAAAGTTCATACCCTTGTTGTCTTTTCCTGATTCTCAACCTACCATAAATTGAGGTATTTTTGCAAAGACTGTATTCACATCCCTTGTGCAATCCAGTCCTCGTCGTTATTTGGAGGGCTTACTCAGAACTATGCAAACTAGTTGGGGATCAGGCTCCCGGTTCTTGATTAATACTTGCTTCCTAACTGTCATCCTAAGGAAGATCATAGAAGAGCATCAACTTCCTTTTCTGTCTTTCTATCCAGTCCATTTTTGGTCTATGTGGTATCTTGGAATCTCTTCACATAAAAGTGATAAAAAGCTTTCAAAATATTCTATCCTCTTACAAAATGCAGATTTTTGTTTTGTTTTTAGTGTTGATCCCATAATGATGAAATCTCTGAAGCATTTCACAGAACTTAATGAAAATAGATATAGTTTCAGTATATATTTCCATAGCACTCTCGTATGAAGTGTCTCGTTCAATCATCATCATAACCTTGGCAGAACTTATGGTCACCATTTTGCTGACAAAGAAACAGGTTTAGAGAGGTGATGATTCTGCCAGGGTCATTTAATAAGTAGCTGCAGTGTTTTTGTTTTCCCCTACAATATGATAAGAAAGGTTTTGAAAACAAAATTGCATATACATTTAGAAGGCCCAAATTGTGTTCCAGTATTGTCACTTTCTGATTCACTTTAAAAATAATTTTTCTTCATTAAGAATACAATTAAATACCCTACCCCCAACTGTGGCTAACTCATAGTCATTAATATTTCAAGTTCAAAGAGGCATAGAATTTGTATTGTTGTTCAATTCTGATGTAATGAATTTCATGTAATATTACATTATGATATTTATAAGTAGCAAGATGGGGATGAATCAATAAATGAGGGTCATTTTCAAATTTAACTTGTAACATTATGCTCAAGTAGTGACAAATAATGTTATTAGTCAAATAACATTTTGATAAGATACTTGTGACTAAAAGAAGGTGATTCCTGGGAAATTTTCCTTTAAATCACTAAATATACAGCCAAATAAGAAGTACCTGCTGTGTGCATATACAAGCTTAGTATCTGTGAAACTTGTGAATTGAAACCAAGGTAGTATAAAAAACATTTCTCCAATGTACTTTCAAACTACAGATGCAGATTAAGTCTTACATGTTGTTTCAATGAATCTTGCAGTTATTTCTGTTGTGAAATTCAGAATGTTTGCCCCATTTTTGCTATGGGGTCACTCATTTAAATGTGTTATATATGACCAATGTTTTTTAAAAGCAAGATTATGGACTTCATGTTCATTTATATATTTGATATTATTTTTATGTAACTACATTAATAAAAGAAAAATTTGTGACATGCTCTGAAAATTACCACTAGAAAAAAAAAACTTAAGTAAATAGTTTTTAATGTGTGATAAGATACAAGGAATACCTCACTAAATATATTCTTACAAGGTGTATATAAAAAAGAGAGAACTTTCTCTTTCTTCCACAGGGCATTATTTCATAAACTACTCATTTTATATTATTGATTTCAGAAAACTTTGCTATATCAAACTATTTAAGCATGCATGCTTATTAAAAATTGACTGTTTTCTAGGTTACATCTTTCTAAAGTGATAGAATTTTCCTCAGTACTCTGTTGCAGTGCCTTTCAATCCACTTTACATTTTCAAAATTACAATGTGCTGTATCAGTCATTTTTCATGTTTACTGTCAAAGTATTAACATATGCTGGCGTAAGATGAATACTCAGTTAATCTCTGTCAGCAAAGTGGTTAATTGGTCATGTTGTTAAGTATGCAAATGATGTGTTTGCTTTTCTCACTCTTTGGGATTTATCTTAATTGAGGTAAAAGGGTTTTTGTTGCTGCTATAGGCATCCCATATCACAATCAAAAGTAGATACTTCTGATGAGCTTCTCATAAATATATTTATACAAGACTAGTGCTTTAATATTGTGCAGACGTGTTTATTGTCAGGGTGACTTTGCAATGATTAAATATATAGCAGCAGTCTGTTTGTAGTTGCAAACAATAAAACTTTTGCCTCAGTAATCCTATTTTTAAATATGAGATTTTACTTTTGATTTTTGATAAGTACTTAAAATGATTCACTATCTGCATGCAGGAAATTAATCCAATTTTTAACTTATAGTAAGGAAATAACTGAAATATTATGGAGGTGTTTTGCTATCCTAATTCATACCAACAGACAGGCTGGCTGAGAAAGAGCTAGGACTATGCAATGTGCAAGTAAATGGCCACTCATACCACTTTTTTTTTTTTTAAGTCAACAATCACTTAGTGTTTGCTATATACATCAGTGTATGATCTGGTCTGTGTTCTTAACAAAATAACAACTCATTTCATCCTCTCAGCTCTGTAAGTTAGGGAGTATTATCTCCACATGTCCAACCTCAGTCACCCACCACTCTGAAGCCAAAGATGATCGCTGACAGTTGGGTTAGGAAAGCTAGGTTTATTCAGAAAATTGGTATTTCTGGGGAAATAGTGGTCTCATACCCTAGAGAAGCCATCTCCATTCTTGACACTCAGGTACGGTTTGTATATGGGTAAAGAAACTGAAAATCAACTGATTAACATGATTGTTGTGGTCCCCAAAGTCGTCTCTAGAGGTTGAGATGACACAGATGGTCTGGGTTGTATATCCTTGATCCATCTGTCTATGAAAAGGTCAGCAGTTAATTGGTTAATTATCTGAAAGAGTGTTCTAAAGGCTACAGTTACAGCTAACTGAGGCAGACCTTTCCCCTGGTTTGTATTTTCTTCTGATGCTTTTAATATTAATCCTTTTCTGCACATTAAAATATTAAGGCACCTGAGGTTAAGAAATTATGTAATTGCAGGACTAAAATATGTGGGATCTGGATATAAACTCTAACAAGCTCACTAGGAAACCTGTGCCCTTAACTTTTACATGATGCTGCCAACAAATACAATTTATCTTGACTGAGAATTTTGTTTTCTCCTCCAGTCTTTATTACCAGCATCCACAAGAGACCAACCAAGGGTGACCTATCTGGATTTACTTTGTTTAATTTCTAGCAGGCCATTTCACTAGAGGTTTAGCACCTCATCCGTATCTTTCAATTTATTTTTAGGTGTCATGCTCCTTAACTGCTCGGGGCATCAAGAGGTCTCTCAGTGCCTCCCTTCTTTATCTCTTTATTTGTTTTGACTGACTTATTAATCTCGATATCCACCACCACATCAAGAGTAAAGGAGTGATTGATTTAAGATGCTTATTAATGTTTATTAACTTCTTTCATTCTAGTCTGCTAATACATTCACCACCAAATTGATAGATCTGCTGTGATAAAAAAAAGACTCATTTGCAAGTGCAGCCATGATTTACAATTAAAAGGGAATGGTTGCTATGTGTCTGAAGATGTGATTATACCCTCATAAGATGAAAGGAATCCCTCTGTAAATAGTTAAATAAAATTATGTATTCCTGAAGATAGGATATAGAGAAAAGAGTGACAATTAATAAACTACTTTGACTATACTAATTTTAATTATGATTTATTAATAATGAATCCCTGAAGAATATGACTACACTACCTAAAAAATTGAAAGTGTATCTTCTATTTTTCATTTTTATTTTTATAAATTGATTTTACATGCATACATTTTAGATCATTACCCCAAGGTTCTTCCACCACCATATCTTCTGCTCACTTCTGGTTAGACTCTATGTTGGAGCCCATTCAGAAAAAAAATATAAGTTTGAATCTCTTAAGTGCATTTTTCTTAATAATTCTTTTGTTTCTCCAATTTAATAGTAGAAATTTCATTCCATTTTATCTGCTGGTATGTGTTCTTTCCACTCATATTAACACCACAGGATTTCTAGGAACTCCTTAATAAGATAAAGGATTACTCTTTTAGATCTAGTTGTATTCATTGAGTGGCCCTGAGTGAGTTTTTCTGAAACTGAGACTCAGTTTTGCATAGAACAGGGCCTGCAGTGTTTATTCTACAGGGCTGTTGTAAAGACTAACACCATGTAATCCTCTGCACTGGATCTGATAAATGGCTGCTGCTCTTCAAGTGTTAGATTAACCTCTCTCCAGCAGTGAGTCTTCTCTGCTCTGAATTACATTAAGAAAAACACCAGGAAGGATTGAATTTAGTTCTAAAATGACCATCCTTAAGAGTCTTAAAACAGATTGTCTTCTTATCATGCTAGATACTGAGTCACTAGATTCCTTAAGAAAATGGTTTGGAATTAAGTTCCTCTCCTGGCACTTGATTCACCCAAAAGAGAAAATTTTGGGGAAAACCAACAGTTTTTATTCTCTGCCCATGTGAAAGTTAAATCGGAAATCTGCATCAGGGTTTGGCCTATAAAAGTTATTGGTGTGGCTCCAAGTTAGACTTTCTCCTGTTTTGTCTTCTTTAAAAACATTTTATTTAAATTAGGCTACCATAAAATAGGGTAAGAGAATAAAGAATGTTGATGATGAGGAGAAATGGAAGGAAAATTATTCCACCATTTACTCTGAAAATGTCAGCAAATGCAAAATCATCTTTGCCTCACTGTATTATAGCTGCTTTTTTTAGTAAGAGAAACAGTGTTTCCTGGCCTAGAGTCACTTTGTTATTGCTTTCACTGTAGCCATTTTGATGCTTATGCCATATCCAAGTACTTAGAGTATTGCATTGAAATAGAACATGAGCATTTCAGAATACTAAATTAAATGGAAATGCACAGTAACTGTAATTTAATGTGTTTTTAAGATAGCTAAACTATTTCTAAAAATAAATGAACATTTGAACTGAAGATACCCAGGTTCCTTTGAATCAAATATATTAGTCATGTGATATAGACGACTGCATTTCAGATAGAATAGAATTGGGACTGACTTTATATAGTGAGTCATCATTTCGGGGCCCCAAAGTGTGAAGAAATGCTTTGAGGTGATATCAACAATCAGGAGTCTTTATGATCAAAAGTAATTCAATCAGGACAAGTTGCGTTTTAAGACATACAGGTGATAAGATTAAAGTTACTGTCTTTATTGCTCCTCCCTCAAGGTTTTCTTATTGTGGTATGTGATTGCCAGCACAAGTTTAATCTATGAAATCATGTAGCTCAAATTTTCTCCTAAATGAAGGTTATTTTCTAGATAACAAATAATAGTGAAGAGTATTTTAGGAGAGTATTCCCTGGCTCCCCTAGGACTAATGACATGTTTTAAGATACTGAAACTCAGACTTTTCTACTTTCCATAGTGTTTCATAGAATAGAAACTCTTCATATAGATTGCTTGCATTTGGGAACCAGGTTCCCCAAAGAAGATGTATTGCCAGTCTGACCTAGGGTAGGGTATCTGTTTAGGAACTGGAAAACCAATTTCTAGCAAGAGAGTCAAAAAAGCTTTTAGAGAAAATGTGAATGATGTGGTTATGTGGCAAGTGTGAATGAAACTAAGAGCAAATAGTGTGAGTGAAAGCCATTACCTTCATTCCACTTTAATCTTTTTACCCCCCCAAATTCAATAATTGCAAGTTCAATTTCTCTTGCTTACCCTAAACAATTGGATCTCATCATGGGTGAATGACTGAGTGTGTGTGTCTGTGTAAAGTCCAGACTTAGAAGTGTACTCATCAAATAATATAAATATATTTCTTTCTGACCTTGGGACAGAACAGCATATAAAAAAGTTCTTAGGTTAGCTGTAAAACACAATGCTGTGCCTTCTAGAGGCTCATTGGGACTGCCAGAGAGGAGCACATTCTTGAGCAATGAACAGGAACATACATGACCAAACTCAAAATGCTGCATCCCCTTTCCTGCTTTAAGGATGCCCTGGTACCCTCCCTGTTAAAAATCCCACATCTATAAGTAAGTGGTAGGCAATAAGACATTCTTTTTCTTTTTTTTCTTTCTTCTTCTTCTTTTTTTTTTTTTTTTTTTGGAATTAGTTTAGTTCAGCTGTCTCATTCACAAAATGCAGATATTTAGATTATTACCCAACATGTGGGTGTTGACAGTCTCTGCTGGCAAATCATTGCCCAGCAGTGCCAAGAAAGCAGAAATCTGCCAGTGAACAAGTTTCCTACAAGTGCTTTCTGCTTGGGGTGGGATCTTGTCATAAGATCTGAAAGAAAACCTCACATCATTGTCAGCCTCAGGCTTTAAGACAACCTGTTTGCCTTGTGTTCTTTCAGATGCTTTACAGAGGCCTTCCCGGTGTCCTAGAGTAGTTGGCAAGGGGAGAGCCATCTTTTTTCCTTCCTACTACTTCTTTACAGCAATACCAGATGTGCACTATTATATGAACTAGACACATGTCTTACTTCTTTAGAATTTTTTAGGAATCTGACCAATGTCTTCATAATGGTTGAAAGACATTTGATTGCATTTTCATTTCCATTATTTATTGCACTCTTAGTGTTATAAAATGACTTCTGTGTTTTATTATACACTGTATGCACAAGAAACCTGAACCTAGACTTTGTAGATTTTGCTCCATTTTGCAAGGGGAGACAATATGGGCTGGGGTGCTTTAAGTGGTGTGACCTAGTCAGGTATTTATAAATGGCAGGGCTGGTGCTAAAACACTGAATGCTGGTTTCCAATGCCCATTGCTGCTTCTGCCATCTAAAAAGGTAATGACAAGATGACTGGATCTAATGATTCTGCAAGGATTCGGAGAGGTGCCATGGAAAGGACCAGGACTTACAGATTTGGTAGGTTAGTAGAAAATGATACAACTACTGGAAGGCCTGTAAGACATCAATAATAATAATAATAATAATAATAATAATAATAATAATAATAATAAAATGATAGTAGGGGTTGGTTGGTAAAATGGTCAAGATTAGAGATTGGATTTGAATATATTTTGTTTGTGTGATGGTTTAATGATTTGTATTGTTGCTTGTTAGAGTCTGTCTTTCAGGAAGGAGATACAGCTTCTAGCATATACAGACTCACTATCATTTGATAATTTTGAAATAACTCAAAAAATGTTTACATACAACCCAGGAAAAAAACTTGAATTAATAGGTCTTTATTTCATTATAAAACACCCTATTACCTAGGTGGAATTATTAAAGAACACTTGGATGAGAAAGGGAGTCTCACTTCACTTTGAGATGTACTTTACTCATAATAGAATAAAAATTGTTGCCCAACTGGCAGTATGGCCATCATGGTCCCTGAAATAGTTTTCCACACCTTGGGAAAAATTGAGTGTTTTTTTTTTGGTGTTGTCAGTGAATTTTGAAAGCATACAGAAATTCATTGAAAGTATGCATTGCCCTATATTCTCAAATTAGCACTTTCATTTCCCTGGATTAAATTCCTGCTGGCAGGGAGAATGTCTTTTTGTTGTATCTATGGAACCTAATGTAGTTTCCCAATAATACTCAAAGACACTGAAATGTTTATCAACCAATCCCTAGAAAGCCTCTTTATGTAGAAGCAATGACATGTTCATTCTATTACCTGAAACTAACTGTGAAACTAGCTGTAGTCAACAGGGCATGAATTTTGAGCTATGTAAAGAGCTTGAAACATCTGAATGTTTTTCCCTTTGTGATTCTACCACTCAAGATGCACTCTTCAGCATCTTTATAGCTTTTATTAAAATTTATTGTACATTGAAAAGACATGGGATTTAGAGGCATCATCCCCAAATTGCTAACCAGATAACAACTCTAAAATTAGGTAAAATGTCAATTCTTATCTGCATTGTACCATGTTATGTGAAGCATAAATGACATAATGTTTGTAAAGTACTATATGGATTATATTGAGAAAGAACAAAAACATTGTAATAACATATATAACCTAGTTCTTAGGAAATAGTAATACTTTGAACTGATGTGTGCTGATGATCATTAAATTTAAATGGTATCAGAATCACCCAGGGAATTTGTTGAAACTGAAAATGCTTGGACTGCATCTTTAGAAATTCTGTTTAATACATTTATACTAGTATTCAAAAATTTATTCTTCAAAATGTCCACTTTAAAAGACCCAAGTGTAAATTGTTCTTAGAGAGCTCTCTCAGGAATAATGCAGAAATATGAAGAAATATCTTTGGTTGTTGGATTTTACCTCCAACATATATTATCTAATGAACAATCAGAAACTTCTTATTTTATATACAGAATATGAACAAAAATCAGTTGGATACAGAAAGATGTGAGAAGACACCTGAAACCAGATATCACATTGGTGGTCAACTGCTCTTAATAGGGTATTGATAAGGACACTGACACATTGATAGACCGATTGTACACTGTAGATACTCTTATAAGACTCACAGTATTGTTTTGACCGAATGGTATGTCCTTACATACAGTCAGTTCTTTATATTTGCTGTAGACATACTTTTGAGAGCTACCTGCATATCTGTCTAATACATGCACACATATGATTTAAAAACCAAAGTCTGCAATTTTATTTTGCTTTTGATTTCCAGACCCTTTGGACTCTATCTAAAATGGATTATTTCAGTTTATAATGCAAACTAAGGTGACATTTTTTTTCCACTCAAACAAAAGTTTTTTAATGGTAAACACTTCATCCTTTGACCAAGAAATCTTTGATGTATTTATCATTTCATCATACATTTTGTTGCACTTTGTTCATTATAATAATTTGCATTCTATAATTGCATTTCTGAGTTTCATGGCCTAAAATGTTATTTTTTTAATGTTAAATCTTTGTTGAACTCTTTTCTTTCTTGGTCTTTCTGTATCATCTACTCTTAAAAATTACATTGCTATTAGATTATAATTCTTCATTCTTTTTAACTTTATATGAATAATAGCTATAGCTCTAGAATTAGGTACTTGGAACAGGAAGAGGGACTAGTTCTCACTTCTAGTTTTACAAATGAAGATTCTGAAACCAAAGAAGGTTAAAAACCAAACTCCAGAGCCCTTCTCTGGGTCTGTACTGCCTTCCTTTGCTTTTTTCATCAGTTACCCAAACTCAGAAAAATCTTACTATATCCAAATCATTCTTTGTGAAGAATTTTGAATGATGTAGCTCCCATCACAGTAAACAAGCTCTGAGAAATTGAACAAATATTCCAGTTATAAGTCTGAGAGTATCTTTTATTTATTGGCTGAGTTATTCATTAATTTACTTGAATTAAGTGAGAATAGTCATGTGCACCATTAAGCTGACAGTTTATAATGTTCCCTTGCTTGGTTTATATTACTATGGAAATGTATTGAATGTGGAGAAAATAACAATGGGGGTTGAGAGGTGGGGAAAGGTATTGGGAAAGTAGAGTTTTCTATTGCATATATCCTTTGGAATATGACAAGAAAGCATGAGTACATGACTTGTTTTAAAATGTCATTGTTGTTAGTGAAAGAGGGAAAAGGAGAATCTTCCTAAGTCTGTAATTTTTTCTGTCAAACTCTTAAGATGTTTAGAGATAACTGACATTTTAAATAATATTCATCATTGCTGATTATCGTTATTACTGTGAAAGATTTGGAAAACACAGAGAAATTTAAGAGAAAAAAAAACAACAACTATGATCATAATATCCAGACAAACACTGTGAAAGCCTTATGTGTATTTATTTTATTAGTTTGTATTTTAACAGTTTACAAGTAGAATATACTGCACATGCTATTTTCACCCACTTAATAATGAACATATTTTTTGATGTTAAATCCCTTCTAAATTATAACTCTCCAGTGTGAATTTCCAATTGGACCACACTTATTTCCCCTATCTTTTTTGTTCTAAGGCATTTAGATTAAAATTTTTTGAAAACCACTCTTACAAATGATACTGAAGGTAAATATCTGTGTTATGCATAAAGTGTGGAAATTCTCTGTAGACACTTTACTAATTATTAGGTTATTGGTACTTCCTGCCAAATTGAATGCCACCCACATTCTCCAGTATACTCTGCCCATGATGTGCATTTCTTACCACACTGGCCATCTCAGGTCATAATTATTTCTTTCTGTTTTTGTCATCTTATAGACCAAAAAATGAAGGTATTTTATTATTTGAACTGTCTTAGATTCTTCTGACTTTTGCTGTGTTTGCAGTTTATGGTATGTGGATTTTTCAACTATCCTTTACCAAATTGCCTACTCACTATCCTTCTCTATGTGTCTGGTGGGGTGTTCCTTGTGTTCACATTTATTTGTAAGAATTCTTTATGAATGTAGTCAACTCTTGACTGTATGCATTCTCTATGTGGCTTGCATTTCTTTCTCCGCTAGTGACTTGCCATATTATTTTTTTGTGGTGTTATTCATGCATAGGGATTCAATATTTTCCTGTAGTAGTTAAATGTATTGGCATTTTTCTCCATTGTTAACTTTTGAGTCTTCATTTCACACACTCTACTTCTTGGAAATGACTCGGCATACTGAGTCATCATTTTTATATTTCTACAGGCAGATGTTGAACTACCATCTATTCAGATATTTGTGCTAGAAATGACAGTGATAGAAATAACAGTGATATAAGAGACAAGGTGTGTCAGAAGGTTGACCAAACAGGCAGTTCTGGGTCAGGAGTGAAAAAGCCTTAGGAGTACAGGAGTGAGATGGGAGTAACAGAATAAGTAACAAATAATTCAGGTTTTTCCAGTTGTTAAGAACATTGTTGTCTAGAGAGAAAAAGTGTGGGAAGTGTTATTAAGCCCTTCTTGTCCTATGTACCAACCACATGATGTTTATACATGTTATAAGAGTCCCTCCTCTGTAAGATGGTCCCCTTTGTGTGGATACTGTTTACTATTTCACTTTAACAAGTGAGTGCCCTGAGAGGAAAATCAGAATGCACATGTACTAATTCTGTCCTATAAAATTAGGAAACATGATGGAAATCTTTTTCACTTTTTTGTTACAGATTTTCCCTTTAAAAGTTAAGGTCTAGCTTGAATACAATAAAGTACATCCATTTTAAGTGTATAACTCAATGGGGAGAGTTTTTAACCAATGACAGAGTATTTCTGTTCTAACATTTTAAGAGGTGGTGCTCAGTGGAGAGCTTCCCAACCCACCACATCCCAAATTGCCCTCTGACTTCTGTCTTCACAAGTAAATTTGGGTGTTCTGATCATCCTAGCAATGGAATGATAAAGTTTGTCTTTTTTTATATCTTTGTGTCAGTATATTTATGAAATGTACTAATGTTATACATATCAGTAAATGGTTCTCTTATTTCTGTGATATTCCATTGTATGGATACACTACAGTCTTTCATTGCATGTCACAGGTTGGACAATTTTGGTTTGTCTCCAGATTGGGACTACAGTGATTAATAGCACTCTTACTAGTTCTGGGCATAACATTCATTATGTTGGGAATGTACTAGAATTAGGAAGATTGAGATACATTTGTTAGACACTTCCTCTCAGTTTTCCAAGGCAATTGTAGGATTTTCTTTGGCAGACTCAGTATTTTATGAGTTCCACTTTTCCATATCCTAATTTATACTTAGTATTGTTAATCTACTTAAAATTTGGCCATACAGCTTGATATGTTTAATATTTTGTTGTGACTATTCTGTATGATTCCAAGAGAATAAAAATCAACATGTATCTATACAAGTTAAAGTATTTTAGCAAAGAGAAGCCTACAAGTCATGGAATATGCGCTTTAAAGTATTATAAAAAACAACATCAATTCTATGTAGTTAAAGAAGTTAGCAAATTAACATGGTAACAGATGCAGAAGTAATGAGTAAGTAATACTGAGTAGTATTTGAAGACAAAAATTCCATGTGAAAAATTAAATTATAGTAAAATATCAGGTCCTCCTCATAACCACCTGGCTTCTTTGGTATTCTTTTCTTTCCTTCCATTATATGTCTCAGCCTGCAGCTGCTCGGCTGCAATTTTGTTTAATAGCAATGTGTTATTTTAAGAAGTTAAAATTCTTATTAAAAAAGTGCTTTCTAATTTTACATGTGCTAAGTCTCTTGCTGTATTTAGATACAGCAAGTACAATATAATGGCCTCACTAAACATCTGAGGAAGAAAATTATTTTTAAAATTGAAGAAAAATTTATTATTTATGGCAACTGATGCAGAAATTATTTTACAGTTATAGTTGAAATTGCTTGTTAATAATTGCTGGCATATATTTAACAGCTTTACACATAATATAATAATTAATGTGTTAAATATTAATACTGAACTAGAACATAAATAAATAATATATTTTTAGAGAATGAATAGTCGACCCACCAAATGGAAAAAAAAAATCATGGTCAAAATTGTTTTATGCTAATATAACTCTTCCAGGTTTTTATTTATTATATTCTTTTGAACTGTTAACCACTTTTATTTATTGGACTCCACAGACAGAAAGTTATTGAAATGGAAAAGTAATGCCTTGCAGTCTCATTTAAAATTTTTTTTACATTTTTTCAGATTAATTTCTAATATAGGCTAACAAGCATAAAATGTTAGTGTTGTGATGATGTGTTTCCCAATGTTAATTTCAATGTTATTTATCTCTGAGTTGAAGTGGAATCTCTAAAATATTAATAAAATTATAGTCAGTCTTCTTTTGATTCAAAACCCCAGATAATTACTTGAATATTTCTGGTAAAGTAGGAAAAACAGCTAGATACAGTGCTGTGAAGATGTGCCTTGCATACTAGGCAACAGACTGGAGTCATGCAAATATGGAATTTGAATTTCAGCCTTTTTGATGATGTGACTTTAGAAAAATTTTCTCACCTGTAAGATAACAGTCATAGTAATTTGTATTTGAATGAATATGGAAAATGACTTGTCTGCAAATTTTAGCTCCTTCCCCCCCTTTTACGTGATATAGGAAAACTGATCTCTGCTAGCATTGTAAACTTCATCTACTCACTTTGGCCCTTTCAATGATCACTGATATTCAGGAACTTTCCTCGGAAGTTTCTTATTCAATACTTTTATATCACCTATCCCCTTCTGGTGTTTTCAACATAGGATACACTTCTCATCTTTACTTTTTGGTCATTTGTTTTTTTCCTTGGCATGCATTTCACTGAATTGTGCTGTTTTCTTTCTGATTTGGTCTTCTTTTCTTGTTTCTTTTTTCTCTTGAACCAAAATACAGAAATTCTATGTTAGATCCTCTCCTATCTTTTTACCTTCTCTGTTTTGATGATTTTGTCAACCATTCTTATTTGCTTCCCTATTCCAAACTGTTCTATTGGATTTTTAAACATATACTGCATTTGTGCCTGATTTTCAGAGCAGAACACCAAACTCCAAAAATAAAAATGAGAACACCTTTGCCACAACAAGAAACTTTTCTTATAGGGCCAGATTGAGATTCGGGGGGTCATCAAACTGATGTAATTCAAGGACTGTGAGCTAAAGAATATAATGCCAGATGTTAAACCCCTCCAAGTACCAAAGGGTCTGAAGGAAAGTGTGACAAAGGAAAATTTGAAGTAGAAACATATAGGGCTTATACAATCAAGACAGAAGTTAATTTTACAAATTTCACACAAATATTTGGCATTGTGCAAACACTTGGCTAGATTTTTTCCCCATCCAGGACTTTGAAAGAAGTCCCCACAGATAAGTCATCATTAATATTCAAATTTATTAGCTTCAAGTATACAGACACATTTACCTTATTAGCTTTTAGCTGACATTCCCATTTTCTGTTCACTAAGGCTCAAATACTTCAACTTTTTTCTCCTTAAATCTGTACCTGATCAGTTGCCTAAAAGCTGAGTTTATTTTTTGAATATTCCATTCCTAATTACGACATCCTGGTAGGTACTACTTCTTCTCTGGAAGTTTTTCCAATAGCATTTTTGTCTAGTCACTGTTGTTTTCTGTCCCTGCTCCTTCTTGTCCTTCAGATCAGACATTTTATTTTATAAATCAAATTTAGTGATTAAGCATTAATTTACAAACCAACTCAGGTCTACACTGTACTTGAAGTTTAATCTTACTAAAATATTGCTTTCTTCACATTCCTGCCAAGATACATTCAAATAGTTCAGTTTCCTGGGTCTTCTGAAACTATCCTGTTCTTTGCTATAGCCTTTAATCTTTCCACAGTTTTTCAGCTCTTTCTATAATACTCTATGTATTACCTATCTCATAATCTACACTGAACTACTTTGAGCATCTAACACCTAGAACATGTCTTTTGTTTCTAGCAGTAGTTATTTACCATACTTACGTTGTATGATACTACTTTTGGGGTTCTGTTTTATTAAAATGAGGGAGTGTTTCCTTTGATTTGGTATTTTTCATTTTCTTTCTAGGTCATTGACTTGTTTATAGTGTTTTACTTACTGCTTAATGAAAAAATACATAGAAACATTTTGGAAAAGGTCTCAGAGGAAACTAGATTAACTGTTTCTTTTAAAACACTGTATTAGTCTTTAAATAGTGAAGGTTTTCACCAAGCCATTTTTAAATTCAGAATATGTAGTGTCCAGTGGTGTGAATAAAATGTGAGTCTGTGAAGAAAGTTTTCCTGAAACTCATTGATAGGTTCCCCCTCAAACATTACAAGAGTTTATTTGCATGCTTTTGTCCATAAGCCCATGCTGAGTGTCCAGTATATGCCAGACAGACACCTTGTCTATTCTTCAGTGACTCTCCTGTCATAGTGGGGAGCAGACTTGGAATTGAAAAGTAAAGAGGCAATGACTCTCAGAATTTCCAGACCAGCAGCATCAGCAAACCTAATAGTTCAGGAACTCGGAGGGTGGAGCTCAGTAATACAGATTAATAAGCACTCCAGAAATATCTGCTGCATAATAAAGCTGGAGAACTACTATTATAATGTATTGCTTGAGCACTGGCAGGCATTATACAACTGTAGAGGGCATGGTGACCCTGCAGGAATTCGTGAAGAGGGGGAATATTGCTGATAAAGTTTTTTAGAGGATATGACCTAAGGCCTGACTTGGAAGAACATTGTTTAAATACTTTTGATGCTTTCATTTCACTGAATTCAAATATAGGCTACTATTGTATCTTTTAAAAATCACAGTTAATAATGAAAGATAATATTAAAGTTTGGGGGGGATTAATCATTTAGGATATGCTGCATAGTGTCAATGGGCAGATTAATGCAGATTGGCTTACAGATTAAACACTACTTTAAGGAATGGATGGTCTTTAGGATGATATCCTTTAACTGCACTAGCTTAATTTTTAAACTATAGCTTTAGCATTTAATTTTTCAAGAACTAGTATTTTCCATATATCGAAATGATTGAATCAAAACTTAGCAAATGAGAATAGGATAGCATAGCATTAACTGATAAGTAAATCTTGATGAAAGACATGAATCTATATTTAAATTCATGTCCCGCATTTACCCATTACTAGTTGTCATATCTAGTGATAGATTAGAGAGCTTTGTATGTTATCAAGTAGCATAATTCTGAAAGCTATCACCTGAAAAATTCTTTGCTCTAGAAATCATTGTTAATCAATTTCCTATTTAAAATGTGTGCGAATACTGAAGAAGGAATCTTCTAATGATCAAGTACATTGAACAAACATACCATGAAACCAGTACATATATAGAATAGTTTTTGATGAGTCAAGTTATTTAAATCCAAGTCTCCCCAGAACACTGCCAATAGAGTGTATTTGGAATATTCTCATATTTTAAAATGAGTGCTTTGAGATTCTTTTCTGTGACAAAGCTGAGTGGCCCAAGGATAATCTGGTTAGCCTTTTTCTACAGGTAACTCTCCTTTACATAGTACCTGGGGAAAGCAGTCATTGCTCATCCTCAGTTATTAAATTAATTCTGCGTTGAAGAATATATCTATCAATCAACAAGTTTGTGGAGGAATAAATGTAGCCTTTACTTTAAAACATCACTCAGCCTTGACTCTTTTTTCACTTTATCACTTTTTGATTTTGTGCCATGGATGGGTCACTTTGCTGAACTAAGTTTCTTATGTAACTTGGTGATTTCTGATCTGTAGACTGGAGAAGATAATATGTACATTACAGTAGATGTAAAATTTAAATGAGGTAATGTTTAAAAATCATCGAATGTAACATCTGATGTGCTTGTTTTCATAAACATTAGCTATTTTTGTTATTTTATTGTTATCATTATTATTTTACTATGGGATGGGATTTAATAATATTACTATTTTAGAACTTAGAATTTTAGAATTCAGAATTTAGAATTTACCATAAGAGTAAATTTTATTACTGATGATCTTAGTGATTTTTGCCAAGTTAAAATGAAATCAAATAAGAAGCAAAAATGGATCTTCTTATTTGCTATCTTATGAAAGTCAATATTTAATACCACTTATTTCTTTAAAAGTACTATAAATACAAATACAAAATAATTTATTTTCATTACTTTAGATTTCCCTTTTTTATCCCAAATTCATTAATCATTGTACTGTATAAATATTTAAAGTTCAATTGTTTCACTGATCCTAAGTTCGAAAGGTGAATCTTTCTCCATATTAGACATGAACTTCATTCAGTTTATTTTGCCTCAGTTCACTCCTCATCCTCATGGGAAACAGCAAATGCAGTAATATAATCCCTGCTTGTTCTGTGGTATCTTAGATTTAGGAAAACAGACAGGAAGCCAGTGTGTGTTGGATATCACTTTGGGAGTCACTGGCTATTTTGTGTGCCTGTTTTGGTTGGTGTAGAGACATGTATTTCAGCTTCAGATTTCCTGTTTCTTCTGATTTCCTTCCATACCATACTATCTCTTTGAACTGTGCATGGCAGGAAGTCAAGGAAAACTTGTTCCAGTGAGACTGCCTGGTGGTAATGTTTACGTGGTTACAGGCTTTGTGATTTTTGGCTTTAGAAGGTGATGATTTTCTCCTTGCTTCCCCGACTTTCCAGTTGTTAATATTCTATCCTGCATGCCTGAATTCTTTCAGTATGGCAAGGACTTAATTTGCCACCATAGATTTTCCTACACAACTCCAGGGCCGTAGTAATTTGGCATGATAGAAGGTGTGTGCTGCCAGCAAATTATCAGAGGATGGAAGAGTACAAACTATAGCTGTCTGAATCAGATGGCATTCGATGCACATTCCATTAGTTCAATGTATAAAACAGCCAGACTTCTGAGTGTTTTTAGTCCTTCTTTTCATATCTTCATCACAGAAGCCATTGGGATCAGTCATTACTCCCCCCCCCCCACATCTCAAAGACAGAACCCCTGCTTATCTTCACAGGCTTGAGCTTACTTCCAAATTCTGTTTCTGTAGCCAGTAATAACCTCCTCTCAACTATTTAATTTTCAGCTCTTGTCCATGCACCCACTCTGCAAATTCCAGTTTAGTTTTACCTCCTCTTGGAAGCCCTCCCTTGAAACTCTGGATCACACTTATTTGTCTCTCATTTAAATCTCTGTGTCATTTAATGCCACTGCCAAATCATTTGTCACCTTGTTATAGTGTTTTCCATATGTCATCTAATGTTCTCTGAGTACAGATCTTCTCAAGGATAGCATTTTCATTTTAAGGCACTGTGTTTCTTTTCTATTCCTTTATCAAACAAACATACCTCCACACTCACCAAATGTTAATCCTATATATTAGTCATAATTCTTAGGTACTAAGATTCCATAAATACTTTAAGTTCACTGACTACATAAAACTATTTTTTTTCATTCAAAACTCTCTTAATTATAATTGTTAATAATTAGTACTGAATTGGAGGCTCTGTAGTAGAGTTGAAATAATACACTTATAAATCATGAAGTCAGCCAGACTTTGGAATATGTTGGAGATGACTCTAATGTTCAGTCTTCCTAGGAAAAAAAAATCTCTTGCTACTATAATACTTTGCCTTCTTGATAGGTAAGGGACTGGGTCTTGCCAAAGTGACTTTGCTGTATTTCTAATAAGAAATATTTCTACTTGTGCTAGAACTGGATAAGCCAAAGATAGACAGAATGAATGAGCAGTGAATTTAGCACTTGGGAGACAGAGGCGTCCAGCTGAAAGCAGCTTGCCTGACTGCATCTAAGCTTCCAGGCTTGGGGAGAAGAGGGAAATGTCTTTGCCTTTTTAAGTTGTTAAATTCCTCTTCCCACTGAGCTCTGATAGTTTTCTTCATGTAAGAACTTCCATAACAACTGATGAATGGTTGAAATGAGGCAAATCTCACAGTTCATTTTGCAAATAAATATTGTTGTTTGAATCGTTTTTTCATAAATTAGTACAGAAATTTTGATAAAAATAGTTGGGTAGAGAATAGAGAGGGTCTTCCTTTTCTGTCAAAAGATGTTATTTGGTTGCTGTTCAGATTAGTCAAGGGGTTCACTGAACAAGGTTTTTGAAGATAACAGAGTTTGAGATCAATTTATCTTGATGCAGTCACTGAACAATATTGAAAACTCAAAATTGAATGTGATAGGAAGCACTAACTTTACTCTGCATTTTATGAAGCATAGAACTTCTAAATTTATTTGTTTTTGTTTTGCATAATGCAACTGCAATATATAATTAATGATGAGGAAATGCTATAAAACTGAACCACAAACTGAAATAATTAAAAAACATTTTCAACACCCAGTTGGTATAACTAGAGTTATTGCCTACATGAAAATATAGGGAAAAAATAGTGTCTCTAATCTGACCTACAGTTTTACCATGTTCCTTTCAATTGTGATTTTTTGATTAAAAAAGAACTCAATTTTAAAACATTTTTAATTTAAAAGAAAAATGGATCTTCCTAATTAAAAATCATTAGTATTAGTTATTAGATTACATTTAACAATATTAAATATCCTATTTTTTTAATTTTGAGGATGTTTTACATGCAAAAAGTTTCATTACAGACATTACAGACTGATACAATTATAAAAATCCCTGTGACTAGCTCATAATGTACACAAAGCCCCAGTATCAGAAGTACATTATATGAGCTTAGTCTTTACCCCAAATAACTACATCCTGAATTTTGTCTTGGTGTTTTCCTTACTTTCAGCAATAGTTTAACCACATATCACTGAATAGTACATTGCTAAGTTTTGCCTGAATTTGAATTCTATATAAATTGCAGAATTATGTTTGTTATTTGTTTTGTCTCATCAGTTGTTTGAGATTTATTATAGCATTCAATTAATTTATGCTTACCACTGCATAGTCTATTGAAGGACAAAACCATAATATTTTACCCACTGTCCACTCAAAGATATTTGGTGGTTTTAAGTTCTTACTCTTGCAAATAGTGCCCATTGGACCTTCTTTCCTTCATGCACAGGAGAGAGGTCTGTCTCACTTTGAATGCACTTAGGACTAAGATGCTGATCTTTCCAGCAAGAGTGCTTACCAGTTGCACTCTCTCATAGGAGTGCAGGGGCCCCTATTGCTATGTGTACTCATTTAAACTTAATGTTTGCCAATCTCATGGATATGCATATACAAGCTCATAGTATCCCATTGTGAATTCATTGCAGTTCCCATGGTTAGTAATGAAGTTGTTAATGGTTTCTTAAGTTTCTTGGATATTTGTATTTTCTCTTCTTTGAAATCAATCCAAACATATTTTCTAAGTGTATGGTCCCATCTGTGATTTAAATTTTTACTTGTGTTATGGTATTTTTGGTGAAACCAGGTCTTTTAATTTAAAAGGACTCAATATTCCTTTTATAGTTGTCTTCTGATGACTTATTTAAGAAATACCTTTCTACTCACAAGCCATTAAATATAAAATATTCAAGGTTAAGGTGATAATGCCTAGAGTTTACTAATGACTTCCTGCCAGAAAATAAAAAGAACATTTAGCTTTTTGATTTTTATCATCTCTCCTTGGATGAACTTGCAAAGGTGGCTTTATTTGTATTAGCTCTATAAATTATGTGCTGATTGTGTCTTACGGAGTATTTTGTTATATTTACCTGTATTTTTTATTATTTTCTTTCTTTCCCTTATTTCATTTTAGGGTTTTCCACTGAGATTATTTCCTTTTTCTGATGTACATTCTTTACAAGCTTCTTTAGTGAGGGTAATTTAGTAGTGATATCTCATTTTTATTTATCTAAAACTATTTTCATGTAAACCTGAATATGAACTTTTCACCCCCACAGAATAGTAGAAAAAGGTCTCATACTTAAAAATTTCCCATTATCCTTTGACTTCCATCATAAGTGTCAAGTCAGTTGTGAGTTTAATTATTACTAATTGCAGGCTACTCTTTTATTTTTTTGATTGCTTTTATTTATGTGTATTCTATCCTCTCCCACCATGTTCCTCCCTAGGTAAGTGTTTCTTCTTTTTCTTCTCTTTCTCATCCTCCTTTCTTTTCTCCTCTTTTCTCTATTTTGGATTCATGGCTTCCAAATAAAAGAGTTTGTGTCATTTACCAATAACATAAAATTACTAACTTCTTCATTCTCTTTCTCCTTCCTTCTGGAACATTGATTATATCTTCCATGTCTCTTAACCTGTTTTTCTTAGTTTCTTAGATTATCTGTCATTCCAAAATACATAACAAGGAAGGGTTTATCTGATAATGAAGTTGACTGTATTGTCAGAAAAATGAATTTGAATGTACTGTTTATTTTTTATATCCCAATAAAGTTGTTGTTCATTTTTATAGTACTTTCTAATTGAATTTAAAAAAATGTATTCTTGAGAATTGACAATGTTTCATGAATAAAAGTCACTTGGAATAACTCCTCTAGTAACAAGTTCAGTAACTCCCCTTAGTTCACTTAAGCCATTCTAATAGCTATTTTGGCTTTTGTTTCTGTATCATGCTAAACATCTCTATCTGTCTATCTATCTATCTATCTATCTATCTATCTATCTATCTATCTATCTATCTATCTATCTATCTATCTATCTATCTATCTATCTATCTAGATATGTAGACTTTATTGCACATAATTTTTACTGCCTCATTATTTCCTGCATATGTTATTAACATGTACTTTTAAGAGTAAGTTTCATATTTTATCATGCAATATCAATTGTAAAGTTTGCCTTTTATTCCCTAGTTCATGAAAAAAAATTATCCTAAGGAGATCTTCACAGGTTGCATACTCCAATTTAGCATGTTACATTTTGGATAAAATCTGTACCAGTAAATGTGGCACAACTCATTTTAATTGTTATTTGATGTTCAGTCTATCTAGTTAAGCCCTTGAAAAACCCTGTACCCCCCCATATGCTTAAATATCTCTATTTTATTGTTTTTCTGAATTATACCAATTCCTTCACCTAGATCATTTCCTATCTTCCCAATTGTGATATACATATACATACATATATATATACATATATACACATACATATATACACATACATATATATACATATATATAAATATATATATATATGTATATATATAAACCCCCCTCACCTCTGACTTCTAGTTCCCCTGAATAAATATATTCCTGAAATTCTTGAAACTTTGTGCTTTCACCTTACAATTTATGTCCAGGAATGGAAACTCTCCCAGTAATTTCAGAAAAGGAGCTCTGTTCCTCCACTTCCAAGACTGAACAGTCGATACAGAAGATTTGATTTAATGGTAACTTTCAATACTTTTGATGTCATTTTGATAAGGCATTTTTTTTTCAGATGTCTGATATTTGTGGGCTTGCCTAGGAACCGAAACATCATTTATATTATTTCTGTAGAAAACTTAATATAGAGCTTGGTACAACAGGCATATAAATGAACTCCTGGCGTATAGCCCATTTGTAAGCTGGGCACTGGCTGTACAGGAGAGAGTTGGATCACCATGTGGGCTGGGAGGGAAATGCCTTCTGTTAAGCAGTGCCACAGATTTGAACATTGCACATTTGTTTTGTGTAATCTTCTATCTAACTGTGAGCAAGGAGCATGATTGAAGTGCTGCTGATTATGTCTAATGTTTATAGGTTCCATTTTAGTAGAGCAGAGTGCTATGTCCCATCGTTCTATCTTAATTCTAAATATGATTTCTATTGTCTACCCTTTTTAGTCATCCAGCAGAGCAGTGAAGTAATTTTACCTTGCAGTTCAGTAACTTTTAATTGCCTGTTCAATTTCACTTGATTCTGAGAAAAATGGAGCTGCTGCCTGTGCAGTTTTAGTTGCCAGAACTTCAATTGTTAAGCACTAAAATGCTAAAACAGGAAAAGAACTCACATTTTCTTTAGACAGATAAAGAACTAACCCACTCTTTTTTATTGTGGCTATATATGTGTGTGTATGTGTGTGTGTGTGTGTGTGTGTGTGTGTGTGTGTGTGTTAAGGAATCAGCATTATCTAGGAATAAATATATAACAAACTGTATCGATGACTGTTAGAATTATCAGTAATGCACAATTTAATTTTTTTTCAAAATACTATAACAAATTTTTTTTTTCCCAAAGGGGAGTGAATTCATGGGATTTTAGGTTGGGAAAGGACTTCACAAACTCGTAGTTCGGCACTAATTTTAAATGGGAAAAAATTGACGCTCAGAGAGATTCGGGAATTGCTTCCAGTCTCCAGGATTGTGCTCAGATCTATGTGAGCATTATTGTAAATATTGAATTGTTTTTCTGAGTCTCAGCATTAGTCTAAAGGATTTTTGGGGAGAGAAAGGAGGGCTGAACTAACTTTTATATTTTTAATTTAATTTTTTTTTCATTTTTAAAGTAGCAGGACACTCTCCTTTTCTCTTTCCACCACCCCCTCATACAAAATTGTACAGAGTACTTATGGGAAATAGCTGAAAATGAAGCTTATTTTTTTTAAGATGAAACAATATCTGCAGAAGCTATCATTTCCTAGCTTTCCTTAGTATTAGAGAAAGTCTACTAGCTTCTATCATCAAAGATTGGGATATCTAGATAAAAACTCTCTTATAACTGGAATCCACCATTTTCTGAATCTTTCATATTAAGTATAAAAATATGCTTATTTTCCCCTTCAGAGTTCCCAGATACTTGAATATATACAAAAACAATTGTGTGGAAGTTATTTTTGTGAATAATTATATTGATTCCACTACATTAAGCAGTCAGATTAACAAGTACCTGATGCACTGTGCTTATATGCTAATGCATATAAAAACATTTAGATTAGCACCGCACATGACAGCTACCAGACAAAATTTCCATGTTCTGATTCTGTCTGCCAAGTGGCAGATGAAAAGATAAAATCATGAAAGTGTGAGACATTCTCCCCTGTATCCTCTGCTACTTCTTCATCCTTTCTCTTCCTGAAACACATTAAATATTACTGCATTTCTGATGCAACCTTCCCCAAAAGGAAACTCTTATACAAATCATTTATACTCCTGTTTAGTTAGCCTGACTATTTTTAGACTGAGAACTGAGCTACTATATACTTGATGACCTCAACTTAGTAGTTGCAGATATCTATACAGAACTCCACTCTGCTTAAACCTAGAATTCCTGTTATGCATTTTGACACCTACCTAAACTTCATCTGCTTACAGGGGTATTTACTTCCCTAGAGAGTACTTACAGTTACTACAGTGTGTATAACAAAAGACCTTAATACCCATACCTCCTAGGGCAGGAGGATTGCCATAGAAGTATTTAATTCCCTGTTCCTTTGATTCCTGATTGTCAGAAACTCATGTGCATTCCAAATGTACAAATAAACTCACCATGAATTTCAGTGGCATTGAGAAATCAAGTAACAATGAAACCGAAGAAGTGGAAGTGAGCATAATGTAAAATAAAACAAAATAAAATGAATAAACAGACTATAGTTATTTGCTAATTGGACTAAATTAATAAATATTGTACAATAATTCTTGATATATTGGAATTGATGCTACATGTTCATAGTTCAGCTCAGTATCTCTGTCTGAAAAAAAGTCCCCTGTCCATATTATTCAGTAGAAATTTCAGTTTCATCTGAACTTATTTTTTTGTAGTATCTATTTAGCTTATATACTATTTACTTTTAGTTTCTGTCTTAGTATATATGAGCAGATACATAACCAGTGTCTTCAACTGTCAGTGTTGCAATATTTTCTGCTGAAAGTAGTATCATAGTAGTTTGGGCTGCTAAGATAGTTTAGCATGTATCTTAAACTAATTTAAACAGCAGACATTTATTTCTCTTATTTCTGGAGACTGAGATGCCTAAGATCAAAGTGCCAGCATATTTGGTGTATGATGAAAAGTCTCTTTCTTCAATGTTGCAAACTGCCAGTTTCCTATTATATCCTTACATGCTAGGAAGAAGACAGATGCACTCTGTTGGGCCATTATATATAAGGTCACCCATCTCATTCATGAGGGTTCTACCCTCATGAATTAATCACTCCCAAAGCCTTTACCTCCTAATAATGTTACATTGTTGGTTAGGAGTTCAACATAGGAATTTGGGGACAAACATTCAATCTGTTGCAGGCAGTGACTCTCAATGGTACCCTGGGTGCCCTATCAGAATTCTCCAGTATACAAATTGCCTATGTAGTGCTTATGCATAATAAAGTTTGAGAAGGACTGTCTCTGTCAAAATCTAGGCAGGGAGTTAACTTTTGTTGTTATATGCATCTGTTTATTTTTAGCTAGTGATGAATAGGATAACTGAAATTGCAAAAGGTTTGTTTGACTCAGCCTAAGGTAATAATGTATAATTATTTTATATAATTATTCATGGATATTAATTCATATAATAATTATAACTATAATTTATTTAAATAATGAGTGATGTATAATCTTAAGAAAAGGTACGTTGTTATAACTACTTTTTACTACTCCTAAGATCTGCCTTACTTTTAGCATGTGTGCATGACAGGAATCAGGGGTAAGAATTTTGGATGTTCACTCTGTAGCTGATCTGTCAATAAGGATAATATCAAGCACAGTAAAATGTAAAAACAATGTAAAACCAGTCAAAAATAGCTGTATTGAAAATTTAGATCATGGTTCTGTGACCATGTATAAAAACTGCAAAATTTCCCAAAGGGAATAAAAAACACACACACAAAGAAGTAGCAGCCATTCATAGACCTAGCATTGCCAAACCTACATCAGCTGTGTCTGAACTATCCTCTCCCTCCCACCATGCTCTTTACTACAACTGCCCCCCAGCCCTACTTCTCTTTGTACAAATTCTAAAGCACAGCCCTTTTCTCAGTAAAAATAAATAAATAAAGTAGTAAGATCTTGAATCTATGAATATCTATGTTCCTTCTAGGACCTAGGAATGAGAGAGAAATCTCAGAATGTGTTAGTGTGACAAAGGGTATGCTTATTAGGAATCTTGTCCAGGAGAAAACTTGCAAAGGAAATGAAATTGCATAATGAATTAATTGGGTAGAGATTGGATAATAATATATGGAATAATTAATACCACTAACAAAAGACTATTACATCCATATCTGTTAATAAAGGCTAGGATGATGACTGCCCATACTCTGTTCATTTTGTTTCCCCTTCTGCTCATCCCCACTCCCTCATTACCACCCAACTTCTCACCATTAAACCATTATGACTTGATTTCTCAACACAGTACTCCTCTCTCCTCTCTGAACTTAGACATTTATTGTTATTTATATTCATATTTATTTATGCTTATTTTTGTGAACTTATACATTAGACACTCCTGAGGTTTTTTTTTGTTTGTTTGTTTGTTTGTTTATAAAGCAATAAGGAGTCACAGATGTAGGTGGAGAACTAGCCTAAATAATCTAAGCAGCTTTCTTTCCTTGGAAAATTCAAACAATACTAAAAGATGTTTTAATTTTTTAAAAGAATGATTATGGTTTTCCACTTATGATATAGGGTGATTATTTATCATTTGTTGTAGTCCAAAACACAAGCAGTGATTGAATGTTATTTAAAGGCCAATAGGATAACAATAAACATAGATACCTCTAGATTTGATGGTTTCTACAGGACATAATGAGATGTTATATATGTAAAGTGCTCTCACAAATAAAGGATAGGGAAACTGTGTTAGTCATATTTGTCATTAAAAGTATTTAGATGCCAGCCCATTTATACATAAAATCATTTTGATTATAACATTTTTTAGATTTTCTTCCTTCTGATTTCTATACTATTAAATATAATAATACATGCAGAAAAATTAACTGAACATAAATGCATGTCTCAATGACTCATCAAAAAATAAACACTGTATAAATACCATATGTGTGGGTCCTCCAGCTCCTGTCCCAGAATCCCTGTCCCTTCACTCCCCCAACTCATAATTTCCCAGTTCCCCAAAAGTAACCATTATTTTCACTTCTGCTCCTACAACTTAGTTGTTCATATACATAAAAACTATATAAATTAATCTTATGTTATATAACCTCACCTTCCATCTTTCATGCAATTTTGCATTTGTGCAATCCATATGTGTTCTTCTAACTGTAGTTAAATTTAAAATCATGGTTTTTTTTTGTTTTCTATGTATACCAAGAAGTGTTTATAGTGTTTCTAAATAAAGGACATTTGCATTTTGTTTTCTTCTTTTTGGAACTAAATAAGGCTGCCCTCAACATTTTTGTTTATTTCTCTTGTTATCCATTTGCACACTATTTATTTGGTAGATGACTTTCCACATAAGTCAAATGTGTAATGCTGATAGGCTATTTATTTCTGCAGCTATAGTAGATGATTTTCTGCAGTCACTACAGATTTATATTCCCAAAATATCTTGTCTGCATTTGACATTGTTGTCAATATTTTCAACTTGAGTCCCTTTGATGGTTCGTAGATTTTTTAATTTCCTTTTGACTTTTATTCTATTCTAAAATGGTTTTCATTTGTATCTTGATGCTTGGGTACAGCATGCATCAGATCTGCATGTTTTTTATAATTCATGATGTGGAGAAATAGTCCTCTGATAACTATTCTTGAAGACATTGAAAGATTCATATTATGATCATGTAAGAATCTCAATACTTTCTATTTGGAGCTTCTAATTATAATTTGTTTTTACAGATCTTTCCATTAAAAAAAATTTGAAGGTTCAAAAGTAATTTTTGCACAGTGAAGAAACTGTTCTAACTTCATTATTTTTTTTAACCAGGATGTTCATTTTCTCCCCTAAATTTATTTCTTCATGAAATGGGTTGTGAGTGATAAAATAAATTCTGACTGCCTCTTGTGTGCTGTGAGAGCAGGGCTCAACTGGTCAGCTAGTATGATCCATCCAGGCTCAAATTGTCAGCTTAGGGTTTTATGCTTGGACTCATGAGGAGTATAAGGATTCTTTGAAACAAAACATATTGCATAAATGAATTCCCATTGACCACATTGTATATCTCTAAATGTTCAGATTAACATTCTTTACTTGTAAATAGAGACTTTCCCAAATTACTTTCTGGTAAATCATTATCCAGGAACAATTGACTGTTTATGAAGTATCAGAAGCTGCCAGTTAAAACCAAACAAGACTCAAAACTATAAAATAAAAAGAACTTCATTTCACTATCTTATCTAGCTTCAAAATACTAAAGACAAAACCAACATAACAAATGTCCAACCAACAAGCAAAAAACAGCTTCCCCATTCCCCCAAAATTTACCTTAAAAAAGTTCCTTAAAAGTTACCAATAATGGAACAATACAGAGAAGATTAGCATGGCCCCTGTGCAAGGATGACACACAAATTCATGAAGCGTTCCATATTAAAAAAAAAAAATTACTAATAATGTATGGTAAACCCCTTGCCCACCGTTATCTCACAAAAAAGATGTTTTACCCAAATTTTATTTCCTTAGCTATTAGTCTTCCCTAGTTAATCAAAAAACATTCTCTTAGCCACCTTTTCCCCCTTGCCTAAACCCTATAAAAAACCTAGTAATTTACCTTAAAGTTGCTACCAGTCATCCTTCTAATAGCCCACATTCTTTAAATGTATCAATCTCTCTTGCTCATCCTTTCTCACAACCCTGTGCCCAGCTCTTTACAATGAAGTGTGTGTGGTGACTGTCTTATTTAGATATTTTGTTATTTTGAACATCATGGAATGACACTGTGATGTGATTAAGTAATTTTTGAGATTTGTTTTAATAAATAAATAATATAGTACTTGACATTCATTATCATTGCAAAAATGTGTTATGTAAAATCCCACTTCATAGAATAGTAAATAGCATTACTCTATTCAAGTTAAAAAAACAAAACAACAACAACAACAACAAAAAAAAAACATTTGTTGGTGTACAAATTTGTCTTTAGGAATATTAGTAGCAATAAAGTTTTTGTCATTATCTCAGGAGAAATGGAACTTAAACCATAGGATGCTGCATTTGTTTTCTTAACATTTTTGAATTTGAAAAATATTAACATAGGGATGTAAAAATATCACCCATTAGTCTTACTGCATGATAAGTATAAATATACCTTTATGAGGATGTGATGATCTAAATGTTGTCAGTCTCTTCTCAAATTCTGCTTTTTTCCTATCTTAGGAAAATATATAATTATATATATACATATAATTATATATAGTTATCCATTACCATGCACATATAAATATATATCTTTAAAAACAACATCATGACATCCAAAAGTAGTTTACAGACTATCGATATGTCCTCTAATGATTCTGAAAGTATTGTGATCATTAATAGTTACTAGTGACCTAATTTTTGAAGTAATAGCAAGTAATATTGATAGAAAATTGATAGAAAATTCTGAAAGAATCATTTGATGATAAACAATAGTGTATTCTTGTTCATTGGCATAGGGAAAACTATTTATTTTAGCAGTCTGAAATTCAAATAGAAACAGAATATCACTTCAGAGAATATAGGATGCAGCATTCAAATTGGGCAGCCTTGAACACAAAGGATGATCACTTCTTTCCAACTCTCATTCTAAATAAAATTTATTGAGTGGCAGTTGGTTATTTTTACTCCCATTGTAGTGTTGTAATTTTACTTTTCTAAGACTATGTTGGGAGTTCGAGGACCTAGAAATCCTTTCTGCCTGTGTAAGGCCAACACCTCTAGTGACTAATTAGAGTATCTAAGGAGTGAAAAAGGGTTACAACTATCTTGTTCAAAATAATGTGAAGTAGCCTTCTTAGCCTCAACTGTTGCCTTAGCATATATCAGCACTAATAGGAGCAGACCCTTGCTCCTTCAACATCCACTATATTCCTTCCATGATCCTCAGACCCCAAAATGGAGCCAGAAGCATCAAAACTGTGTTTTACCAACCATAGGCATTGATCAGTTCTTGTGACTGACCTTGAAATATAATGTATCATTTCAGTTTGAGAATGAATACTTTTGAAAATTTTGTACAGCTTAAAGCTGAGTGCAGTATACAGAAATATATGTAATATTATATATATATATATATATATATATATATATATATATAGAGAGAGAGAGAGAGAGGGACTTTCACATTACTTATAAAGATATGGAAATTTTGAAACCATCTAGAATAGATGGTAATAACTTGCCATAAAATAAACTTGATGAGCATGATTCAATGGCAGGGAAGGTAACTGCAATTTATTCACCCGGTAAATCAAAGTATCTCAACCAGTTGAAGAAAACCAATCACTTAATTCCTACTTTAATTTAGCTAGATTGTAGACTGTGGATGAGATTGACTAGTTTATAGGCATCAGACTCCAAAGAACCACTAGATTTTGTTAAAAATCTCTTTTTTCTAAATCTGGAATGAGGAATGAGAATTCTGCATCTTCAAGCTACCTGCTGATGATTATGCTACCAGCGTGTGGACCTCTCTTTGAGCATCAATGATTTAGATCATATAAAAAGCAAAACAGCACAAAAGCCAGTGCAAGACTCCTCCCAAAATAGCCCACAAGCAAAAAAAAACTCTTATCTTACTTGATAAAAGTTGGTGAAATAGGTTAAGTTCTGATCCTGTGTAATTAGATTTGATTGATACTTCTAAACTTCTAATACTTGAATGCAATTGAGGAAGGCTTAGTTTCGTGCTTTGCTAAAAGTGGGTCTCAGAGGAGAAGATGAGTATGCCAGCAGGAGATTAAGGGTCAATTGTAAATAATTTAAGAAACATTAGTTGTGATAATAATATAAAGCCAAATCATAATCACTATTCCAGTTTGAAATTTAAGGCATTAATGAGAGAGTGAAAAATATATCTATCAAATTTAATTGCATGATGACTAAATATGGAATTCTCATTCATTTCCTAAATATATCAGAGTACATGCCATGCCTAATTTACAGGTATGAGAAAAATTGGCATAATCAGTTAAATCTGATAAATATTTATAAATAGAACCAAGGTGGAGACTATTTTTCACTTTTCTACAACCCATCATTCTATCTCTATTAGTTCTTATAGTCTGAAACAAAGGCTTGGACATGGGAACTACAGCATATGAAAGCAGTTTATTTAATAAATCTCTCTTCTATTCTAAACTCCTCTAACTTATAGATGAACCCTAATCCTTTTTGAAAACATATCAACAGCATCTTTCAGCTGGAGGTAGGCAGGAACCAGCACTGAGTACATCAAGATTACCTGATGAAGGTGAAGATCTAGACTCAAACTCACTTTCAAAACATAAGAAGAGTCCATTTTATTAGAATCTTTCTTTTATAAATAATTACAAAAGTCACGAAAGTTCATGGATCACTTCTTATCCTCTTGTTACTATGCTAAATAATTTACATTACTCAATTTAAATCTCATGGTAGCTAATGTAGGCAGGGTACATTTTCTCCATTTTATAAATGAGGAAAAGAACCTTCTAGAAAGGTTCAATAATTTGTCCTAGTTTATAGGTAGTCAGGGTTGAAGTTTCTTGATTCTTTCATGTGCTCACCTAGGAATAAAATCTGCTCACAGTTCTCAGTTGTGAATGAATTCATAACTGTTTAGTTAGAAATTTTGTATGTATGAGGAATATCTTAAAAGTGAAAGAAAAGGTTTCACATTCATAATCTACCCTCTTAGTGTGTATGTATCATTCTGGACTGACAATATGACAAAATTATATATTTAAATGTTCCTCTCATATCCTTCATGCCAAAAAGAGTCCATACCAAGGTCAGACTGTGCTGTGGAGTTCATTTTACCCATGTCTATTTCCAGGAAACAGAAAGATTTCAAAATCTTAAAGATAATCTTCTTAGGACCACAGGGCTGCAATATTGGATGATCTTGGATGAGACTTTGGAAGTAGAGCTATTTTGAACAAGCACACATAATTATTTTCAGAAAGGTAGCTGAAAAGGTTCTGCTGGTGGCCTTTAAAGGAACAAAAATATTTATTTAGATGATGCTAACTCCACCTGTCCTTGGTGACAGCTTTGCCTAATTTATGCATAACTAAACATGTCTGTTCTGACATGTACCAGAAGAAGCCAAAGACAAAATGTCACATATATATAGACACAATTTTTCACAGGGAGATTTTTTTTTTCCCTCATAGTTGCACTAAGGTTACATTCTGAACCTTCTCCCAAACACATTATAAGGAAAATAAAAGGTTTAAACTCTCATATTGTAGGAGAAGTTCTCACAATTAGATACCAATGTGGCCCAGGAAGTCAGAACTGATTTCCCACCAATTAGGAGGGGAAACAGTGGTGTAATTAGATCTGCAATAACAATTTCAAAGAGGTTGTTTGAGTATTTTTTAAATTTGTAATATCTTATTTTACATGTAACCTTTATTTGACTTACAAATGAAATCTAAAGCCAGGCAAACCAAATCACCATAACTATCTTAAAACTTTTTTTAGTGTATTACATAACAAACCTATAGATGAGGAAAGACATGGGATCATATCTCTAACTGTAGGTACTTAAGGTATTGAGAAAATATCTCTTTTCATGAAATGGTTTACATAAGAGATAATTCCCTTTACTTGCAGTCCTTAAATTATAGCACACATTTAGAGCAGTTCCTATTTGTCCAACGTTTCATTAAGTTCTTCAGAAACACATCTCACTTAATTCTTACCAAAGCCTTAAGAGATGAGTGTGATAGATCTCCATTTTACAGATAAGGAATTCCAGACTAGGAAGTGAAATAATTTGTATAAGGTCATAATGTTGGATGAGTGATAGGCTCAGGTCAGTAATTAAAATCTGACTTCCTATTTACCATGTTCTTTAGGACCATGTATCCTGCATCTGAAAAGATGTAAATACCAACGTAAGTACAGAGTACACAAGACTCATGAATGTGATCATGTCATCTCAGTTTCCAAAGGAAAGTTATAGCACTAATTAACTGGCACTTATCATTTTTTCCTCCCCTACCATTTTGTTCTAGTTTTCACCCAACATTCCCAGACAGTTGTGCATAAATTATGAGAAAATATAAGAGGGAACATTGAAAATTGTTAGTCATTTTGATAGAGGGTGCTACCTCCGCCCCCCATTGTCTCCTGTTTAAGATTGCAGATTTCAAGGACAGATATGCTAAAATGTGAGAATAGTCTTATTTGGAATTTCCCTTCAGGGAGATGCAAGGGGGAGGAAGACCTGAAATGGTCCAGGTGTAGTTCCTGGAAGGCGGGAAATCAGGATATATAAAGGATGTGAAAAACGAAGAGAAGGATCAGATCCAATATGGAGGTCAGATAGAGAGATTCATGGAGGATGTGATTTGGTTTCAGCCATTTTGTAAGATGGAGATGTGAACCATGCGAGCTTGCCCATGTGGCCACCGGGGACCTGCAGCCCTTGGCTAGCCTGGGCTAGTCGCTTGTGTGCTAAAAGCGGTTAAGAAGTTTGCGGATTTGAATTCCGTGTTGGAGTTTGTTTTGCTGAGTTTAACTTGTGTCTGAAGAGACCGTGCCAAAGTCAGGCCTGAAAAGAAAGTGAACTTTGCTGGGTGTGGTACCATGAAGTTTCTTCAACAAGGAAAAGATGACAAGAAGATGGCATGGAGGAGCTGAAGCATGACAAAGGGACACGTATTCAAGCATCTGGAGATGAACTCTGACTGGCTGATTTTGGTGAGATGATCAGGACTGAGCCACTGAGGATTTCTGGGCAATCTGGGGAAAGAACTTTGGACAATGCTGAGAAAGGTTTTGGACAATGCTAAAGTAATTGGAGTTTTCCTTACAGGTTTCTTTTGTAGTTATTAGGATAATTAGAAAATCACTTTGCTAGAAATAAATTAGTCTGCACTGATAGTCTTGCATTGATTTGGTATTTTGGTTGAGAAGGCTGGGGATGATGGTGGAAAGAACCCACGAGTTTAAAAGAGAGTAAATTGAAGCAAACTAGTGTAAAGTTTAAACTGTGCTTCTATGTTTTTTCTTCTGCAGTTTTTGGAGCTGGGAGCTGAGAAGCAGCTGACTGGCCTTTGCATATCAATAGTAGGCAGGTACAGTGTAAATGCTAATGAACAGTTTGTAGCCTGCTTCCTAGGGAGAGAAGCCAGTATAGGTGCGTCTAGTATAAATTAAAGGTAATTTTTTTTTTTTTTTTTGAGACTAGGTCTTCCTATTTTTGCCCGTAGAACCGCAGTGTCTTGTTGCCCAGGGTACTGCAGACTCAAGCAATCCCCAGCCTCAGCTTCCTAAGTAGCTGGGATTACAGGTGCGAGCCACCACTCCCAGCTCAATTTTGGAACTAGGTCTCACTACGGGCCCCAGGCGGGACTGGAACCGCTATCCCTAGCCCCAGTTGCTTCATAGACTGAAGCTTCCAGGTACAAGTTAAAGGTAATTGCTAAGGAACAGCTTGCAGCCTGCTTCATAAAGAAAAGCAGGCAGACAGGTGTTAAAGTCAAAGTATTTTTCTGGTCACCCTGTTTCAGTTGGCGAAGGCTATTGCTAATGTAAACTGCTAGTAGCCTGCTTCATAGAGAGAAGCAGGCCGGTATGTGTTTACGTCAACGTCAAAAAGTCTTTTCTGGTCGCCTGGTTTCAATTTCAGTGAATCATGGTTGAAAGAAAGTGACTATGGGGATATTCAAAAGTAAAACAGGAAATCCTGAAGTCATTTATTTGTTTTTATACATACATTGTTTTCAGTTTTAGTGTATTGGTTTGGAACACCAGTTATAATGAAAAAATATAATTGTTTACAGTCTAAACTGGGGGTCAGCAAGGTCTCAGACTTTTAGGAGTATTGGAATGAGCAATTAAATCTATTGACATTTCATTTGTGACCTTTCTGTGTTTTACTCTGAAGACCAGGAGTAATGCCAATTAGGGCCTATTGTTAAATAGATTCTTCCACTTACTGACTAATTAAATTGCCTTTCAGACATTAGAGATAGTCGCAATTAGAGGACTTTCCCAATCATAAAGTTAAGCTTCTTGATCTTTGTCTGATCTGATATATATTTCAGCTTTCAAAAAATATAAAGATGACAAACTAGAAACCAAATACAAGCGAAAAAATAAATACACAAAATAGACAGTACCTCAATTTTCTCATGAATCTATTGTTTATATGTAATATGGCAACAATATTGTTATGTATTATGCAGGAAGCTAAAGAACTGGTTATTAAAAAGACACACAATAAAATATATAACAACAAGAAAACAAAAACACCCCAACCTAATTTTTCTTCAGTTGAGTATTACATCTAAGTCAACAAACACTTCTGCATTTTGATTTTATTAAGAAATGTCAGTATAAAATATAGAAACCAAGTCTGTTTTCATTTTAACTGAAGTGTAGGAGTAGGGGCACAAAGAATGCATCAATTTTAAATATGAGCTAATAGAATCAGTAATTTTATTTGTATTAATTTTTTTTTTTTTTTTTTTTAGAAATCTGACTTGGTCTTTGAAAGGGAGAAGTACTTACTGAGAAATCTGCATTGACAGATGAATTCTACTTGCAAAATAGAAGCCAATGTTATTGGCTTGAGTAGATCTCAAGTCAGCTGTGAAATTCATAATCTTTTATCCATAAAATAGCTTCTCCTCTGAATGACAGAATTATTTTTGAGCTGGTTGTTTGCCAGGTCTAAAGACAAAAGCCTCAGTGTGCACACCTGAGCACCAGATTAAAGCTACATTTTAAAGAGAAGTTTGTTTTCTTAGAGGTTGCAGGTGCCACCATTCTGAATTTGGATATTGCTTTACTAAGTCAGATGTCACTTATTTTATCAATAAATGTCCAATACCACAGTGTATTAAAGACCAACTCAAAATATTCAGTGAATTCAATGGTATTTGGGTTTTATTTCATACTAGTAGTTTTTTAGGGTGTCCTACTTTCAGTTATTTAAAGTCCTAACGGATTAGTTATTCAGTCATTAGTTTAGCTCTTTTGTAATATAAAAGTCCACAGCCTTCTTGTTTAATATGATGTTTAATTTTTAAAGTATCAAGTATTGGTCATTCTTGAATAATTAACGAGCATCAATGCTTTTCTCCTATCTCATTTTAAATAGCACAACCATGAGAAACAGGTGGAGCCAATCCATCCAGTAAAGGGAAAAAATTAAAAATAAATAAATACATAAATTGTAAAGTTCATTCCTACATGGAAGAGCAAGAAATTGAGTAGACAGCTTCTCCTATTACATCTCTCTAAGGCAGGGATATTGGGTATTCCAATCTGAAACCTCTATGTGTTTTGTTTCCTGCAACAAGGCAGTTCAGATTTTGCAAAAGAGGGAGTTTGGTCACAGTATTCAGAAAAAAGCAGCCACAAGTAGATCTTTTCTTAAATTCATAATCTATGCTTATTAGTATAACTTTTTATTTGACATAAACTAATCTACTAAAAAAGAAAATTTACCACTGTCTATTTAATATTGCTAAGGATATAAGTTAACATTTTAAAAATTATCAATCTATTTGACTGAAATTCTGGTTTGAATCCTAAATTCAGTTAATAATTACTATTATTTCTGGTGTATGTTTGTTGTATCATTTAGTTCTAAGTCTATTAGGGTTTAACTGGAATGACATAAACGGGTTAAAATTAAGATTACCAAATGTTCTTACTATTTGATTTCTAGGGTCCTGGATATTTAACAAACTCTAGTTATATTGTGTTTCAAGTGATTTGCCAATAATATTTATGTTTTCTTCTTAGTTAAAACTTATAAGAAGAATATTATTTCAATAAAAGTTGATAGTTCTGTGGCTTCTCTTAGTTTGCTAAAAAGAATCAATCATTTGAGTCTGTAAAATTTAACAACCTTCATTTGTTTTGTTTGCTGGTAGCGTGGATACAATTTAATTTTACCAAGCTGAACTCTAAACATAATAAATTAGCACCTTTACATTAGTACAAAATGAATATGTATTTAGCATATGTTGAACACTGTGATGGGTACTTCACTTTTCATTAAGCTGAGCTCAAACTCATTCCTATATGTACCACATTGATAATTAAGGAAGAGCAATTTAGAGAGATCGCTCTACCTTAAAGGGCTGGGCATGCTGGTGCATGCCATGCAGCTAGGAAGCCACGACCGGGGCCAGAGATCGTGGTTCGAGTTCTGCTGGGTATACACAGAAAGACCTAGTTCCAAAAAAATAACTGGGCGTGGTGGTGCGCGCCTGTAATCCCAGCTACCTGGGAAGCTGAGACTGGCATTACTTGAGTATGTGGTACCCCGGGCAACATGAGCCTGCAGTTCTGGGCAAACATAGTGAGGCCTAGTCTCAAAAAAACACAAACAAACAAAAAAACACCTCAATAAAGTTTGTTTCTATAGCTATGTAATTTTTTTCCTTTTGTTTTCAAGTAGAAAGGATGAGCTTCTTTATTTATATGCTAGCCATCTGCAGAGTGAAAATGTCCCTGGAAAACCAATGCTGAAAATGACTTTTGTTTGCTCCTAGGGATTTTTGACTCATTTCTACAGGAGTATATACACGTATACCATAGCTACTGCTACTGCATTCCTTGATCTTTGGAATATTTTTAGCTTCCAGTTAATCAAAGTTACTTAAAATCTCCAGAGAGCCTAGAAAATTTTCAGTGGTTCTTTTAGTTTATTTAATAGATAACAGTTTCCTTAATCTCTATTTTGTATTCTACTAAAAAAAATTCATTTAATATCTGGAGTTCTAGATACATTTTATGTTTGTCACTCTAGGGTTTGGTTAACCTTTTTTTCAGTGCCCCTAATTAGAAAAAAAAAGGTTCCTTCAGAATAAATAACAAGAGAACATATTTTTCCATTTCTATAATCATGATGAATGTAACTAGCCTTCTCAATGTGCCATATTGTTTCCTCAGCATCTTAAATACATTGATGGCTATAATCTCGTGTGTCAGGAGTTTCAGCTAATTGGAATAAGTTATGTATGTTTACATTTATGATCTATAAAATATTATTTTATCTGAAGCCATATAGACTGACTTTCTATATATAATTCTTGATAAATTTGTTTGCAGCACAAGACTGCTGATGTAGGCTAAAGAGACTGCATGTTGCAAATACAGAGAAATCAAGTTTCCAATTAATAATTATTCCAGATAGATTTAACTAGTATATTTCATTGACTAATAATACTGCCATGTAAATGAAATTACTTTTTTTAATCAAAACGTTACATTTAAAAGATTTAGGTCTATACAAGTGCTTCTTCTTTAATTTTTCCAACAAATCTGTCCTTTTAAAATTTAGAAAAAGATAATAGAGATGTGATGGCCTCTAGTTTTGCAGATTTTAACAGGAAAAGTCATGATGTTTTCCAGTAAACCTTGACTTAGTCACAGAAGTGCCAATTTTTGTGGCGTGGTCTGCTTGTCAAAAGCTTTTTACTACTTATGTTGAAATGCACATGCAAAGTTTATAGACTGTAGTTGAAGGTAATATTTAGAACTTGATTTCAAAGTGTTAAGAGAGAACCAAGTGTGGAAGTATGTAAGTATGATAGAAACATTATATTTAACATATGGTAATAACTTGTTTGTTTTAAATAATAGAAAACTGGAGAAATGCAGCTACTGTGAAATGTGATTAATATGATTTTTATAAGTGTCAATTATTTTGTCAATTTAATATCAGTTAAACTTCCAGTGTATTAAGAAAGCTAATAGGTGTGATTTTGCCAGAGAAATTATCATTCTAAGAAACTATCTTCTTTCTAAAATGTGTACACTATAATTAATACATGCAACTCTTGGATGGATATGTGAAAAATGAAGTGTGGAGTGAATCTAAAAGCTGCTGATTAATGATGCAGATGGTTATGAAGAAATTGGACATTTTCTCAAGTAATATGTGCTTAGAGGAAAAATTGTGTACTATTATATTCCTCCTTACTCCAGTGAGCTACAAAGAAAGACAATTTATAGCAATGCAACTTCCAGGTTTTTGACCAACGATTAGCTTCTAGACACCTGAATTCAGGTTTTAAGTGCAATAAAACTTTTTTGATTGCTAAATTAAAAATAAAACACATGCCTCTATACAAATTAGTGATCTGATTTTCAGTGTGTAGAAAAGTAGGTATTTCTCAAATTGGCAACAAACATTCTGAATTGTAATTTCCCCTACTCCCCTTTACTGTGTAATTAAACACAATATAAGGAAATTTCTAAACATCTTAAGGATTGTAACTTCATTGAAAGAGTAGTCTCCTTGAACTGTTTTAATGAAAGACATACTCTGCTTTTTGCTAAGTGCTGTGTGCAGAAACAAAGCATTTCTTTAATTTGTGAGAATGTTTATTGAAACGTATCATATTAATAGAACACTTAGTAGCTGAAAGTTGATATTAGTACAATTTTCAGGTTTATAAATCAAACTAATACATTTTTGAAACTGGAAAATGGAGGTTAGAAGTCACCTTAATAGAATTGGTCTTAGTAATTAATTGTCAATCAAGACATACTTGACTTTTGGCATGGTGGATTTTGTAATCTATAAATGTCAATAAAAAAATGACTGACAAAATTATGTTTTGCATCCACAATTAATCATTTGCTTCCAGTAAGATTAATTGGCTAAATTCTTCATTATTTTTTAAAAAATACAGTGGTCCAGTGGCTTTTGGTTCATTTTTGAGACTTTAAGTACAGTTATCTAAAGCAAAGTAGCTATCCACTATTGAAACACTAAAAACCAGCATCTTTGCAAAAATAATCTTTATAGATTCTTTCTTTGATACTCAGGGATACAAGATAAAATTCTCCAAGAGATGAACTCTGTTCTTCTCTAAATAAATAAATACCAGCTTCCATTTGGGAGGATAAAGACAAATTAAATAGAAAATGAAAATTGCATTATGTTTGTTAGCATTTATTTTCCTTTTTTTCACCAAAAATATAGTTTTCTGGTACTTAACACATTCAAATGATGTATTGTATTAAGAAAGAAATACAGAAGAGATCTTTCAAAAGATTTTGTACCACGTTTGACCTTACTTAAGGTTTTTCTTTAGCAATTTCAGTTACCCACAGTCACATGTATTTTTAAAATATTTTGTATAAAAAGATAGCAAAGCAAGAGAGAGAGAAAAAACATTACATAGCTTTCATTACAGAATATTTTATAATTATTATATTTTATTAATTATATTGTTGCAGTGTTACTCTGCCTAATTTATAAATAAAACTTTGTTCATCAAGGGAATAATATAGTTTATGATTCAAAGTACATCGTGACTGCTACTGTGAGTGGTCTCACAGTCTTGGATTATATCTGTTGCAGATGAGGTGGGATTATTGTAGTTGAAGGTAGTTGGATCTTTAATTCCTTAGATAAAATAATGATTCATTTTTTTCCAACTCCTATGCTATTGCCAATCATTTTGTCCCTAGCAGTTGAAAGGCACATTACTAACAGAATACAAAACAAATAGGTAATGTATATGACTAACCTTGATTTTTTATGTAAGACATTCATTTATTTTAATTTTTTTTCAATTGTCTAGTGCCTCTGTATTGCTAGATCAGGTGTTAACTTAGCCATAGATCTTATATATCAAGATAATTCCAGAAATGCTGTGTACTGATAACAAGAAGGTCTGGAAGCTCTCGGACCCTGCTGACAATAAAATCATCACTTTTCCCTGTGGAAGAGTAAATCCAGTGATTTCATTAACAAATTCATTCTTGCTGAGATTTCTGAATATAAACAATTTCAAATAAATGACTAGCTTTTTTATTTATAAATATTTATTTGATATCTGGTATATGTATAGCACCATGCTAAGTGGTACGAACAGGAATATAGACTGCAGGCAAACTACCTGGATTTATATCCTGAGCCTACTATTCCCTGCATCTGAATTTTATAGATAGTTAAGTTACTGTTAAGACTATTGCACTATTTAATGATTTAAAATATTAAAAGCACTTGGTGTATTGCCTGGTAATTCTGAAGTACTTTTGTGTCTTAACTATTACTATATAGACACTGTTGCAGGTATAAGAGGCCTAAATAAAAATGCTTGAAATTGAATGAAAGTTAATTGGCCTTTCAGGTAAGAGTTGGAATGTTAAAATCTAATGAGATGGTTTGTCTCTGTAGAATTTTCAGAATTGTTTTGTCTTTTTAAAACAAGCAGTGGTTTATAGCACTGTGAATAATTTAAAGGTAAAGGGTCACACCTTTTTCTATGTGTGTTACCATATGGCACCCACCACCAAACACCAGTAACATCCTCTTCATAGTCTCTTGGAAACTCTCCCCACTTTGATTTTTACCTTCTTCCTCTGGTGGTCTCAGTTCTGCAGAGATCAGAATTTTAACAGTTGATTCCAGTAACCTAAGAAGTTGACTTCAACTGCTTGGTCAAGGTATCTATTCTCATTGGAAAGGAATGAGAAATCAAGATTCTACAGTTAGGGCATGATGTGGAAGTTACCCTTATCACTTCTGCTCACTTATTTTTTGGTCAGACTTATCAAACATATTTTGATTCCAAAAGACCATAAAATCCCTTTTTTATAGTGCATGACCATGTGCTCAGTTCATCACTATAGATAGATAGATATAGATGTGTGTGTGTGTGTGTGTGTGTGTGTGTGTGTGTGTATAATATATATGGGAAACACAGAAGGAATGGTATTAAGATGTCAATTCCCAATCTCTGCTAGACAGATCACCTCACCTGGAGCCGGCTCTTTTCTGCCCAGAGTTGTTAGGTTGTGGTAATGATTTTCTAGTGTAGTCTCAAATGAGAGAAATGTATTTCTGCATTTTTCAGATACACACATCATACATCTAAAAACATCATTTATAACTAAGTTATTTCAGGATAAGAATGCTCTTAACCATTTATTTAACCCAAACTTAAGTTCTGAAATAATATTTTATATTAGTGATGATTGTTTGAATATAAATTATCCTTTGCTAAAATTGTTGATTTTCCTTTTAAGTCATTTATTCTTTCAAAGAATAACTCCTCTAGGGTTCTGTTGTCCTATTTTTCTACCCTAAGTCCTTTCTAAATTAGTATTGTTTTGTGCCTTCTTCCATATCTTCTTTCATATTATGGGTTAGGAAATATATAAACCTGACAGTCATTTGGAATGCTTTGTTCTAAGAATCACTGTTGTGATAAGAGTTTGATCCTGGATATACTTTAATCACCTTTATATGTCCTTGAAGTTCATTATTTGGCTCTTCTCTAAATACTAATTTCAGAAACCTTTGGTTTGCTCATACAGGCTTAATGGATTATAGATCATTGATTAGTCTAAGGAAATAGGTTTTATTTAAAACATAGCCATTTCAAAAATGAGGAGAGCAAAGAAGATCAACAAGTTATATCACCTGTTTTTTCTTGCTTTCTGTGGAGGTACAGGTTGACCACAATTATTATTCTTCCTTTTTTTTTTTTTTTTTTAAGTATGGAACAAGTGACTCATTCTTCAAGTTGGGAGCTCATTATCTACAATATGCCTTTATTATGTACTTAGTATGACTTGTTTATTGAAATTATTATGGAATAGCAATGAGCTACTAACTGGACAATAACTAGTGAAAAAACATACATAAAGACTTACTAACTTCATTATCTAGGTGGGAGAAATATATACATTCCTCAGGAAATAAAAGCATTTTCACATAATTAGTTTAGAGGTATATATATATATATATATATATATATATATATATAGCACAGTAACTTGAGTGAGACCCTTTGGCATGTATTTCACTCAGTAAATGAGTATGAGAAAAATATGCAGAGAGGATTGGGTGCAGAAACAGAATAAATTTGGTCTTAGTGCATCATCATTAGATCTAATACATAACAGATGACATATTTCTAGCTGATGTAGAATTTCAACCCTCCTACCATATATAGTTTTCCTATGTTGAAAACATATTAGAGAGGAAGAGAAGATGCATGCGATTGTATAAAGCCGGAAGTGTGAAATCTTTATATAAAATAAAAAATTCATAAAAAAGTCATTTTCTTCAAGGGGCTACATGATTATGTAGATTAATTACCCAGAGTTCTAGCTTGAGTAGATGAATTTTGAACATAATAAAAGAATAGCATTTTATCTTGCATTATATCAGTAACTTTTGAAAATTCTGTATCTATAGAAGACAACATCATTATGTTTGAAAAGTGGATAGATCACCCCAAAGAGTGTGTTTTTTCTGAAGTAAATATCAATGTTAATTTCAAAAGGAGAGTTGAAGTGACTTAGGGTTAGCAGCAGAAATACCTCTTAATCATAAAAATCAGTTTTAAGAATCTTGCAAGAAGCAAGCTACATTAATTTTGCAAACATTATTAATAGATTATGTAACAAATGATTGTGATGATGATATTCTTAAGCAGACATTTCAGAAGCCAGATCTTGAGGTATCCTTCAATGAAAATGTGCTCGTTTATTTAGAGTGGATTCTTCCACTTTAGGTGAAAACAAGTGTGGGATGAAATATCTTTATCTGCTTTCATAGATGTTTTAAATTGGTGATTTAGGTGAGTCTATAAAAATAAAGCTAGAGAGCACTGCATAAATCCAACAGGAGTCTTGATTGCTTGTCTTCATTTCAACATCATTTTTGGTTTCCTCAATGAATGTTTCCTGGGATTCACCAGTAAATGTTTGAGTCAAAAAGACTGAAATTAATCTGAGGCATACTAGCCTAGAGAACAATGTTGCTTAGAATTATTAAGTAAAGAGAAGACAGTAGCATCTAGATATTTTCAACTGCATTTATATTCCAGGTGTGTTTTTATTTGTTCCTTAAAGAAAGGGGTCCAAGAGCAAACTTTCTGCAGTCCTTTTCTTAGTTCTTTAACTCTAGCAATTTTTGCAACTTCATCATTGCATAAGCTGTCATTTCAAAATCACCTCTCTATTATTCTTAATATTAGTATTAAAACTAGGCTTATTAGGAAGGCTAAAATATTGGGATTTTCTAATTAAGAAAAGTGAATAGGAAGAATGAAATTACCCTTGAGCTACATTAGACTAGTTGATTCTCTGAAACTGTCAAGTGCCTGCATTTTAGCTTCCTCTAATTTTTTGACCAGATCAGCCTCATTGCTATTAGGCATGATTGAATTTCCTATTCATCTTTCAAGACCCATTTGAAATGATTGCCTTTTGGGGAAAACTCCCTAATGCTAAAAGGAAAAACTAACCCATGCCCTCTATGTCTTCGTCAAAAATATATCCTACTATCTAAATAATCATTTTCCTCTAGAATTTCAATTTTTCTATTACAGTATAGCTAGCTATCCTAGGAATTCATCATATCTTAATTCAGTTACCACTAAGTGTTTCTGGTGATTCTTGACACTTCATGCTCCTGTTGTGAAGGGTCATGGTATAGTAGAAAGAGAATATAAACTTGGAAATAAGATAGACTGAAGTTTGAACTTGAATCCCTTACATGCTTACTCTGTTGTAAGTTATTTATAATTTGATGCACTTTAATTATCATTTCTATAAAATAGAAAATAACATTTTATAGGGTAGTTATATGAATTCAAAGAAAAAATTGTAGGTGACCAATGAACATTAACTTTATTAGTATTCATAATCAAACTGACAAAATCTTTCCTGTCATAGTTTCATCATCAAAAATCTTAGCATAATTCTCGTAATTGCATGAAGAAAGTAACTTTTATACCACAGTTATTCATCAGTTATTCTTCCCTCAGTTATTCATCCACACTTCCCTTGATTAAATAGTTAGGTGGATGAGTGACAGAGGCCTGGAGTATGCTAGTTCTATAATTAAATGTAATCAATCTATAATTTATCGAAAATGACTGCATATCAAATAGGCATGAAATCTAAGCATTACATTCATCTTCATAAAGTCACAGTGAATATTACTATCATCAATGTGTGCCTGGAAATGCTGTACCTACTGAGAAAATTCACCTACACTTGGTATCTAGAGAAATGACTTTTATAAAAGCAATCATTTCGTGTAATATTCTAGTAATTAAGACAAGTTTAAAAGTGTTGCTCTATTCACATAACTTCAAAGTGAATTCCAAGGATATTACTGTGATAAATTGGTGAAGCTTTTAAGAAATAAGTAGTGGTTTGTCCTCTCTCCCAATTGTCTTTCAGTGCAGTAAAATTTAGGATTTACTCAATTATCTGTAAAGTGGTCTACATTGTGGTTTTCTGAAAAATTCCCTTATGCCTACTGATGTGCTCACTCTTTAGACAGTGATTCTTCATCCTCATTGAAATTTCAAGTTATTTTTGTTATATTGCCTTTTGGAATAAATCAGTGTACAAATCTCCCAAAAGACTATTTGTAACTTGCTAAGTGAAACAATGGTAGAATAAAACAAAATTCAGAGTCTGCATTTGGAAAGGTGCTTTTTGGGACACGCTTGAAATCAACAGTATTGGGGTTCAAGTTCAGAATTATTTTATTGCTCGTATATTTTCTAGTCAATGTAAATGGGTTAGTAAGCAGATTTGCCTTAAAATGGCAATATTAAATATTGACTATTCATTTTTTGATGAACTATTATTTTGTGATTCTCAATTGAATAGCCAAATATGGATAGCATTAACTAATAATCTTCAGGTACAAATGCATTTACTTTGAGTCACTTTTGTAGAAATAGAGGAGATGGATTTTCACTAGTCTATTTAAGCCCTTTTGCTTCTTACATTGAAAGCATGGATGAAGGAGATGGCTATTTGAGTTTATAGTATGGTTTTTTAGCATTAATCAAAAATTTAACAGAAATGAGGAGGTTCAAATCCAGTGTTCACTGACATCAAGTACTTGTCAACCTTAAAGAAGTTAGGGAGAAAATCAAAGAGCAAATATTATATAAGAAAACAAGATTAAATATACAGTTTGTACAATGTGATAAATTTGCATGATTCACTTTTCTAGGCATATAATGTCCAGGCTAAGTAGTTTTAATAGTTAATATATTTTATCTGATCTAAATTCTTACAGTTCCTGACTAAGGTTTAGTCCAAGTAATTTCATTGTCTGGTTCTCCATTATTTACTAGGGATAAGATTTTACCTGAGAAGAATGAGGTTTTAAGTCTTTTCAAGAAAATTTCTATTTTAATAAAGTGATTTTTGAAAATTAAACGAATTCACTATGCAACTGTCTTATTTTCACTTATCAGGGCTGATGCACCATTGTCAGGCAACACTGACATGTCACTCATAAAACCACATAGATCCTGCCCCCAAAGGAAGGAAATACTTCCTCCTTTTGACTTAGCTCAAACACCCCATTTTTTAATGAAGGTTTTTTCAGAATTCTACCTTCCCTGGCAGCATCAAGAGTTCTTATTAGATGCTTTGATGGATGATCATTTTAAGTCTTTCTTTCACAGTGAATTTCATAACTACAAAACCTTACTATATAGTATGTGTTTATTTAATAAATAGATGAATGAATAAAAGATGACTTGCCATCTTTTGTTTCTTTTATTACCAGAATACAGAACATTGTAAAAGAATTTGCAAGTGATCTTTCTGTTAATCTTTTCAAACATCACAGCTATCCTTATTACTCTTGTTTTATTAATTAGGGTGGAAAAATGAGCATTTTTCCCCTCCCCCAAAAAATAACAATTACAGGTAATGTACATTTGTTGTACAGATAGCTGGCTGGTAACTTAGACTGTCCTGTCACTCTCTAAAGTATTGTAAATTAATTCTTTTGCTCTTATTTCATTTCATTCCATAAAATGACACATTCAGTGCAAGTGGCTATAAAGTCATCAAATTCATTTTGAAAAATCTTATCAGGGGTTTCAAATGAATGTTATTCTTTCAAGAAATCATCTGGGATTATAGACACTTATGATGAAGACACCAATGCTACTCAAAGCAGTTTAGAATTCTCTGCTGCTGATAAAAGAACTCAAATTATAAAATGCACAAGAAATCAGTTGCATTTCTGTGAACATGGATTTTTTTCACAGTGCAAAAAGAGATCAACCAATGTTACTGTGAGAAATGGGAATGTAAGGACTTACAGGAAATCTTAGCAGCTCTATAACCAGGCATTGTAAATAACTATATATGGTCATAGCACTTGGGATAACAGCAAATCTAGTTAAGTGGTCACTTTGCCATCTCCCTCAACCCCAGAGAAGGCACCATTATGATGGCTCATTTCCTTGTCCCTGCTAATATCTGAGGGTGCACTTCTCTTTCTAATGACTACTTATTTCTATTGCTGTTCATTTCCTAATCTTCTTCCCTCATTTCCTCATTACCTATCACTGTATCTGACCTTCCACAAGAAGTTTCCATGTTTTAAATACAGAGTATACAATCAGATGGAGTCAATCCCTACATCTATAGGCCCCTGAAATCCTTGTTTCTTCCCTATAAAGAACTGAATTTGCCTGGGATATGTAATTTCCTATGGCCACTCCCTCAGAAAAAAATTTGTGAATATGGATAGTACTTTGGGTCAAGGATTAGATTTAGTATAGTTTTCTATTCTATGTATATATAAACATCTATGTATATATACACATAGATATTTATAGATTTATATAATTTATATCTATGTAAATATATGTGTATGTATACACACACATAGCTACATAGGCATAAGAAGAAATAGTGAGAAAGAGAAGAGATATGACAACTGATTCAGAGTATTCAGCCATATGTCAGACTAAAGAGAAGACAAATTAGATGGGGAAAAAACAGACATGGAAACAGGAGGAAGTGACTAAACAAGGGAGAGTCTTCATAGACTCAGAAAGTCAGGAATATTTGAGATCCTGATGAGTGTGAAACAGAAAGACTTAGGATATAATCATTGTATACATGTGCTTTCTCCTGGCTATCATTCCTCTTAGTTTGCATTAACTTTTCTATATATTAAGCCAGCTTGATATATTTCACAAGTATTTAATGAGGTCCTCTTCTGTTCCAGGCAATGTGCATTATTTTATTCACTGACTATTGTTCTGAATGTCTATAGATTAAAAAACATGAGTCCAATCCACATTTAATGTCTTAAAATTTGGCATCATTGAGACTATTTAAAACTAATCCAAAAGAAAGGTTCAGCAGGAAGTATGGAAGATATATACAAATGCATTTTGAACTCTGTCAGCTTCTTTGTGACAAATCTCGAAGTGTCTTTTTGGAGAGAACAACACTCATTTTGATCAGAAAGTTCTGGTATGTTTCATGGGGAACAAAATCTTTCACATTGCTTTTTAACTACATCACCTAAGTCAGCCCTGAACTTTTCAAAGATACTGTTTTGAGACCTTGATCTTTTATTTCTTCCCCAAAATTCTTGTATTCTTAAGTGAGTACAGCAAACTGGACAGTGAGGGGATTTCTGACCAAGGGCAAAGGAGGATGACACAGAACCTTTAACTTTTTTATAAAATGTAGATTGCCTTTGGTAGAATGGCCATTTTGATAATATTGATTCTTCCAATCCATGAACAGGGAATGTCTTTCCATTTTCTTATGTCTTCTTCTATCTCTTTTAGCAGCATTCTAAAATTTTCTTTGTATAATTCTATCACGTTTTTTTTGTTAGGTTTATTCCCAAGTATTTATTTATTTATTTTTGGTGCAATGGTAAATGGGATTTTTTTTTCTGATTTCTTCTTCTATTTGACTTTTTGCATATAGAAAAGCCTGTGTGTTGATTTTGTATCCAGCTACCTTACTGAACTGGCTTATTATTTCAAGCAATCTTTCTGTGGATATTTTGGGGTTTTCTATATAGAGAATCATGCCATCAGCATATAATGATAGCTTCAGTTCCTCTTTGCCTATTTGTATCCCTTTTATGTCTTTTTCTTGCCTTATTGCCCTAGCTAGAACTTCCAATACAATGTTAAGGAGTAGTGGGGAGAGTGGGCATCCTTGCCTGGTTCCAGATCGCAACTGGAATGATTTTAGTTTTTCCCCATTTAGGATGATATTTGCCATAGGTTTGTCAGGTAGCTTTTATTATGTTGAGATAAGTTCCTTTAATTCCTAATTTTTCAAGGGCTTTTATCATGAATGCATGCTGGACTTTGTCAAATGCTTTCTCTGCATCTATTGATATTATCATGTGGTTTTTGTTTTTCTCTTTGTTGATGTGGTGTATTATGTTAACTGATTTCCGGATATTGAGCCATCCTTGTGCCCCTGGGATAAATCCCACTTGGTCATGATGAATACTTTGAGCAGGACGGAAAGGGGTATGGGGGGGGGGGTTGTAAATCCCTGGAATTACAATGATGTGAAATTTATATATAAATAAAGAAAAAAAACTTTTTAGTAATACTTTTCAGAACCAGTTCAGGTTGAAAGTGACTGTGACTATACTCTAAATCAGAGATCTACAAGCTCTTTCTTCTGAAATGCCTGCACGGTAAATGTTTTAACCTTTTGAGTCATAGAGGTCTCTCATATCACTTCTCCAATCTGATGTTGCAGCACAAAAGCAACTTTAGGGAAAACATGTAAATAAATGAGCATGACTCTATCCCAATAGAATTCTTTATGGACATTGAAATTTCAATTTTATGTAGTTGTCACACCTCAGAAAATATTTGTTGTTTGACTCAATTTCAAACATTTAACATGTGAAAAAAAAAACTCACCGACAAGACAAAAAGTGGGGAAGATTTGTCTCATGATCTTAGTTTGCTGACCCTTGATTTAAATGAATAAATCAACTTTTAGGAATTCCAAGTCACAAGGGTGGAACCTGCAGGATGATTGCCAAGTTAGGGTGGCAGCTTCCCGGAGCCTGTCGGTGAGTTATCTGCAATGCTGGTGTAGAGCATTTAAAGAGGACCATTAAGGTTTAATAAGTTGACTGTGGAGCAGTAATGCGGTGCATTAGAACCTTCCGTGACTGCTGTGAAAATGCTTACTCAAGGCTCTGCAGTCCTCGTAAATACCAACTGTCCTTTGGAGCTCCTTTGTTTAGATGAAACAGGGTGCTAGAATTTATTGCTCCTGTGACTTAAGTTCCTGGACACACCAACTACACTTGCTCTTTTCAAATAAAAGTCAGTTAGGATTTATTTAGAGACTTTGCCCTTATGGAAGTAATAGCAACAATATGTCTCAGAGAACAGGATACTCATCTCAGCAGTCCTCTGGCATGGTTAAATTACTTCTAGCTGGTAGTGAGGGCAATCCTGTGTGACTCATAGGAGGTTGGTCTTTCTGAGGGTGCCTGTCTTCCAGGGATGAATGCTTCTCTAGAGATAAGTTTATGGGTTGCAAAGGCAGCACTGAACATCTGCCTGCATTGGTTTCTGTCCTTAGCAAAGTGTGGCCTATTTAACAAATTTCTACGAATCTAACCTGATGCCCTCTGATGCCTGCCATGGAATGGGTGCCCAGCAAACAGGAATATAATTGAAAACTAAAATCCTCTCTCATTTAAAAGTAGTCCCTCATATTTAATATTGGTACACAGTGGATAAGGAATGCTTTAATGGATGGAGGTATCAGGAAAAACAAAGCAAAGAAAAACAGAATTATTTGTTGAGACTGTCTTATTTCTGGGAGTAGGAAAACACATGAGCCAATGTTTCCTGACATTAGATTGTTTCCCCTTAATTCAGTTTTATTTTTTTCTTTCAACTTTGGTGGTTGAGTTCCAGGAACAAAATGAGAAATCCTTTTCCCTCCTACAGTAAGCATACACTGGCATGACTACACTGGAGTGTTTCTGCCACATCTCTAGAAATAGAAATATGCGGGTGTCACATGACTACATTACATTCATATTTGACTGGTAATAGTACCTCAGCTGCAGACATATGCACCCTGAGATAAAAGGCAGTCATGGAAAAGGTTCCTATGCCAGCCTCATTTGAAGAAAGTTCTCATTATTCAGTCTGATTGTCAACTGAATACAACAAAGTGCCTCCAAACTGTTACATTTGTCCCTTGACCCTACTCTTTGTCCAGAAATCTTATCCAAAAGTTTATTTCTTTAATAAAGACCTAAGTTCATTTTTCTGTCAGTCTAAATCAGCATTTCTAACTCCAAAGAAATCCTAGACAATAAATTATTGGGCAGCCACAGGACATCGTCCTTCATTCCTCTATGCTATACAGTAAGTTTGTGAAACAAGGGTCTTTGCCTCCATGACCATCTCCTTGCCCCGCTGTCAGAAAAAGCTAGTTCTCTCTTGTTTATCAGGAGACATTGTTTTGTCAATGTACTGATTAGAAGGGATATTCAAATGGGATAATTGCAATGAAAGCATTAAAGCCCAGGCATAGTATTATACTCATGCTATATCAAGGAACATTTATGTCTAAGAGAATATTTGAAGGGAAGTATGAAAATCTTACTTATCCTAGGTAATTCTGAAAAGAATTTCTCACTCTCTTGTTTCACACAAATCAATACACTCAAAACAAATCTAATTGATTAAATTATTTTTATTAGCAGTTTATGAAAAAAGCTTCTATTGCTAATAAAGTGATTTCAAATGGATAAATTAAATAAAGTCACATAAACTTTTTCTTTTGAGGGGCATAAAATCAACCCATTTGTCATGAATTATCTTGCACAAATGAGGTTCACTTGTTAATTTTTCCCTTCTTAGTCCCAAAAGTGAACTCTGAGGAATCTGTGTTTTCAAAATATGTGCTCAGTAGGGGAAATATCTGGTTTGGTTTATTAAGAATAAATCTAAAGCCATTTCTTACTATTTTACTTAATTATCTTCCTTAATTATCTTCCAAAACTATCTTCCAGTTTAATGGAAAAAATTAATTTTTAATTGTCTTTAGCATGTAAGTGCTAATAATAACAGGGTTGGCTTAAGAAACTTTGCCATTTGAGTTTTTCAATTATGAATATTGCTCTTTTTTCATTAAAAAAATCATGATTAATCTGTTAATCATGTGAAAGATTACATCCTAGAATGTAGAGATATCAAATTTCCTTTATGTGCACTGAAATCATGTGTCTTGATCATGATTAAAATCAATAATAGTAAGTTTTACTATATGTTTTATGAGTAATTATATACATAACTATTTTAATAGCTTTTATAGCTACTTATAAAATGAGTTTGCATTACATATATTTGCAATAAATATTTCAATTCAAGACTTTAAGTAAGTGACCCTGAATAATATTAACTGATATTAAATTAGATTTAGAATTATAGCAAAGTGACAGTTGCTTTATATAATAGGAAAATAGACAAATATTATAGAGCTCTGTCACGTATCAAGCTGTTCTGGTTTCTAATAGTTTTCACTTCTCTTGGTATACATTATAAAACATGTTAAAAGATAGTGAATTAATGAAGCTTTCTGTGGAGAATATTTCAGGGGAGAAGGACATATTGATATTAGAAATTACTTATTTGTCCTAGAAGAACATTTCAGCATTATGGGGAAAATCAGCTTAGTCAACTGGAGTCATCTTGGTAACATTGTAAGACAATCATCTTATAGTTAATCTCTTTGAATAAATAATATTTAATTTTTAAAACTTTATTTTATGATAAGATTTTGGTTTTGGGGTCTTTGCTGAGTTATAAATTATTATATATAATTGACCTTTTTACATCACCTCCATTTAATATCACTCAGTCTTCTCCAACTTAGCATTTCCAGAACCAGACTATTTCTGTTCAGCTTTGTTTTACTTTCTACATTCTCCATCTCAGTATATTGACAGTTGTTATCTGGTTACCAAAGCCAGAAATTCAGGGACAGTCCCAGGTTCCTCACATTTTTGCCTCTATTATAGCTGTTCAATTGCTGTATCTTGTCTGCGGTCTTCTTATCATCCTCTCTAACCCTTCTCCTCCATTCCAGCATTAACAGCTTTAGTTCAGGAAATTTGTCTTTTTTCACTAGAATTAGTAGAAAATCTACCTAAAAAGTATTATTTTTTCCAATTTCATTGCCAATTCTTCTTTTGACATCATTCAGACTTTCTCATTTAAGCGTTACTGACATTTTGGGTTGGATAAGTCTCTGTTGTAGAAGGCTGATGGGTGCATTTTATGGTGTTTAGCAGCATTCATATCCTCGACATTTCTGATGCTCATATCATTTCTCTCCCAATTGTGACAACCAGAACTGTTTCCAGACATTGTCAGATGTCCCGTGGAGAAAAATTGTCCCTTACTTGGCAACCACTGATTTAGCCCCATTGTTAAATACAACACCTAGCAAACAGGTTTTCAGTATATGTTTGAACCAAATTTATTTATATGATTCAACTTAATTACATGACATTTAAACATCCAAGGGAAGGATTTTGTTTTTAGTTTTTGTTTGCATCTGACCTTAAGTAAAACTTCAATGATAATGGTACAGCAATAATCGGTATTATTTTTCCAGTTTTTTTCCTGGAATTTACAATATTTTGTTCCAGTACATCTCCTCTTTGTTGTCTACATCTATTCGCTTTCTGCCAGTGTAGGGTCCTTTCTCCAAAGTAGAGGGCCTTAATTCCAAATTCAAGTGCAAGATTATTTGTAAATTGATGGATCAGGAAATTATAGTTTAAAAGCTGTGCTTAGATTAACAAAGGGAAAAATGCCTATAAAATAATATTTTTGAATGTCACTTGTTAAATGAATAAAAGCAAACTACAACATATGGGAAACTGAATCTTCTTATCAGCAATTAGCACTTATTTTCATTTGTTTAAAATGTAGTTTTATTTAACATGTGGTAGACTATGAGAATGAGAAAATATGGAAACAGAGACCAGACCATTCCATTATAATCCATTTGTACCCTGATGAAGACTACTTCCTAGAGTCAGATGGTACCATACAAACATATCTTGAGAGACATGCTATATTTAGTCATCTTCCTTCTGTTGCAGTTCCCATGCTAGGGAAACAAGACTTGTTAATATTCAGACAATGTGCACTCTGAGCAGTGTCAGGAAGAGAACATTTTTTCAAATGCTGGCTAACAGATAAAATAAAAATGATATAAACATGCTTTGGAAGACAACAATAAAAAATCTCTATCCTTTGTTGGCACTTTCCCCATGATATTTTTCATGGTTACCAGTGCAAAGGGCGTATTAACAATCATAGTGGAATATTGAACAAACGTCCCCTATCATTTTGGGGGAGGTAGGAACATAAAAAGAGACGACATTGCCTGATTAATTTTCAAGTCAGGAAGTTGTAGGAAATGATACTAGATGTTTGACATAAGTGCACAAAAAGTGTAGGTATTTAATTTGAATATCTTTAGCATGTGGTGGTCTATATTATTTTATTCACTTTTGTATGTGTTCTTTAGAAAGTATTGAGTCTCAAGTTCAATGAAATGATGTAATGAAGTAATTTACAAGCCTGTACTTATTGGTGATCATGATGTGTAGACTATTATAAATTAAAAATTACTTTCAATAGTTTTATTGAAGTTCTATTCATTAATCCTTTGAACTTAAATGCCCAAATAAGCATGTCTGTATTGCATAATAAGAATAATGATAAGGATGAGGAAAAGAATAAGGAAAATGTGGAGAAGAAGAAGGAAACAGAAACAGCAAAGACATTAAATTATTCTGAAATTCCATGCTGTTTCTTAGGGGGATAAAAATAATATCCTGATTATCAAGAGAACACTAAATTTCAAATTCTAATTTTACCTTAATTCTTCTGAGATAATGTAGATTCACATATATTTATAGGATCTCCTTGAGGTATTTTTTTTCAGTTACATAATCACCTTTCCTCATAATTTTTAAATTTATTCCCATAAATAACAATATGTAAGAGGCTTTTCTAGGTTCTGTTCAACTGCTGCCCCTTTAAATTACATTCAGGAAACTATATATCAACAGATGGTTCCTTTCACTTTGTGCGATCACAAGTTAAATGTTTTACATAAATTTTGTACAAGAAATGTATGTTTTCTTGCATAGTCTCTTGTGAAAATTTTCTATGCTACTTTCCATAGTAGTTGTAAACTGTTAAGACTATTCTATCAAACATTGCTATTTCTTTACAAAATGATTTTCAAACTTGCAATTTTATAGAATGTCAAATTAACTATTAAAAAGGAAGTTGCTTGTTTGGACATTTTGAAATCCTTTGTAGATGTTCTTACTGTAAGTGAAAGGAATATGGGATGTCTAAGAAGTGGTATCACATAAAACAAACTCCAACCTATAGAAACACTTCATGAAGTATAATTTCATGTAAGTTTTTTCATAGGGAAACATTTAAATTGCTACTTGCCTTTTAAAGTAATATTTTTTTCTGTAGAAAAATGTATTTCACTTATTTTGAAAATATGAAATTAAAAACATAAAATAGCAATTCTCTGCTTCAGTGCACAAATTTTCCTTTGTTAAGTGGAAAGGGGCAAGAGTAGGCCAGAGTTGGGTTAGTAAGAATAGAATAAAAAGGAAGCATTACTAGTTACAGTATATTCTCTGGTAGCTCTCCTAGGTGGTGATGACATGATGGAAAACAAAATCTTTATTTTTCCCCCTTTCTGGAGTTTGTTGACGTAGTCCGAGACAGCCATTATTAAAAAAAAACCCAAATAGGTAGCAATTCTAAATGCATCAAAGTGTCATAGAAGAACTTAGTGTACTGTGAAATCACATAATAGGAGTCTGATCTTGTGTGGGAGGCTTCCATCAAGGAGAATCATTTAAACTGTGTTCTAGTAGATGAGTGGGAGTTCATTAAGTGTGATGGAGAAGGGTCAAGTAAAAGATTCCAGACTGATGCTACAGCACAGATACAGTCCTCAAGGAATAGGGAGAGAGTGAAATGCCCTTGATGTCTTTCATCAGTGATTGTTGATGGAGAATCTTCAAACGGTGCTGTCCCAGAGTACTATCTTCAGTTGGTCCCTGATTTCCAAAGGAAAGTTCACTTTAGGACTTGCATATATCATGAAAATTCAGTATCAAAGCAACCCATAAAGGCATGTGTTTTGCATTCTTTATGCTTTTTGTTAATGTGGTAAAGAATGAATCAAAGGAACACTTCACCTTAAAAATTTGATTTTGGCTAGGAGAAATCAGGGTGGGGTAGGAATGGCCTTTTCATAGAGTTTTCCAAATCCAGCCTTGAAAATAATGAGTTTTGTTTCTGAAGAGAATGGTGTTAAAGACAGACCCAGCTGTGATTACAGGACCACTAGTGATGTCTGTTAAAATTCAGAAGGCTTTCAAATAGAAAATAAGGTATTACAGGAGAGAGCATAGGTGAAAACCCAAATTTTGACTCTAGGATCAAGTAGCAGTTATGTGTAACACACCATGCAATGTTATGTGTAACATAAAAGGAAAAGCATAGATAACCTAAGATAATAATCTGTGATTATGTGTCTTCAATGTAAGGAATATCTCTAGCAGAGTTATTGAATATGAAATTCAAGTCTAATTTCATATTTATTATCTTATTTTATTATCCTTTCCTGTTTTCATTTACTCTAATTTTGCTATCAGACAGGCCATCCATGCAACAATGAGGGAGACATGCACTACTTATCTCTGCCTTCACAGAGTTTAGAAGTCTTAAAAATAAAGGGAGATAGGTGAGGTTTTTCTGATTTTTACCATATTGCCGATAAATTATCCAAAATCAAGGATCAAGTATCCATGGTTAAAAAAGAAAGAGTTGTGTTTTTTTTGTTTGTTTTTTTGTTTGTTTTTTACTTTACTTTAAGCCAGAGTAGATGTTTATTTCATTAGTGTTTGACTTCAAATTAAAATTAGGGTTGATGATGTTCATAGACAGTTCCAATAACACTCAAAACTCCTGCCCCTGAAAACCAGCTATCTCCCCCCCCCCGCCAAAAAAAAAAAAAAAAAACAAGCTAAACAAGCTCTTCTGATTATATAAGAAACTACAATTTGGATTTCAGAATCGATTTCTATTTTCAATGATTTATCTGATTTTGCACTATGAAGTGAAACTGTGAAATGGAATGTCAAAGATATTGTCAAAATTATATAATGTATGCCAACTTTTTAATTCTTAGTTTCAGGCTGTGACTGCTTTAAAAATACGCTATATTGCTGTCTCAGTGACCTGCCTAAAATTTAGTAATATCTGTTTCTCTCTTTATCTTAAAACTATTTAGTTAATCCCTAGCAGTGCTCCCTAAAAGTGCTAAATTTCAAAATCCCTATCAGTGCTAAATTTCAAAATCATTAGCATGCCATATAAAGTTCTTTATGGCATAGGCACTGATTATCTTTGCAGTCACATCTGCTTCCTGTTTCTTAGCACGCAATACAAACAAACAAGTAAACAAAAACAACAACAATAACAACAACCAAAAAAAATAGTTGGAGAAGATCATAAAACTAAAAAAGTACTAACTCTAAAACATATGATTAAAAATTTCACTGTCTCATATGTTAGAACTTAGATTTAGGTGAATAACTGACTTTGTGATAAAGGTAGATTCAATTTTCCAATAGTAATGAATATATTTATTAAGGCCAAAGTTTGAAAATATGTCATTATACAGATGTTTTGTAAATAATTTGAATTTTCTTCTACTAGAAATCACTTTTACTTTTATGTTTTAAGCATATTGAAATAAATATGGAAATATTTAGTTCATGGTAAGATTCAGGTTCTAAAACAATTTTACCACCTAATGAATTAGAGATGATGAATATTCTTTTTTTGTTGTTAGTGTTGATTCTTAGTTATCTGAAGATTGGGTTAATTGGAAACAAATATCTTTTAGTTACCAGTGTGTATATAGAGGGACCTTATCTTACCTTAGGACAGGAACCAGGAGTACATATTTATCATAGGTATTTACAGTATCTAAGGTTTATATGTTATTTAGCAATTCACTGATTTTTACCTCTGTATTTTTTTCATCTAATCCTCAACACTCCCACAAAATTATTAAGTACTTTACCATATCCTGAAATGATATAATTTTGAATCTAGCCAGTGTCTTGTTTTCACTTACTAAGGATCTCTCCCACATTCACTTTCCCAATACAAAAAAAACAGATCAAGTTTTAACTTTATTGTTTTATTGAATATTAATACAAAATAATAAAAATGCAATTTACATTAGCTACCAGCTGCCCCCACTTACACCCCTCAGTGAAATGTGTCCCAAATGCCTGGTACTTAAACAACAACTCTTTTCCATTACCATTCATATACCTTTCCATTAATATTTATGCCACATTGACCATGTCTTTAGTGTGCTAATAAGTGGCAATCTCATAACATTTCTATGACTTGAATCCTATTGATTTAAAGCAATCTTAAGAGTCATTTTGTAAAGCAATAACACATTTTTTAATGTGACCAACTAACTGCTAATATATCTGCTTTGTAAGCTTAGCTTTATCATAGAATCTTTTCGTAATGATTGGGAACTCGGAATTAAAATTCCAAGCTAGATTAACATTTAGTGTTACTGCCTTTTTAAATTATTTTGAAATTACTATCTTTTGAAATGTTTTTAAGCTATGTTCACTAACTTTTTGTTTGTTTCCTAGTGTGATTTATACACTACTTAATATTTTATTATCTTGGTTCATTTGGAGATGACTCCTTGTACTTTGTCAATAATAACAGCTGTAAAACAATATTTATCTTTCAAAATAGTCTCCAAACAAGTACCATTTAAGTCTTTGTAGCTGTCTTTAATAAAGTGACAAAACTCACTTTCAGTTTGATTTACTTTTTAAAAAGCCTCATCAGAACTGTTTCATATGTCATTCCTGTATATAACTTAATTAATGAATCATTATCTTATTAATAACTTACCCAACCAAGGAATCGTCTTCATCATTATCATGATCCTAGAGGGAAAAAAGCACAAAGATTTAACTTTGGAAAAGGAGATAAATGCTTATAAAAATTTTCTTATTTCTACCTCAGATTTATTTATTTATTTGCCAAAATATATTGCTTGCATGTTGTGCCTAAAGTTAATAACTACAAGTTGTGTGTTGGGTTGATTCATTTTATACATTTTAAACTGTTACTATCAAACTATATTCATTTCCCCAATTAAATATAAAATGTTGACAACCGTATTATAAATCTGATAATGGCCATTATCAAAGTGTAAATTTATATATGGTTATGTCATTTGACATCAGGTAGATAAATTACAAGTACTAAGACCATCATTATCATTTCTATTTTGGACAGACAAATCATTTGAAAAGTGGTTCCTAGGGAATTTGTGTTAGCTGATAGCCTCTGACCAGTGATATCACAGATATTAGTATCTTTCTTGAAAATATATATTATTTTAAATCTTAAAGTATAAAATTAAAGTTAAAAAGGGCAATTGAATGGGCTGTAGCATAATTGAATAAGAATGATCTTTTTAATCTAATTTTAAAACACTACTGCCAGATTACTCTATACATGTATGTCAGGCTGGTCAACCACCATTAAGGTCTTTTGTCTTTTGCATAATTTCTAACTAGAACTATCCCAAGATGTCTTGAGATTGTTGCTTTTTCTCAACTTGCTCACACTATTTCACCTCATTCTCAACAAATGCTACCCCACAGTGTAATGTAACACAAAATGAGCTTCTGATCTATAAGGCCATATTTTCATGGCCTTTGATGATTAAATCTTTTTTCTGACAAGACACATTAAATGAATGTGTTCATACTCAATCAGCTGCTTACTATCATGTGCAAATACAAACTTCTATAAGAACTTTTTATAAAAGCTAATATAGTTGAGAGGACTCAGTGACTCTTTCAGCCCACTGTAAGTTGTTTTTCTCATAACTGGCATGTCAAGTAAGTGTGTGAGTGTGTGTGTATGTGCATATACATGTGTGTGTGTATGTGTGTGTGTGTGTGTGTGTGTGTTGCCCAGAGTTGTTTTCTTGAATCTGTGGACTCAAATGATCCCTAGTCTCAGCCTCACAGGTAGCTGGGATTACAGGCCTGTGCCACCATGCCCAGCTTTCAAGATTTGTTTATATAGGAGTGGTTATCCATGCTCAAATCTTTACTATTCCAATATGATTTGAAGTTTTGAACAATATGACAGATTCCTTAGGATAACCAATATATTAAGAGTGCTGGGAATTTAGTTTCCATGTAAAACTTGTTTCTTTTCTCCTTTTAATAGTGTGCAAGTACGTATTTTTGATAATGCTAAATTATATGCAAAGATTTGAAGCAAGTTAAAAATTATATCAAAAGCAAAAAGGAAAGACAAAGTTGGAAGCATCCTCAGGAACTCCTACTCTAAAATCCAAATTTGATAGCTTTGTAAGCAGATACTACAACACTGCGAACTTAAACGCACTTGGTGCTTTACTGATTGTGCTGCAAAATCAATTCAGCTCTTCTCTGTTATGAGAAGAGCTTCTAAAATAAATTGTCAACTTCTCTTGAGATTCATGATCAAAGCAAATATGAACCAGACACAATCCATTTTTTAGAAACTTAGTTATAAAAAAAGAAATACCAAGTCATTTTTGGGTTCCTACTTGCTTTCCATTTTCATAAGCAAACCAACATTAGGAGAATAGTCTTCTACTTAAAGATTTTTTGTTGTTTGCTTTCCAGTTGAGGAAAAGTCGGTTTTCTTAACAGCAAAAATATTTTCATTATTTTCATGTGTCTTTTTTGGCTCAGTGTATCTCAGAGTACATATGTTAGTTGTTGTTGTTATTATTATTATTCATGTATTTGCTTTTTAAAAGAGCAGTTTAAAAGAGCAGTTACTTTTATAAAGTAAAGGTTGTCTGCAAGTATATAAAAATTGAGATGCAAATATATAATATACCTCTTTAAAATCAGCAGTCACTTTTTGTTCTGGTGTCTCTCTCCTTTTCATTGTTGAATAACTGCTGTTTAAAAATAAAGGCCAGTTTTACTTAAATGTTTCTATTTTATATTTTAGTTTCCTGATTTAAACTGGCCAGTAAAATTGGAGAATTGTGGTATATTTCACACTAACAAAGGACTGTAATATAATAATTACTTTAATTAAACACCAATTCAGTTAATTTTGTAATATGCAAGATACATTAATAAACATTGTCTTTGACGTTACTGTTACACAGCAAATTCTCTTCTACTAGTTAGTGCACTTCTGTTCTAACTAGATACCTAAAATCCAGGATGCTAAGATTAATCAGTTGTAAATGTGAAGGAGCTGTGTTTGTTGTAGCAAACAAAGGTTCTGTAATTTATCCCGACTCATGACTTGATTTCATCAAAATGGGTAGTGATTACATATGTGGATCAGAGTCAGCATTTATTGGCATTATAGAAATGTTAATATATTAGAAAAGAGACACTTTGGGTGAGAAGTTCAATTCTTTGGATGGGGTGGGGAGAGCAATAATGTCTTTAGTGTTTTATGTAAGGGGATCACTAATCATGTAGAGATTTTTTTTCTCTCTGAAATTTTGAATATTAAAAAGGAAAAATTTTTTTTTAAATACTATGTTTGGATTTCAGTGTGAATATTTATCTTAAATATTTTTAGAAATACAAGGCATGTGCTGAATAAGCAAGTTAGACTAAAATTTGACAGATCAAATCTTTGTTGAAGTTACAGTTCAAAGTCTTTATTGATTTTCATAGAATTTTTATAAGCTATAGTTTCTTGCTACAATAATCCTCCTTCTAGTTACTAACACAAGGCTTAGGCAAGTAGTAGACTTAGTTTATTTTGTGACTGTTCATTTATTTCCATTCAAACAATTTTCTTCAGCTGTCACTCTGACATCTAAATTTGGTAGTTCCTAGTAAAAGCATTGTAGTTTAGTAGCTTCACTTTCAATTATTTAGGATCTCTAAAGGAACAGACTAAATGGAGTGATAATATTTTTGGCACTTAAAGAATATGTTTTTATTTTGTTCTGTCTATTTTGCAAAACCCACGGTCAATACCTTGCCATTCAAACTGTATGAAGGCATCTTAGCAATTTGGCCTCAATTTTGTAATACATGTCTTATTTCTACCCTGAGGGAAGCATACAGAGAGAAAATTTGCTCCTCTGAAGCCTGTTTTTTAAATTTTGACTTATTTCAACTGAGTTAGTTTTTTTCTTCAACTGTCACTGTGACATCTAAATTTGGTGGTATTGTTGTCCAGTAACTTCACATACCTTTATTTAGGACTTCGAAAACAACAGAACAAATGGATTGATATTCTTGGTGTTTTTAAAAAAAATCTATGTTTATTTTGTTCAGTTTCTTTGGAGAAACTATGGTCAGTCCTTTAATTGAGGGGATATTACCTTGTGGCTCTCTCTATTGATTCTTCATTTTGAAGGAGGAATAATTAATTACAGAGGGTTGATTTCTTTTATAATTTCTTTTTTTCCCCATCTCTCTTCAAACCTATTTTTTATTTCCTTCATCTCCTAGCTCTTGTTTGCAAGAACTCCCTTTTTTAAGTGTGAAGACTTGAATGGCCACAGATTTTTGCTAAATTGTGAAATAATTTTTTTCTGGAGTTTATTTATTCTTCACTTGCCTTTTTTTTGGAGGGGGGTCACATAGATTTACTATTTCCTTTCCTTTCTACATCCAATTTTCCTTGGTTGGCTGTTGTTTTCAAGGTCAAGTTTTGTTGAATAATGATATGGGTGAAATTCAAGAGAAATACTATGAGAGAAATAACAGGAATATAGTCAACTCCATTTTCATCCATTGTCTCTTGTGTCTTCACCAGCACTGTTGTCCATGTGATTCAGTTTTCACTACCAGTTGCAGGAATTTAACAGAATCACAGTGAGATGCTGGTGTCATATGTTTGCCTATAGTGATATTATATACATCTATAGCTGACCAAAGTGAACAACCACAGAGATTTTTTTGTTAGCATGTTTTCCTCTATCATATTATTAAATCTATAATCTATTTTAAGCAAAAAAGTGAGCCTGTTAGTGCACAAATTGAGAAGTACCCTGATGCCTCCAAACTTACATACTGTAAAGTGGTCTGATCGTCCAGGTATACAAAATAAAACTTTTAGTGTGTACAAGAGCTTTAATAGAATTGGTGCACAGATAGAGAAGGAAGTATGTAATTTCTCTGTAAAACACCCATTTACCTCATGGGTAAATGCACAGAGTTGGCCCAAAGTGGCACCACTTAGGCATGAAAATTCTCACAAGAATTTACACAAGTTTAAATCACTTTCTGATGGGGAACCATAGAAGAGGGATAGAAGGGCCCAGGCAAGTCTAGAATGAAAATAGTAAAATCAAGTACAAATCAAAATAAGAACGATCATTTTCAGCTTCCCCACAGGTCTCTTATAATGTATGTCTTCCAGGTGTCTTCACATGACTTTTTTCTATCTGCTTCCTCCTAAGTCCCTCTCCAGGTATCTGCCCTCCCTGTCTCATCTGTATCTCCAGCTTCATTTGGCTGCTAAGCCCCGCTCCTCCTTAGGTGGAGCAGGGACTGCAGTACTTACTTATTTTATAGATATGTCTCCATAATAAATCTGTTATTTCTCATTCAGATGGGCCTCCCTAATGTTGTCTCTCTGTTGTAATTTTTCCTTATTCACTGCTCTCCCCTTTCAGATCACTTTGGTCCTGGATTGTATGATATTCTCCTGAAACACTCAAACCTCAATGTTCATTACCAGTAGACTGTGTCTACCCTAGTCATTTTGTTCTGTACATAGCTCAGATTTCTTGTGCAGTTAGAAATAATTCTGCTTAGGGTAGGTGTCCCTAGTTTTCATTGAAATGTATTTTTCCCCTTTACTTTCTTTTCAAAACAAAAATTAACTGAGAGGGAGTTTGTCAGCAAGTTTTAAATTACTTTTTATTACCCAGGTCATTTAAAAAAATTAATTAATATAAAATAAATGCAGTTTCTCCACTGATCTATAGGTTTTTGTTGAAAACTCTTATGTACAAAAAAAATGTAACTTGAGTTGTGTGTTTGCATGACAATGACCTAAAAAAACCTTAGTAAAATGTGTCACTTGCTCTCACTAGGTTTCAACTTGTCCTAGTGTATTTTTAGCACTTGGATGGTTTAGATATAAAGAACCATTTAAAGTAAGACTGAAGAAAATATACTAGGACCTTTTGGAAATAACAACACCAAAAATATCTTTTTAGTTATACTGCACCAGTGGGGGGCAAAAAAAAAAAAAAAAACATTTTGAATGACGTTTATTTCAATGTTAAGAGAGAAGTGAGACAATTATCTACATTTTTTTCTCTATCAAATCTTGCTTATATTTCTGTAAAGTCAGACAAATGAAATGTTCCCTATAAAAAGTAGGTAATCTGAGATCCTTGAATTTAATTGTGATACATCCCTTTAATGGCAACTAGATTACTGACAGATTCTGTTGTTGGGAGATGGGGGCAGGCTTTTTACTAAACGTTCTTTGCCTGCTTTTTTTCTAAACCAGACTCAAACCTTAACCTATTGAAAGCTGTGCAAAAGCCTTTGTTAACCCTTAGGCTACCACTGACTAGTTACCTTTGTCATTCAGATACCTGCAGCTTGTAGACTGTCCCAAGGCCTCTAACCTACTGAAGAAAAAAATTTTTGAAGAACACTTTAAAAAGTGGGCTGCCAACTGCAGCCAGCTTGCTGTGAAATTCCAAAACCAGACCTTTCAAAGCCAGGCCAAACTTACAAAGTGAACAAACTATTTATTACTAAACAAAGTTGATTGCCTAAATATAAACTACAAGATAATTGCATAAGAAACCTGATTACCTCACCATTGTCCAAAACTGTCCTTTTAGTTTCTGATCACCTCACCATAAACCCAGTCAATCTGAGTTCAGCAAACACATGCTCCAAAAGGAGGCCATCCTTCATTTCCTCCTTTGGCGTGTGCTGACTTTCTCCAACCATGTTGTAAAAGGCATGACTTCTTTTTTTTTTCTTCTTCTTGTGGTGTCCTTTTCAATTCCAGGAAAATAGAAAGACTCCAAGACACAGGAACCAACAGCATGTCCATCTCAGGTCTCCTCATGGCCTCTCCAAAAGTGTTTGAGTCAAATTAAATAAGACAAATTCCAACACAGAGTTCAAATCTCCAAACTCTATATAGACTCTTTCAGCGTGTGTGTGCACACGCACACACACATGGCTTATGCATGTGAAAGCCATGAGTTCACTAGCCCAGGCAAATGCCATGGGCCTATGCTGCCTTTGGCCATGTGGTCAGGCTCACATTCTTCTTTCTAAAATGGTTGAATCTCAAAAGTGACATCTCCTTCTAAGCTCTTTTTATGTCTTCACTCTCCCCCACCCCCCCATTTCTGGGAACAACTTTGTCAATCATGTAACAGTATAAAAACTTTGTTTTCCTTCCTCTTCCACTCTTTTGCCTTCTGAAAGAACACTATGTATTCTAATCTTGAAATTTACAATTTTAAAGTAATAGGAAAATGACACCTTTTATCAATATATGGATGGCATCAGCAATATTAATGGCAAGTACCAATTCTAAAGCAACTGGGAAATAAGTCCATTTTTCTTGCCCATTATCAGTTATGTTGTAGAAAGTACCCTCTAATAATTCCACCAACATTTTAAATTGAAATTTGAATCAGGTAGCCTAACAAGTAGATGGATTTGGGGGGGGGGGGCATAATTTTTGCATATTGTCTAAATGGTAAGTTTTTACAGTTTCTTCTATATTGTTTCCTTGCAATTAGTTTTGGTATTCAGAATCATTTCCTATATATTAATTTTGTGAATAAGCACTGATATATACATTTATATCATTGCATACTTGTATATGTGTATGTACATTCATATATATATGTGCATATGTATATATATGCACATCTGTATTGCTAGACACAGGGAGAGAGCAATGAAAGAGCAATGAAATGCTCAACTATTGTATTCATTAGATTGTGCTGACAAGGAAAATATGGTGAAAGTTTCTTCTGCAAAACAAGTGATGAACAAAGTACAAGATGAGAAAGGAAGGAACACGAAGTCATAGAGATTCTGATAATTAGCTTAAGTGGAAAATATAAGTAGATTTAAAAGGACTGAGAAGAAAGATGAAGATGAGGGAAAAAGAGAAAGTTATGCAGATACTATACATATTCTATGACTTCTTAGGCAGGGCATGAAAATGCAGAATGCCATGTCAAGGTTCAAAGGAAAGGTGATACAGAATTTTATTCTTTCCTGAATTTTAGAAGTAATTAAAACTAATGGAAGGTTTATTTGAAGTTTTCTGTTATGAACAACCATTTTAAACACCTCATTATTAAGTTATCTAGAATAAGCCAGACTACCCAACAAATGTTTTCTTTTTTGATCAGAAAAATTCAAATATTTGACTTGACATCTGGCAGACATACAAAAGAAAAACAAAGGAATATGCACCTGTGATGACTTTCATAGTAAAAACCTTAAGTTGCCTCTTCAGTTCAAGTACCAGAAGGTCATGTGAGTCACATACAGTGGTGACTTCTTCATTCATTAAAATGCAATGCCTACTGCATGCTAAACATGTCAGAAATCTAGTTTACTTCCTTTTTGTTCAATGTTGCTTCTGAGTCTCTGGCTCACTCTCTTAGATTGTGTCCACATGGATAAAATGAGATCAAGTTATAGGCTGTCCCTACATTTTTAAAATCTAGAATGTCACAATTTAAAATTAAGCAATTTTTATCTGATTTTATCTATTAACTGGAAATTGTAAGGATTTTAGCCTGCCTGATGTTTTTCACTTCATATCCTCCAGTGTCACTGTTTAAAATCCAGGCACATGACATCATTTCTTTAATATAAATATGCAGCAGCATTTGCAACTAGGAGGCACAAAGCAAACATTGATTATGCATCCATGCTATGTCAAGTATTTTGCTGGAAGCTATGTGGCCTACATAAAGAATCCAGATAACATTGTTACTATCTGCAAGGAGCTCTGAGGTTTTATAGGAAGGTAAGACAAAGATAACACAAACCATTTGGAAGACAAAGAGCTCAGACAGTATTTCAAGTGCTAAATTGGTGCTACAGACATTGTCTGGGTGACTTGTGCTATGGGGAATCAGAGTAGGAAGGAATCTCCTCCTGGGATCCTTGGAACTCAGGCTAATGAACCTTAAGTGAAGGGATTGACTCCCTGAATTGGTGAGCTCAATTATATTCCATAGCCATGGGCTATACCCTGAACTCCCAAGCTATTTTGTAAAGTATTATGTTAATGAAGAAAATAGATAGATACAGAAGGATAAATCCTCCTTGCTGGTTAATTCAATAAATGCTATTCAGGTTGATGTTCAGTGTAAGGATAATTCTAAGGAGGGCAATAAGAACATTTGTATTTGTGTCCTTAAGGAATTAGTGAAGCTTATGGTTATGAAAATAAAGACCAATGCAGTCAGTGATAATTATTCTCTTACTCAGAACCACCTCTTACACTCAAATGTCAGCTCTGGTGGAAGTTTTCTATTGCTTCCACCTCTGGATTTCTGGCTTTTTTTGAATTCACATTATATAATGTCAAACAGATTTTGAGAGCCATAAACTTTCCTAAAATATAAGCATTATTTATATGGCTGCGGATCCTAATTTGGCTATTATACATCTGGTATGTAATATGTTCTTACATTGCTTGTAATGCTTCCCTTCCTATGTCTTAAGTATTGTATAAATATTTCTTCAGTAGTCACCATTAATCAAATGTCAGATTGTATCAATGCTGTGGTAATTTAGATAGGAAAACACATTAACGTGTGCTCTCCCTCCAAGAGCACAAGGACAGTCATCATTCTTAAAAAGTTAAAGGATCCACAGTTTTATTTATTTTTTTCACTTTCAATTTAGAAACATCTGGGATGTTTTGGTTCAAGTGAAAATTGAGGCATTGCTGTAATGAATACTTCCTTTTACTTTGAAGAAGTGTCATAAACATTCCTTTACTTCTGAACTTTATATTTGCCTTTTCAAGGCCATACACTAATATAGTTAGCATAGCATTTCTGAGAAAGATATGAACACTATTAACTTTTTTTCAAAATGCAGAAACACATCAAAATTGGTTTGCCATTGACCAAAGACAGACACAAAGTTGGAGACAGACTACCTTGTATTTATGCTTAAACTCTTCTTTCTGTATCTTCCTTATCTTTTGTTTTGCTCTCTCTTTAAAGGAAGAAGCAACCAGTTTTTAATTTTTTTCTGGCAACCTCACAGAGACTATTAGTCTCTGAAAAACAAAATAGCAGTAGACCTATACAAAAGATTGTTTTGGGAGTTCTTTTAAAAAACATGATCGTAAGGTGTGCACAAAGCAAATAATTAATTCCCTAGGTAGCTGTGTTATCTGTATGCAGATATTAAGTTTAGTGTTCCATCAGTTTTCTAAAGTAAGGCAGAATAACTAATGTTTTCTATGCTCATTTATCTAACTCATTTTGACATAGGCAAATGAAGTTAAGCCCTTTTTGTGCTTTCTTAATACCAAGCACACCTTTTTGTGGCTGTCAACTGAAAACCAACCTTCTTCTATTACATTGGAAAGATTAATGACTGAGAAGGATCATCTAAGTTAAATAGTAATATGGAAAGACAAAAAGATAAAAAAAGTAGATATGGCCACAGCTTACTCTGGCCAATATCATTGGTAACAGACTTATTGCTCCAGTCTCCCAGGACCCTGTCACTCCCAAATCAAAGCTCACTTGGTTTTTCTAGAATAAAATTTATCTTAATCCTGGTGACCTCAGACACAGAACCCTTATCTTGCTTTTGTTTCCTCTACTCTTACTTTTGTAGCAGTTGCAGTTCAATTTATCCATGTACGTGAAAATAACACTGTTCAACCAGGATGGTTCTTGGAAAACCTGTAGAGCCTCTGAGCTCAAAACACTTCCTCAAAACTTATCTTTATGTGACCATTTTCTTAATTTGAACTTACTCCTCTAGTGCATTTGAAGGAAATAAGAAACAAGCCCAGATAAAGTATTTCTAAATGTGTGATAAGCCCTGTTTATATTTTAAATGTGAATGAGTGTGGTGAGGAGGACATGCACATGTACAGGACATGTATGATGTGCAGATGACCTTTTTGGTCTTGTATCACTATCACCTTTGTTTTTTTATAAGTTGAAAAATTTAAACTTTTACAGGGAAACAATCCTAATGCTACAATTTTAATTACAAAAATATTTCAGTAACAGCTTGATATTTGCATGTGATGTTGTAAAAATCATCCTTGGTTATTTTATTTTAGTCATATCATCATTCTTTCATTTTAGAATAATGGATGAATGCCTGGAGAATTGAGAATTTATATTGGTTTTAGTTACTATATTTCTTCTCTTTTTCCTATTGAAAGTGGGCAAAAGACTTTTTAATTTAATATTTATACATACAGGCCTGCTTCTCTCTATGAAGGTGGATGCAAGCAGGTCATTAGCATTTACCTTTAACCTTTTCCTTAACCTTGAGCACCTCTGCCTGCTTCTCTCTACTAAGCAGACTGCAAACTGTTCATTAGCATTAACCTTCAACTTAAACTTTACTGGATACACCTATCTGCCTGCTTCTCTCTACAAAGCAGGCAGCAAACTGTTAATTAGCATTTACACTGTACCTGCCTACTATTGATATGCAAACATCAGCTACCAGCTTCTCTCTGCTTTCTTTCCCTCTTTCAGACCTAAAAAGAAAAACTTAGAAACACAGTTTAAACTCTTGTGGGTTCTTTCCACCATCCCTAGCCTTCTCAACCAAAGTACCAAACCAATGAAAGACTATCAGTGTAGACTAATTTATTTCTAACAAAGTGATTTTCTAATTATCCTAATACCTACACAAGAAACATGTAAGGAAAACTCCGATTACTTTAACATTGTCCAAAACCTTTCTCAGCATTGTCCAAAGTCCTTTCCCCAAATTGCTCACAGAATCCTCAGTCTCTCAGTCCTGATCATGTCACCAATGTCAGCCAGTCAGAGTTCCTCTCCACGTGTTTGAAGACATCTTTCTTTGGCACGCTCCTTTGGCGTGCTCCTCCTTGTCTTCCATGCTGCTTTCTCCTTGTTGTCTTCAGGTAGCAGGAACTTCATGGTACCGGACCCAGCCAAGTTCACTTTCTTTTCAGGCCTAACTTTTGCACAGCCTCTTTCAGATACAAGTCAAACTCAGCAAAACAAATTCCAACATGGAGTTCAAATCTGCAAACTTCTTAACCGCATTTAGCACACATGCTGCCAGCCCAGGCCAGTCAAGGGCTGCAGGCCCCCGGTGGCCACATGTGAGCCAAGCTCACATGGCTCACATCTTTACAAGATGGTCAATTCCTGTCTCTCCTCCATTGAACCTCTCTATCCGATCTCCATATTGGCCTCCAATCCCATATTCGAATCCCTCTCTTCGTTTGCACACCCTTTATATACCCTGATTTCCTGCCTTCCAGGAAATCTGTTTCACCTTGACCATTTCACTTCTTTCTCCCACTGCATCTCCCTGAAGGGAAATTCCAACTAAGATCATTCTAACATTTTAGCATACCTGTCCTTGAAATCTGCAATCTTAAGCAGGAGACAATGGGGGAGTGGGGGTGGGTAGCACACCCTATCACTGTTGGAATCAGAAACAGGAAGTCTTATACATTCTGTCTAGGAAATAATGTTTCATGCTGTAGTGTGGTAGAAGTATCCAGAACTAAAGTGTCATGATTTAATTATGGTTGTACTGGTGTTTATGATTAAGGAGACTGCAGTGATTCCACTGACTGCTCTTCATGGCAAGTCAGAAGACTACTTTCTTCTAATATTTTTCCTATAATACATAGAGAAAGAGTTACGTTCACATAAAGAGCACCTGCTCTTTTCTGATTCTCTGAACTTGCAAAGATGAATTAACAGGATTTTGCTTCTTTTCAGGAGTTACAAAAAATCAGACTAGAGAACATGTTTTTTCATTATTTATTTCTGTTACCCAATGTTTCTTCAAGGGATACCATACCACCTATATAAAATACCCAGAATTGGTAACCTGATCTTTTTCTAGGTTAAATACCATAGGAATGAAAGTACAGTCCTTTACTTCTCTATCCGATAATGTTAAGCATGTCTATATTGATTATCTTTGAAAAAGAAAAACCAGATACAAAACTTTTTTCATAGGAGATATGTATTGATGTAGATATTATTTTTCCCAAGCAATTTTTAGAATATTATTTTGGGATTATCCTAGAAATCTCAAACATTATTTTGGGAATAGCCTAGAAATTTAGTTTTATATAAAACCATTTATAAGTTACATATGTTTGGTTTATCTCATCAATTGCCATAGGTCTCCATTTTTTCTTGACAACATCTGGCACCCCAAACTTTCGCTGGTCCTGTTAATGGTATTTTCCAAAGAAAATAGATGTATGATGCTGATATGATATTGATTGATGGCCTTGTTCCCACTTATCTCCAAAGACAGAAGCCTTAAAAGATAAATTTGCTGAAATGCTCCCTTAGTGTTCATCCAATTGTATGTACAGAACATTCAAAATCTGTTAAGGAAATTGAAATGTAACTCTCTTCTAATGTTCTAGAGGAGTATCTGCATATCACTATATAATGCAGGGAAATTATCCTTTCTCTGGAGTACATTACAATCTTCTCATTAACCTGCTTGCATGCATTGTTTATTATTATTAATAATAATACTTTTTAAAATTCTTGTTGGTTATCTTACTGCTGATGGGAATGCCTGATAATTTCTTTTTGTTTCTGCACCTTTCTGACTGTAATTTACCTTCTTTCACAATGATTGCTTTGTCATTTATCTGGTTTTGAATCTTGCTTTTGAAAAATGCTTTCTTTTTTTAGAAAGAGTGAGTGGCTAGTTTCCGTGGATATGAAATGTTAATGGATCTCTAGAGACCTACTCACTGTTCTACAGTGTTATCTGTTCTGCTTGTGTATGTGTATGCACTCAATTGTGTTGCATTTTCTTTTTTTTAAATCACTGGAGATTTTTTTCACTCCTTTTCTTTAAAGGAAAGCTGCATCTAGTTTTGTTGTAAAAATGGGTTCAATATACCTTATAGCCACGTTATCTATTAATTAATAAATCTATGGTTATTGTTGTCACAATTATCTACTAATAAGGTATAATCTGAATAATTCACAAATAAGTGGGTTCAGTTTGAGACTACCACAAACATGTAGATATCTCAGTGAAGCAAGCTACACAACTTTTTTGCCTTTTCAGTGCATATAAAAGATATTTACACTACAATATAGTATATTAACTGTGCAAGTGTATTATGTCTTAAAAATGTGCATGCATTAATTAATAATATTTATTGCTAGAAAGTGCTAGACATCATCTGAGCCTTAAGGGAGTTGTAACCTTTCTGCTTGTAGAGTGTCTTGGCTCCATGCTGATGGCTGCTGACTGAGCAAGTTAGTGTAGTTGCTGAAGTTAGGGTAGTTGTGACAACTTCTTAAAATAGGAAAACAGTGACAGTTGCTGCATCTATAAGCTCATCTCTTCTTGAAAATATATTTGTTTCATGTTTTGTTATTTGAAAATATTTTACCGAGTGTAGAACTTCTTTCAAAATTGTAGTCAGTTCTCTCAAACAAACTCTACAGCTGTTTTATCATATTTGTGAAATAATCAAATGTTTATGAAATAATCAAATGTTTATGAAATAATCAAATGTTTATGAAATAATCAAATGTTTCAATAGTAACATTGAAATAATCAAATGTTTATTTCACCAATGTTCACAGTGCCCTTATCAGAAGATGATTCCATCTCAGAAACCAGTTGTTCTGCTTACTCATAGAGAATATCTCCTCATTCATTAAAGTATTTTTTTTCATAAGATTACAATAGTACAGCTACATCTTCAGGTTCCAAATTCTAGTTCAAATTATTCAAATTATAGTTCTTTTGCTATTTCTACCATCTTTGTGTTTACTTCCTCCACTAAAATGTTGAACCCTGAAAAGCAAGTTATGATAGTTGGGATTGATTTATATTAAATTCCTTCTAATGTTGATATCTTGACCAATTCCTATGAATCACATATTCTTCAGAGCATTTTAAATGGGGAATACTTTCAGGGGATTTTCAATTGACATAGCTTCAGTTCATCAGAGGAACCACTATCTATAGCTACTATAGGCTTAAGAAATATATTAACAAATATATTTATTTTTTAAGCAGTCTTGAAAGTTGAAATTACTCCTTGACCCATAAGTTACAGCACAGATGCTGTGTTAGTAAGCATGAGTAATATCAATTATACTTGTAGATATCTGTCAGAGCTCTTTACCAATGA
>PVHY01000171.1:233940-296010 GCA_004024945.1 Uropsilus gracilis
TTTTTTTTTTTTTTTTTTAATCATCCACTTGTTCACTGGAGTAACACTTTAAATTTCTTTTAATAACTTTATTTGCATTCATTCACAGCTTGACTAACTAAGGTCAGCAGGTTTACCTTTTGCCTATCTGGGTTTTCACATGCAATTCTCATTAAGTAAGTGCATCTGTTTACAACTTTTGATTTAGAGTGAGAGACAGATAATACTTCCTTTCTATTGATTCCTTTGAAGCCATTCTGAGGTTATTAATTGACCTAATTTTAATATTGTGTCTCAGTGGATCGGGAGGCCCAAATGGATGGAGAATGATGGGAGGGATGAATTGAAGTTTAGCAGAACAATCAGAACATAAAACATTCATCAGTTAAGCTCATTTTCTTATAATGGTGTGATTTGTGATATCCCAGAATAGTTGCAATAGTAACAGCAACAATTTCAAGCCATATATTACAACAACTGATATAATAATAATGAAAAAAGGTTGATTATAGCAAAATTTTCCAAACTGTGACAGAAAGACAAAAGTGAGTATATGCTGCAGAAAAAAAGAATGGTGCTAATGTGCTTGTTGGACACAGGGTTGCAACAAAATCTTCCATTTGTTGCAGTATTTATAAAGTACAATATAGCAAAGTGCAAGAAAACAAGGTAAGCCTGTACTCATTTCCCATACAAACCATTTAGTGCATTAGAAGAAATATAGCAGATTGAAAACTTCACTCAGTGCACTATGTTCATTAAATCTTAAGGACCCTTATGATTGAACCTGAGAAAGATGAAAGCAGTAACAGTACATTGATTTTACACAATGTCACTTGCTAAATGGTCTCAAAACAAGAGTGGAACCTTAGAACAATTCTGGTCTGTGCTGATCCCAAGCCAAATATCCAATCAATAGATGCAAACTTAAGCCAATGTCTAAGGATGTAACTTGCACCCTAAACAAGCTGCATTGTTGTATTGGGTGTGAAACACTGACAATGAGACAACACTATTTGAAGACCTTGAGAAGTATGCATGCCCTGAGTTCTTAGTGCAGTATCACTGATCTTAATCTTCACTTTGTTTTTCTCTTTATTTCATTTCCTTCATTCTCAGTGACCAAATCATGTAATTTTTTTTCTCTATCTGATCCTTTTTTCCTCATTTTATGGCTTTCTCGATTTCTGCAATATATTTATTTAACCACAGAATTTAATTCAACACATTATATATGGCCTGAAAATGTTTCAAAACAACCCCCCCTATGTGTTTGAAGAACTAGTAATTGTCTAAAGAGCTGAGTATAGAGATTGGCTTCATTTGAAGTCCTTGAATAATGGACAAGTGTAGATCCCCTTTGATTCATTCAGTCAACATTTGTTGAGTGTACACATGGTGCCATATTAAAGAACTGTATTATTTTCATTAATTTAATAAGGAATAGGTTCACAAGGTACCTGAGAAATAAATCACTGAAAAGACTTTCTAGTATTATTCTTGTTCAGTAATCTTATGACCTACAACAGATAATCTGCTGTGTTTTTCATTTCCTTGGTAAAAATTGTCAATCATTTACCAGTTAGATTCCAACAGGAAATCTAGAAATGGAAAGAAGGCAATGTGATGGGTAAAAGTCGGCCAGTGTGTCATGTTACTCAGTAGGAAACATGATTTTCTACCCTCTAGTGGGAAATCTTTTAAAGCATTTCACAATGTACTGTTAATCCACCAGGGAATGAGCACTATGCTGTTTTAACCAGGTAACTATAAAGGGCATTATGTTTTGTTGTTTTTTTGTCCAAAACCTCAGAATACAAGAACATAAATAAATAGATTTGGTCTTGGTGAATATATACAGCCTTAACTGAGTTCATGCCTGGTCTTCCTCAACTAGAATAAAATGAAGAAAATGATACCCATGCAGCTACACTTGGAGAGAACATGCTTTTATAGTTCCTTTTATGTTCACAACTTAAATTGACTGCTGAAATAGGGTAATGAATCCTTTTCTGAATCTGACTCATGTTTGTGACAATGGAACCTACTAACACTCATAATCATTCCATCTTGGAATGATTTTGTTCTTCTAAGTGGGAATTATTTTAACATGTATTCACAAAACAAATCAGCCAGGGTGGTTTTTGCTTAATAACATTTAACCCAGCCTTTTTAATAGTAACTGTAGTAATTATAGATTTTACACCAAGAAGACCTCTGTAATTACATAACTTGGTTTTAGTAAAATTGGGCTCATTTTAGATTGTCATTTTTGTAGATTTTTTGTAATATTGATTTTGGATGGAGTTACCAGACCAGTCATGTGGGGTATATGATTTCAGTTAATAAAAACATTGACTGCTAAAAATTCTCAGCCAATAAGGTACTTATTTATCCCTATATTTGTATCTTAGCTTTTCTTAATTATAGAAAGAATGCCTATATAGAAGTAAAATATCCTTCACTGTATCATTTCACAATCATAAAATATAGAAAACACTCTAAACAATTATTGCTTAAAGTCAAATAAGGAGGAAAGAGAGTATCCTTGAAAATCATTTCATATTATCTACTGCAGTGCCTCACTATTAACACAGATCCATACTTCAAGCTCAGTAAATGAAACACTTCATTCTACGCTGGGATCAAGTTCAAAATTAGTGACCGTTTTAGAGAAGTGATATTTTAAACTCAGAAATTAGCAATAGAAATTATTAGAGGGGTTACCTGAAACAAACCCTTATTTTCAAAAGATGGAAAATGAGGACTTAATTGAATAGCCGAAACGGTTCTATTTGGATAGTTTTGATAAGTTTGATGACATCCCCAAAAATGATTAGCATGTCTCCCTTTTAGAGAGTGACATAGATGGTACTTCATTTCATGAATATAGTTGTGTCTTAAAACTTAAATCTACGAAATTCACATTTCCTTCAATTTTCCCTGCACTTTATTTCAACCTCACATTCCATTGACTAGAAAGAAATATTGCTGCCTTCAAAAGTGCCATCAAAGAACTTTCATTTTTGTCACCTTTCAATTTAACATCAGAATAAATGAACCTCTCTGGGCTTACCTGGAAGATTTTCCTAGTTACATAAATTTGAAGACAAAGTCTGGGAAAGTCATTAAATATTTTGAGAACCAGTACTTGTGACTTCAATTGCAGTGCCAAATTTGACTTAGGGGGATGAGTATATAACTATCCTGGGTATCTGTAGAAAGTTCATTTCTCTCAGTGTTTCAGAGTAGGGTTGCCTTCTAGAATTTAAATGCTCAATCTTTGCAAATTGGAAGGAAAAGTAAACAGTTGAATTAGCAGTCTGCCTGTGTCAACCATATCCTGGGAGTGGGGATGGGATGTTGAAAAGCCCGTAGTACCTGTCAAATCTTTTTGAGGATATTCTTCTTTTTTAATTGAAAATAAAGAAGATGGTACAAAATTCATTAACCATATATTCCCACTTGGTCCCCCAATTTAACCTGCCTCAAAATTGAATTTGTACTTTGAAGCAGCCATCCAGGAATAGAGAAAGAGACTGGTCTCCTGAGGATCCTGAGTCTTGTTTTCAAAAGTCTCAGTTTTGTCTTGCTGAAAACTGTACTTCTAATATACAACTTAAACTGCTGTTGTTTTCTTCATCTATCTTGACTTAGGCCTCATCCAAAATTGTCTTTCTTTTCAGGAATTTTATTTCCACTAGTTAGATATGTGTCGGTGTGGTCTTATTTCAATTGTGTAGAACTTTTTTTTTTTCCAACAAAAAGCTTCAATTTCTTTTACCACTGGTGTTTACTATGCATGAGAGGAAGTAGTTGAACAGGAATTAAGGTTTGTTTTTTTTGTATCTTAAATTTCTCTCCTACTGTGCTGCATTATTATATTCCACAGAAGAAGATATGCTGAATCCCCCAATTCAACCAATTCCCTAGTGCCTCCCCTCTTACCTCTTAGATGTAAGCTTATGAAAGTGATCCCTTCACATTGCAACCTCCATGAAGCTGCATGTTTAATACAATAATTTCTTAGACAATGACAGGCAGCTATCTTGTCCTGCCAAAATCATGTGGTATGACAATTTTTCAATAGGTGAAACTATTTGAGAAAGATTTGCTTTTTTTTAAATTTGCCTGAGCATATCATATAAGCTGCTAATAACAATCCTATTATGTTCCTGGATAAAATAAATCAAAGTAATGATTATGATATAGAATGACTAGATTTTTTCTATAGTGAGTTTTAAATATTTTATAGTAAGGTGAAACAAAGTTAAAAAGTGCAAGCATTCTTTCAACGAGCAGTGGGTTCCATCACTGCCTTACTCTGTGCACTAGTGAAAGGTACAAACATGCAAATAGCTCTGCCTCATTTAGAGGGGCTTGAGCCAACATTGTCACATTTGACCTTATCACTCATCTATGTAGTGTAGTTGGTAAACTAAAACCTTAATTCACTAAAGTGCTCTGAGTTCATAAATGTCAAAATTTTGATCATCAGAGGCAGCAAACCAGCAAGTATAGTAAATTAAGCAAAAACAGAGAACCAAACAGCAATCAAACCAACATGCTAAAATAATATTGTACAGTTAAACCTTTCCATTAAAAAATGTCCTGGAATTGTTAGAAGAATGAGGACACTGCAAGTGTTGAGATGACAAATGTAGGCATTTCAGGTAAGTTCCACGGAATATCTATTTCTTCTAGAGCAAAAATTATAGAAAATGTAGATAATTGCACACTGGAAATGACCAATTGGGGTTCCTGAATTTATTACTGACCATGTTATGAATCAAGGGTAAGGATTCTGCACAACTAGTGTGCATACAAACTAAGGACTAAGTTAAACAAAAAGCTTGAGGGCAGCTAACACAGAGGCTGGTATGTGCCATGAATGTGATCATTTGTTGAACAGATGAATGATAGCAATCATTCAGAAGAATTATGTTACTCCTATGTATTGATGAGAGTTTAAACAGGATTTCTGTTTCCTTCTGATGAAGAAACAAATGTTAATTAAGAAGACTTCATCATGACTTGGTTTAATATTATTTATTTCTCAAATTTATTTTTAGTGGAGGCAAGACATCAATTATTATACTCATTTGTATTTTGCCTTAAAAATAACACTAGAAATTGTCCCCCTTTCCCTTTTTTGTATCTGGATCCATCTGATAAATTTCTATGTAAAGTCAACATTTTCAGTTTCCTTTTCTTCTTATAAAAGTATCAGTTGGCAACTGTTCCAGCCTTAATGTTGAAAGAGAAATCTGCTCTAAATTATTTTTTTAAATCTTTTTTAAAATAAAAAAATGGTAAAAAGCAGAAAATATATATATATTCAAATTGTGTAAATTATCTTTGGACATAGGAATATCTGTGTGACAAATACAAAGGAATTCTTTATGTGGTAATTCCAGGATGTAATGAAAGTTGTAGCACCCAAGTTATCAATGACATAAAAACACTGTATATTGGATATAAATCCAATTAAAAACAAGCTAACAAAAAAATAAAGAAAATGAAGAGATGCAAGTTAGCATGTATTAATGTAGACTATTAAGTATTAAGTATAAAGTTAAGTATTATACAAGGATAGTGTTTTAAAAAAATAAGGAAATGCAAGTAAGTTCTTTCCTGAAGAACTTATTTTAAGAAAAAAATATTGATAATAATATTCATTTGAACATCTCTTCTAACTTACATGCATTATCAGAGTAGCGACAACTGTTTTTCCTGTACAATTCAATTTGCTAGGAATCACGGAACTGCTGAGGATACATTATTCTCACGTGGAAGAAGCTGATTAAATTTAAACATCAAACTCAAAATATTCTTCATGCAACCTCTAACTCCTGCTCTTTCAATGAATGTATAACAGGAGACCCCTTTCCAAGCCAGACACCTAGGACCAACCTTTGATTTCTTCTTCTCTCCACATCCAATATATCTTCAGAAGTTCTTAAAATATTACCTCCTTTATGTTTTTCATATCTCTCTTTCTTCTTTCTGCTGGGCCTTCTTGCTTTAGCTCCCTCCCATTTATCCCATTCCCCATTGATCTTCAAACTGATTATATAATTTGCTCAGAGAAAATTCTCCACATGAGTCCTCATTTGATTTAGAATAAATTGCATCCTCCTTGGTATGCATCTTTTTGACATATCAAAGACCATCAGGGAAGAGTACGGGAAGGCAAGAGTCACAAGTGCGATCATTGTGTCTTCCAGGGTCAATGGTTAGGCAACTTGTGGAAGAGACATTGCTGTTCTGTGCTTCCCTTACAGATGTATTCTGGTATGTGTCCAGCCTGTTTCCCAGCATGCTATTGCTTCCTAGTGGTCAGAGAAACATTTGTTCACCTGATGGGTGAATGCCTTATAAAATTAGAGCGGAAAATGTCATTTCCGATTCTGAATCTGCTCCATACATCTTACTCATCGGTGTAGACAGTGTGGGTTTTATGGTTTCATATTGTAGTGGGCTGGCAAAGGAAATTGTCTTTGGTATTTGAGGAATCTACACAATATAGAACTTGAAAGAGAAATGGTATTTGTCAAACAAATAAGGACATAATAAATGAATATGGACAGGTACAGCAGTTTATAAATATTAAAATGGCAGAATAAAAATGCTTGAACATTTCTTGATAGGAAATTTTTCATATTACTTGAAAAACTAGTAACATCTTGTGAATAAAGTAATACTTTTCTATCCTTTACCACTTCCTAATTATTTGAGTTTTAATTTGCATAAGAATAAATGAAATTTGAGCTTAAAATGTTTACTTTGATATAGAACCTGCTTATTTTATTTTTAGAAGAGTCTGAATTTGAGTAATGGTAAAAGAGCATTTCTTTAGTCCATTCTTCAGGAGAAAGATTCCTTGTTTTTACATTTGTTCTTACTATTTCAGTGTTTCTATTGAGGTGATATTGATTATCTAAAAGCTCACCGTTCCTAACCATTAAGTATGATATTTTATTTTTTCTTTAGACTATAATATATTAATATTTCAACATACTGTATGTTGATATATTATTACATCATTTGTATATTATGTGACAATATATAAATGCATAACTTTGGCAATATGTAATTAATTAGTGTATTAGTACATTGATATATATTAATGAAATAATAGAATGAAATATTTATATATTGACACCTGTTTTAAATTTGACATGTGAATAGGAAAAAAGTGACTCACTAGTTTTTTGAATTATTCTTTTTCTCAGTACTCTAAATTCATAGCACTTTGATTATATATAATACTATATATAATATATATAAAAGAATCCAAAGAAATAACAATAGAATCAGTTTTACTATATCTAATGAAAATAAAAATATCACCAAAATAATTTCTGATGTTGTGTGCTTAATTTTTCTTACTTCATCATATGTTACATCTTGAAATACCTGCTGATATTTTAGGCTCTGAGGTATATACAAAGAATCATTAGAAATAGGTCTTATCCTTAAGATATGCTATTAGGTATAAACAATATGAAACAAAATCTGTAGGTGGAATTGACTCTATATGGATAATTAGGTGTTTTATTTTTGCTGTGTTTAACTTCAACAAAATAGACTGCTTATCTGGAGTTATCTCTTATAACTCACTGTATGTGGTGATTATTCCTCAGAATGTTGTATCAAATATTATATTATTATAAAATGATATATTATTTTGATTAGTGTATAAAAATAAATCTAAATGAAATTTCTCCAACTTTGATACTGAACTTCTCAGATAATGCTTTGTTTACTTTCTGTAGAGACATAGAAAATTTTCTTAGAGTATGAGGAAGTGAAATTCAGATGAAGAAAAACTTTCTCATTTGTATTGTTGACTTTGTTGCTGTAGCTCATTCTGAGCCTGATTAGCTTAGTTGACAGAATAATGTGAAGAAAAAAAAATGAATAATGGCTCATGGATAGCAAAGGAACACTGAACCAAGGAAGATTTTATTTGTGATTTTTGTAATAAGGAAGAGAGAGCTATAATTCAATTCCAAGGAGGAAAAAATGTCAGAAGTCTTTTTAAGCTTTGGCTTGAACTGCTGACAAAATACTAGGGTACACTGAGGGTGGGAATGGGAGGTTGGTCAATCTGGTCTGGTTCTGTGTGTTTGCTGATTAGTACTTATCCAAATCAAGCTTCTCCTCTCTTAGATCTCTATTTAGTGTTTCTTCATCTGAATTTCACTCTTTAAATGATCAAGACAACAGAAAATTCTCACTGTCTTTCCTGATGATTGATTTTAAAGAGTTGGCTCTCACACCCTTTAGGTATATATTCCTGAGTTGTAAAAACTGTCAAGAAATTGGGATAAAATCCTTCTATCAACCAGAAAGAGTTTATACTTTTTCTTAAGTGAATGTTCTGTATTCATATTCAAGCTGAGGTATCAGTGTGGATGTTAATTTCACTTTACTTTGGGGTCACGATATTCTTTTCCACATTTGTAAATGTGTGCCATTTTGTTTTAGTAAAGGAGAAAATAATTTAGAGATGGGGTGTATCTATATAAATTATTACCCAGCTTAAAATTTGCCTCTACATAAATTATAACCCTGAATGACTCAAAAAAGGGAATAACTTATTACTAGCTCGTTGTGAGAGGTTTTATTAAGAAACATTTCATATTAATTTATGACCTTGGACAAATCACTTTACCTCCATGAACATCAATTTGTTTAAAATTTGCAAAACAGATAATTATAGTTTCCCTAAAATATCAAATTTGTTTAATTGTCCTAATTATAGAAATCTACATGGAATATTTTGTCATTATATGTTAAAGACTATGTAAACATATTTTTGATGTAAAATGAGATACAAATATACATAGGTATAAACAAAATATAAGATGTAAGTGGTCTCAGGCTAGAAGGGTGCAGTTCTCAAACTGTTGCTCCCATCTCTAGGTCTAAGCCAACTGATACAGTTTTTCTCATCACTGAGTGAGGGAAAACAATTCTGAATATGAGAGGACAGGGACCTTTCAGGTACTCAAGTGGAAGAATCATATGTGCATTTTGGTCAGAGCTTAGTTAAATGGCCGTGTCAGACTACAAGGCAACATGGGAAATGTTGGCTCTAGTTATGCTCCCATCTTATACAATTTGGCTATATATGCATCTTCAAGAGATATTATTTTAAAAAGGGGAAATAATGGTGAATATCAGCAGTCTCTGACAGAGATAAATGGAGAAAATGATCAGTGTAACATAAACTTCTTAGAAGGTTATAATTGGGTAATATCAAACACTTCAAGATAATGTAATATTAAAGTACTAAAATTTAGCCAAATTTACAATATAAAGTATTCCCAATTTCTCCTTAGTCATTTCTTTTAATGCTTCTCAGTGTCTGCCACGTACAATTCCATTGGTAATATCCCATCAGTGATTGCAAAATCATCTTGTGTTAAAGGCCTGTTTAGCCAATTTATTGTTTTTCTTCTTTTTAAATGCTAAGTATGTTTAATGGGTAACCATGTTTGATACATGGGCTGTGCACCTAGTAACATCATTTGTCTCAGGATATTGTTGAATTTTCAGTAAGCTCTCTATGTTGTGTTTTAATTCTTGCAAATTGCTTGCCAATTTAATACTAGCTGCATCTAAACAGTAAGTAATTGCTTATGATAATGATGCAAACTAATTTGCTAGAATATGTTAATATTCACAAGGCACTTTTATACTGCCTGCTGTTCCAAAAATACTGTTCTCTTGGTTAAATGTAGCTTTTAGATGGCATTATTGTTACACATCTGACTAAAATTATCATTTCAGTTGCCTCTATTCAAAAGTCATATGAGCATAACTTCAATATACCAATGAAGGAACACAAGTCATGACATACATTTGATTAATGATTTAGAATATTTGAGAAAGGAATCATGTTCTTAATAATTAATTCTAATTAGTGATTGATGGCAGTAAGTAGACTATACTGATTTAGAAATGACCTCTTTCCCACAAGAGTAATAAAACTTAATTTAAATGACTTCAAAGACAGATGGTATCCAAACTTCATTTGAATACAATAACCAATTTAAAATAAATTAAACCTTCAAGAATGCTCTGGGTGTTTTTACCTTTAAAGTCTTTTCTTCACTTCTGAATGGTCCCTTTCTTGCTCTATTCTCTAACAGTTTCTAAATCATTTTTCAGAGACACTATTGGAAGACTTTAGACATCAACGATTTGTATTTTAAACCTGAGAATTTTTCGAGATTGGGTATATGAGTGTTCAGGAACCTAAGGTGCAAATGGGAAGCACTTTGTAATTTCAGTCTAGGAAGCTAGAATTTTATAAACCAAATACAAAAGAAAAAAAGGTTTAACATTTCACTGCTCTAGGGCTAACTTGGTACTTTAGTCCCTCTCTAATGTTACAATGACTTAAGCTTCAAAACTCAGTCTCACACATAGGTATATATTTTTACTTGGGTGATGTAATAGGAATGTCTCTGGAGGGATTCCCCCCCCCATCATTTTAAAATCCGTTTCCTTTGTTAAAATTTATTGGCTAAATATTTTAATGGGTTAAAAAAATTCCCTCTTTGCTTATAAATTTTACAGCAATCTACTGTGGCTGATCATAGTGTCAAAACTTAACATTTTTCTGTTTCTTATAACTTTTATTATGAAAATATCTAGATTGATATCTCAGAAAAGGCTACTGAATATATTCTTCTTGTCACCTTCATAAGCTATTTCAAAAAGCCTAGAATGAGAAATAATAAAGTGCAAAGTTATCTCAATTGTATTCTAATTTGCTATTACTATTGCTGTTATTGTTACTTTTACTATTGTGAGTGGACATTAAAAAATGAGAAGTGGTTTCATTTATGTTAAAGATGGAATGAAATGATTTTTGATAAACAGGAAATATCACCAAAACACTTATTAAATCAGTACCATCACGTTTTTGCACATTTGTTCTATCTTTGTTAGAGGAAATTTACATTTCATAAAACTGTGAATATACCAAGATACTAGAACTGTGATCTAATCTCTTTTTAACACTGACCTTGAACAGTTCTAATTTCTACTATAGAGTTTGTACTCCTTTTATCTAGAGACTTCATTCTGGAGACAAAGTGATAGGAACAATTCTGCTTAAAGTGCAGCAGTATTTTCTAAAAAATGTAACTACATATTAGTATAGTGTATCTATTCCTTATTCTTGGTGTTCATTTTGTGTTTTTGCTCATGAAAATTGTTTGATCTTATTTTCCACAAAAGCATGTTTGCTATTATTTTTCCAGAACCATATTAATTTTTTTCTTTTCCTAAAATTAAAAAAAAAAATGTTATTTCAGGAGACTAAATGAATTCTTCAGTTTGGTTGAAATTGAAGTTTGTATGGAGGCTGGTTTGTATGGAGGATATTCAATGTTACTATAATGATTTTTTTCTTGATTTGGTTGATAGTAATTTAGTCAGTATTTAAATTGAGCAAATAAAAATGTCTTTTTCAAAAAGTGAATCTGTTTTTAGTTTATAGTATAGATTTTAATTAAAATTAAAATAAGATTTTAATGAAATTAAGTAATTTAACCATATTAGTAAAAATGAGCATTTATTATAACATATAAGATTGAAAGTAATACAATATGAACAGGGACTTTAAGAATGTAAATATGTGCCAAATTCGGGAATATCATGATTGTGTTAGCTTGGGAAAAATTGGATTCTAGAGGCATGATATATACTATTTTGCTGTTTTTAGGGTCTATCATAGTGGTAGATCTATCTATATGAAAATATTAATTTTATTGAGTATAAACATAATTTTATTTTTGAGTTATTAATTTTTATTGCCTTTATGTTTCTTTCTCAGCAGTGTCCTTCTGCTATTGTGTTAGAATTTTGTTTTTATTTGTTTTGTCAAAAATCTTAACTCCTTATTTTTAGTTAGTACCTTTCTTTTCCACCTCAGTGAGCCATCTGGCTTTCAGTCCCTCAAGCAACTTTGAAAATAATCTCATGCAGAATTTTTTGTTTTGGTTTGTTGGAAGGAATATGAATATTTCCTTCATTATGACTGTTAATCTTTTTTTCAATCTCACCTTTGTCATCACAGTTGTGGTGTTTAGCATTCCTATAATGTACCTATCAGTAATACATTAAGGAAAAAAAAAGTTAGCATTTGTATTTTTTTTTTGTCTTTTGATGACAGTAATGTCCCTCATAATTTCCAGATGTATCAAAAGAATTAACACACAAACTAATGTCAGTACACTTCCAATAAGACTGAAAAAATAGATATTGTCTGAAGACTGCATCTATGTATTTCAGGACTGGAAAGTTTCATAAGAATTTCAGTGATGTCTACAAGAATCCACCTTGACTAGTGACTGAATGATTGGATGAATGAGTACTTATTGGGTAAACTATTCTCAGATTTAGCTGTTCTCTTAGGCAATTTTTATTTGCATGTGAACTTCCCATTTATCTTTACTGACTTTAAGATGTTTTCTTTCTTTCTTTTTTTTACAATAAGCTATATCTTAAGAAAAAATGTGTATAGAGAAAAATTAAGTCTTCTGCCTATCTCTAAATAATCAAGTTTTCAGAGTCAAATGTATCTTTCAACTACATTTCCAGAACTGTGAATGTTCCAAACTACCCCTATTGCATATATTTGCTTGGCCAGCAGTCTTACTCAAGATTCTGAATTGCTCTTCATGAAAAATACACAAATTTTTGAAAATTTATTATGCAATAATTTTAGATTTACAAAAATGGATACACAAATCAGACTGTTTGTATCCTTTCAGCTAGCTACTCCAAAGTTAGCATCTTACATGACCATAGTACAATGATTAAAACCAGAAAATGAGCTTTTATTCAAGGATGTTAGCTCATCTTGCAGACTTATTTAAACAAAGTAGTTTCCCTACAATTGACCTTCTCTATGGGCCTGTCTCCTTAATTCCTTCCAAGTTGACACTATTTCTTAGTCTTTTTTATTTTCTAACTTTGGATCTTTCAAAGAATTATTTTGTAGAATGTATTTTGTAGTATGCATTTCAGCTTGAGTTCCTTGGATATTTTCTTATGATAAGATTGATGCAATGCATTTTTGGCAAGAAAGGCACAAAATATGTCCTTCTAATTATATGTTTGGAGGACCTGGATTTGATATGAATTATTATTAGTGGTATTAGTTTCAATCACATGGTTATTATACTTTCTTCTGGGCTCCTTTGATTTTAATAAATATCTATGGACTAGGGAACTATCCACCTCTTCCCAGTAAAATATAAAAAACAGTGGTCCTAGGAGAATAGTCTCTAGCAAAATGTAAGATCAAATACTGACACTCTTATGGCCATCATTACGAGGTTAAAAAGTCCTATGATTTTCTATGACAGTTGTTCTGTAATCATGGGAGGGGAGAAGACTTTTCCCCAGCTTGTCCTAAATCAGAGAAAAGTCTTTACTTTTTAAGTCTAATCCAAAAGGGGCATTAGACTTTTTAAGTCTAATCCAAAAAAGCCTTTATCAACTCTTGAACTTTCACACACTAGTTACCTTTATCATTGAAATACTTGCTCCTTGCCAGGCCCTTTTATTCTTTAAACCTGTTTTTATTGCCTGCCCCCCTTTTCAGGGTTCTCTGCCCAAAGCCTTACTATGTAATTAAGTAAGCAAATAAGAAATTGATTACATAAACATGTAATACAAGATAAGCATGTAAAAACCCTAGTTACCCCATTACATGTGCTACAAAATAAACATGAAAATCCCAGTTACCTCACCATATGTCCAATTAGTCTGAGCTCAGCAGCACATGTTGAAAAATCAAGGCATTCCTCTTTTCCTCCTTTGGTATCTGTTCCGACTTCCTCCAATGCATGGTCCAAGACATGGTATTCTTCTTTTCTTTCAGTGTCCTTTCAACTTTAGGCAGTAGAAAAACTCCAGGGTAAATAGGAAACAACAGCAGGTTCATCTTCGTAGACCTCACTCATGGCCTCTCGAAAAGCATCTGAATCAAACTAGCTAAGACAAACTCCAACATGAAGTTTAAATTTCCAAAGAAAGATTTCAGACTCCTTCAGCAGAAACTATCAGCTTATGCATGCTAGGGCTATGAATTCACCAGTCTGGGACAAAGGCCATGGGCCCCAGGCCACCTCAGTCATCACAGGGAGGCCTCCATCCTCCTCTAAAAATGGCTGATTCTTGTCTCTCTCCTAAGTCCTTTTTATATCTTTCTCCTTGTTTTCCCATTCTTATGGGAACAGAGTCTTGTCAATTATCTCACATTACAAAAACCTTGTTTTTCTTTCTCCTCCCCTTCTATCCTTTTGAAAGAAAAATGAATCCTAATGAAGACTAGCAACCCCACTTTGACATAGTCGATTTAAACTTTTCTCACATAGGCCTGAAGCAATCAAGTCAGCAAGTCAAATCTCCATAATATTGTCACTAGGTCTGTCTTGAAATTAACAATTCTAAAGCAAAAAGGGAAATATCTCATATTTCCTAGCTACACAATATTATTCTCAATGCATAGTGTCAGCTATGTTAATAGTAGATACCACTCTAACAGTTCCTTCCACAGACATGAGTGGAGGATAGTGTTCACTATCAGGGTAATCTAGGCACTCTTTCCCTGTACTGGAGAAATTTTTCAGGTGTCTTATACAACTATAGATATTGAATTTTGCTAGTGAATGTAGGCATAAAATGGATCACAAATAAATCTTTGTTATACTCATGTGGGGATTAGGAACCTTATGTAGTCATTTAATAGTAGCCTTGATTTACTTCAAGGCTTATATTATGTCATTATTAATGATTAGTTACAAATAAAACTACATAACCTAGCCAGACACGGCGGCTCGTGCCTGTAAGCTTCAGTCTACGAAGTGGCTGGGCTAGGGATCGCAGTTCGAGTCCTGCCTGGGGTATGAAGTGAAGCCTAGTTCCAATAAAATATAACTGAGTGTGGTGGCATGCACCTGTAATCCCAGCTACCTGGTAAGATGAGGCTGGGGATTGCTTGAGTCTGTGGTACCCTGGGCAATGTGAGCCTCTGGTTCCAGAGGCAAAAATAGTGAGAACTAGTCTCAAAACAAACTAACAAACAAATAAATAAAACATAAAAGTACATAATCTGAATATACCACTAACTAAAGCACCACCTGTATTTTCAGTATACTTTAAAGATGGAATTTTCAGTAAAATATTTCTGACATATGGTAGCTTACAATTTGACAGTAGTACCATAGATGATAATAGGAGAGTATACACTTACGCTGGAATGAAAGTCTGAAAAAAACATGAGGGACAAGAGAAGTATAATCCAGCAACAGTAGAAGTCACCTTGGAAGGAGAATGAGTTCAACTTGTGAGTACTGAAGGACACAATTAAAGCTTAATCTGAAGTGATTTCTGAGTTGCAAACTAATAATCTGTCTAGCTCTAGTCTAAAATAGGTACTAAATTGTTTTAGTTGAGAATTAGGGAAAGTATGATTTTATCGCATATAGGCAAGAAAATGATAAATGAAAGAATTTAAGATTAGAAAAGAACCAAAAAGATTACCACTGGTTTCAGCCTAAGTTTATTATGAATTTTGTTGTTTGTATTATTTGTATGGTGACCTTTATGTTAAGTATATAATGCAAATAGTTTAAATTAGCACATGCAACTATGTAACTATGTGTTCACAATTTAATTCCACTTCTAAGGTAACTCCACTTCAAAAAAAACAAGATCTTTCTGGTGTAAGATAAAACTGATACTAGTATTAATAATAAAGATTTGTCTTCCAGTTTTCTGCATCTTTGTTCAGCAGTTTGGAAGTCTCAGAAATGTCCCACAAGCTGAGATGGCTGCTGAAGCAGGAGGCTTAACAATAAAGCCTTGCAAAGACCTCACACCTTTTAAAGATTCAGATTACACTCTGAAAATGTCAGAATGTTAATGAATTATTTCTGCTAAGTGTCATTACAGAAACTTTGAGTATCAGAAAACCAAACCAGTGAAGTACTGTTATTAAAACTCTAGAAAAAAAAGAAGTCTGACTTTGATTTGTGAATTTCGCTTATTTCTTTAAATGAGAAAAAGTCATTTGATCTTAGTTCCTCATTCTATAGGGAAAAAATTCTATAGGGAAAAATCTTAGTTCCCCATTGTATAAGAAAAAAAAATACTAGAAATAATAGAATTGAGCAGCTTCCAATCATCTGTGACAATGAGAAACCATTTATATTTTTGAACCTCTGCTTTGTCATTTGTGAAGGTAAAAGTTCACATACATATCTCCCAAAGCATTTCAGCATTAAGTTTATTTTTATTAGTTTGTTTTTTGACCTAAGAAGTTTTTGAACTGTAATTTTAGTAAATGCTTCACTGTGAAGACCTGATTAAAGCCATTTTCACAGTTGTGAAAACAAGTAAAAGATAGCAGTGGGCAACTGTAATTTTCACTGACTAGCTAATAATTTTAAGAATGTATTAGGAACTTACACAACCTTTTATATGTTCTTTAAAATAAGATTTTTCTTAGACTACTAGAAGGGGTGATTTCTTCTCTTTCCATCCCTGCTGCCTATAGCTCTAAAGCAAATTGATTATTGCTTTACTTGGCAAAGGCTTCTTAATAAAGTACACTTAGTGCTTGAGGGAGTATAGTTTCAGAAGGGAAGACTTTAAGCTTTTGATGTTCTTAGGGTTATTGGTTGTGGGATTGCTTTACATGGTTTTATTTTTAACTCTAGATCACTCTGCTATCTTTCTGAAGTTTTTCCTAATCTGACTGACAAAAAATCTTCCACTTGTTTTTCTTCTGAGCCAGATCACTTAGATTTTCAAAGTCTTTTAAAAGATATCAGGCTTTGAATTTGACCTCAAAACAAGTTTTTCTCACTTAGCAGATCAAAGTATTGAACCATGTATCTCCAAATTATGTCTAAATGACATATTTAAAGAGGGAAATGAGTAGTTAATTTTTAAGGAAAGTATATTAGAAAGAAATCACTAATTAAAGTAGTACTTATTGTATAGATTTCCTAAAATAGGTATCATTAGCTTGACAATTCAGTTTAATCAACACATTATATGACTATGGCCTGTTCTGATACAGATATACTTATTTTTACTTATCAGTTTTTACTTGTTTAAGATCATCATTGATCAATGCCTTCAATAAATACTGTCACCTTTACAAAGTTTTTTTTTAATTTAAAATATAGTGACATAGCTGAATCACATTTACCTGACAGCTTACATAAAATCTCATTCCCTGATATTTATCTTTAATGCTCAGGCTCTACCACCTTGAAAACAAAGACAATGTATTTTAAATATATTCCTTTTTTTTTTTTTTTCACATAGTTGACAATTAATCAGACAACCAACACATAGGTCAACTTAGGATGCATTCTTATTCTGATTAATTATCTGGTAAGATAGAAAAAGAAAATGACATCCAAATGACTACAATTATATCAACGATTGATTATAGAGTCAGTCAATAACCCAATTTTATTTCAAAGAATCACTTCATTTATTAAAGGGGATCACATCTGTTCTCAAAAGAATGAATATTGCTTTTATTCAGTATAATCTTTTATTAAATAAAGGATCTGAAAATTTTAAATATCAAAATTAAAAATATGCATGACACTTATAAATATACCTTTCATGACCACAAGAATATGGAATTTATTACAGAAAAATAGATTATAAAATATACACTATTAAATAATAAATTGAGGATATTTATGTTATTGGGAGAGGGGGACAGGCTTTTTTACTAAAAATATTTTTATCCGCTTTTCCTAAACCAGAGAAAAAATCTTAACCTATTACAGGTCAGACAGAATCCTTTGTTAACCCTTAAGCTTCACACACACTAGTTACCTGTGTCATTCAGATATCTCCTGCTTGCCCCAGGCTCTCTCTCCCAAGTGAGGGGTGGGGATGGAGCAACAGGGGGAAGGGGGAGAAAAGGGGGACTTTAAACTGGATCTTTAATGGTTTCTTACCACCCAAGCACTTGCTATGTAATTCCAAAGCCAGACAGACTCTTAAAGTGATCAAACTATTTATTACTAAACAAGAAAATGATTACCTATATATGTACTGTAAAATAAACATGAAAAACCCAGTTACCCCACCATTGCCCAAAGCTGTCCTTAGTTCCTGGTTACCTCACCACATATGCAGTTAGTCTGAGTTCCAAAAGCTCATGTTCCAAACACAGGGCATCCTTCTTTTACTCCTTTGGTATCTGTTCCGACTTCCTACAGGTACCTGATCAAAGACTTGATGCTTTTTCTTCTTATGACATCCTTCTTAACTTTAGACAGTAGGAAAACTCCAAAATACAGGAACCAACATAAAGTCCATCATTTTAGGCTTCATAAAGTCCATCATTTTAGGCTTCAAAAACATCTAAGACAAACTAGATAAGTCAACCTTCAGCACAAATTTTAATTCTCCAAACTCTTTAGACTCCTTCTGTAAACACTCAGCTTATGCATCACTAGGCCATGAGTTCACCAGCCTGAGCCCAAGGCCAGGGCCCAGGCCACCTCAGCCATCTGGCCAGGCTTACATCCTCCTCCAAAAATGGCTGAATCCCTTATCCTTTTTCTAAGCCCTTTTGATATTCTTCTTTCTTGCTTTCCCCCACTTCCAGGAACAGAGCATTGTCAATCATCCCACATCACAAAAACCTTGTTTTCTTTCCTCCTCCCCTTCTATTCTTCTAAAGGAAACTATGAATTCTAATGAAGCTTAGCATCAGACCTTGGCATGTCCTTCTTGAAATTTACAATCCTGAAGCAACAGGGAATTGACTATTTTTTCCTAGCTACTATCAATGCATGGCATCAGTGATGTTAATGGCAGTTACCAATTCTAAAGCAACAGGGAAGTAATTCCTTTTTTTAAGCTATTATCAATGCATGGCATCAGCTATGTTAATGATAGTTATCATCTAACATTTACTGTATTGTCTATTAGATAATATGTTTTAGAGAAAAGTTCTGTTTCTAATAGTGTATATTAGAGAAAAGTTCTAAAAGCCCTCTAATCTGTCTTAGAGGAAAATTCTCTTCCTGTCCCACTAAAGTGTGTTTTTGTTATTGACACTATATCTGAAAAGAAATAATTCCAAATCTCATTAAAAATTTCTTCCTGTCCTAGTTTCTGATACTTTTATTTCAATTAAATTTTCATATTGAATAAGCTCTTGCCATTTTTCATTTTAAAATGTGAATGGGTAGAGTCAGACCTGAATCTCCATAGTCTAACCTAAAGGAGAGAATCCTATGTTTTCAAGCCTTCCCAGATTTACTGTGAACTCTGAGTTGTCTTAACCTCCTTTGATTCCATTAAATATTTGAGATTATATGTTAATCTCTAGTTAGTTCTTACAAATCCTGAAAGTCTAACAATATGTCCATTTTGTGTGAAGATCAGGAATAATTGTGAAAGATCTTGAACTAAATTCAGTGTTGGAGTAGTATATGCAATGACTCTGAACTATAACTTTCAAGAATTTTTCCAGAACAGAGTACTAAAATATTGACTCTATCTTTGTCAGTTTGCATGCAATAGATGATCAACAAACTATTCTTAAACATTCTAGGACTTTTATGAAACATGCCCATACATGCCATCTATGCATAGCCTCCCATTGTCCTGTCTAGCTTGAATGTATTTATCAACTATTTTGATAAAATTATTTGAACCCTTCTTTATTTTCTTTGCTTTGCTCTAATAGAGGTTATGGAATCAGGTATGTCTTCTAAGGTATGTCCATAGTGGCATGGCATTTTATTTATTAAGGAACTACTTGCTCTCTTTTTTCATGATATATAAGTAACACCTTTAACTCATTTTCTGTTGCGTTTAGCTAGGTAATTTGTCAATTTCATTAACTCTGCATCTTTCCAATTACAAAGGATTGTATATTGTCTTATTTTTATTTTCCTTTACTTGTATTTTTTACCCTGAAAATGCAGTGTAGCAGTGAGGATTGCCATTGTTTTAAATTTTGGTAGTAGTTGTTATTACTTTTTAAACTTAGAATTGATTACATATTATAATTAATTACATATTATAAGTAGGAACTACTATTACTTTGATGTTATTCATAAGTCCTTAAATAATGTTTACCTTTCTGGAGTTTTTAATGCTCCCATATGAAATTTTAAGGATTGGTACACTATAGTACTCAGTTTAATGAAAAAATTTTTATGATTTTTAATAGAATTTACAGTAACCTAGAACAATGAGTTGTAGTAAATTCTTTCTTTAGTGTACATGTGGGATTGTTAAGATTTACTTCTTTATTTTTGAAACCCCACCAGATTAGAAATTTTGCCATGGTCCCCCATTTTTTTTTTTTTTGATCATGGAAAGTGACCTACTCTGCCTTTGTTTTCTTGTGAATTTTACTCAAAAATATGTTTCCATACAGGTGGGAATTGTTCAGAAATTTTAAATTTAACAATAGCCTTTTGACAAGGTCATAGGAGGAATAAAAGCTCCTCTTATTTATAATTGTTTTACTTTTAATATCCATCTGGCTGCCAGGCAAATTTTTATTGGAAAAAGTATTATATCCCTGTTACATTTAATAGAATCATAATAGCCTGAATGTTACCTGTTGGCTACACTATGACATTTGAAGAATTATAGGCTTTCAGAAAAGAACCTTTGATTCATATACTTAGGTTATGAGTTAGAAGCTAGTCTATTCAGAACTTAATTATATTATTGTTCATGGAACAAGGATTCAGAGTGACCAATAATGGAACAGACCTGTTCGTGTTGATTGGTTTTCTTATTCAGAAAAGTTCAGGCCAGCATGGGGGAACATGCTAGCCTTTACAGAAACAAGTGTGGTTGAAGTGGGTACATTTTGAGAGGAGATGGTTTGGGGAAAAAAGAGGAAGAGAGTGAGCCTTTTATGTAAATAGACATTAAAATATGAAAATATTGTTGTTATAACATCACAGACAATCTAGATATTACAAATAAAAACTCTTGTATAATTTTAAAAATATTTGTGGTGGTATAAAGTTGACTGCTTAATTTGCATCTGATGGAGTCAGATTTGTCAATGAATTTAGGGTAATAGACTTGCTCAACTTAAATTCAGTGATTGCTGAAAAACACTTTTTGTTTGAATCATCCATACATTTAATTTAGTAATATGATGGATGTCAAGGTTAATTTGCAATAAATTCATTAGTAGCCATGGCACCAAAGTGTTAGGGATTGCAGTATGGAAGAATAGATAAATAATGGTAAAACACTTCTCCATATGTCCTTCCATATTGATGAAATAGCAATGTGCTATTGCTGCATGTTAAATACAGTTATATAATAAAATCTAATGTACTTCTATAAAAATAAAATATAAAGGAAAGCAGTTCATTTTGTGTAGACTTTGTTTAATGCAGAGTGATATTTTTTCCATCATGCTATAAATACAGTGCGTTAGATGTTTTATAGTGACAAATGGTATTCTTTTCCTTCTGAAAGCTCCCATGTGATGCAATTTAATATCATTCTCACTGTCAACTATTAGTGAATGTATACAATAATAGTGCTAATTGAAAGAATGAAATGCTGAAACAATTAATAAAAATTGAATGTTAGCTAATGGTTTATTTAAAGGTATTTAAATCAAACTTTTCCATATTAAAAAATATAATGTTTTAGTATTAGTTATTTTACATTTTCAAAACACACATCATCTCTATAAAATTTATTGGGTTGTTAACCCTGTCACTATTTCCCAGGAATTTTGAATGTCTTATTACTATGTAACATCATGTCTTTTCCTGAAGCCCAGGACTTAGAATAAATACCTTGGGCAAGATCATGTAGTTAGTAAATGTTCAGTTCGAATTTGAAGACATATCTATCTGAGACTAGCTTTTCTTAATTTCTTAGGTAGTCTGTCTTGGAAAATACATGAAGTGTTTGGCTCAGAAAGACTAACATTAAATCAAGTAGATTTTGAAAATTTGGTCACATGACCCATTACATTTTATTGCAAGAGCATTCTCATATTTTTTTTAAGATTACCAAACTCTATTATGCCTTTTTGTCTCCTTAGAGGGAGCTCTTTAAAACAGGAGATTTTGTATAGTTTGAATAAGAGTGAACTTTTTTGTTGTTGTTGTTGTTGAAAAACAGCCATAATACTTGCACAGGTAAAAGAGAGCTGTGAGGAAACTGGACATATAGTTATTTTGCTTTTCATGAAGTTTTACTGATGAGGACAACATAATGCACTATTATGTATGTAGAAATAAAAGAAAGGGAGACTGCTCTCCAGACTTATCTGGCAAAATGGACACTAGAAATAATTGCAATGTTTGCCGCAAAGTGGTATTATCATTTTTACATTGTTTTTGTGAAACCTAAGTAACTGAAAATTCATTGTTAAGGGGACAGAATAGCTAATGGCATACCAGTTTCTACATCTTTACTCTTGTTGGAAAAGGTTGGAATATGAGATGAAGTCAAGTATTGAATGATGTTATTTGTGTTGTGACATTTATCTTACTGAAAATGTAAACCTTCAAATTATTTCCTCAATTTATTAGAGTAACCAGAAATTTCCGTAGTTCCATAAGTTTATCCTGAGTGCATACTAAACTAAATGTTAATGCACATACATTAAATGTTCTGTCATTTCACATTTACATGCCATTTTTTATTTTTTTGAAGCACTGTGAGGTGAAAGGACAGTATATGATCATAAGGTACAAATGTCACTTTATGGATATGAGACATTAGAATATGATAACCGTTGGCCTTGATAACTTCAGACCGGCACATCCAATTAACTTTTTCTTGACTGTCTTGTTATGATAACAAAAAATAAAAAAATTATTAAAAATAAATTTTTATTCTGTACTAAATAAAAATACAGGAAAGTCTGAATACTAGATTTCCTATTCTCCCATTTAACCATGTTTGCAACTTCAGATAATAAGTCTGTCCTTATGACTAAATTTACTCCAATATAACATAGGAAAGATACTTGCCCTACTTTCTTATACAAGCACAAAGACATGAAAGAGCATATAGAGAAAGTATTTTTTAGTGTTAAGAATGTAAGCTACTGTTATGTTGTAACACTACCACTGTTGGTTCTGCAATACATCTGAATTCTTAGTGATGTTTTAATTGTTAAATAGCATTTCTGATTTTGAATGTTTTTATTAATTAACATGAAATACATAATCAGTGGAGAGCAAAGTGAATTGAAGGAGAAAAATGATGTTCATTAAGTACCAGCACTCAGAAATCACCATTGCATCCTCTTTTCAAACAAATCTTTGCTTTAAATGTTCTTGTCCTATTTTTATCAACATAGGCTTTGCTGAAACATTTATGCTTAATCAGCTCCAATAATTACCAAGCAGAACAATATTTATCAAAAAGGCCTTGCTTATTAATATCCTGATGAACTGACTTCTGATCATATGGTATATAATTGGCACAAGAAGGCTCTGCCATTTCTGAGACACAATTTGTGTATTCTGAATTTTCTTTGCTTGTGTGCTAATTGGGTATCTTTAAAATATGACTTACCTACTCACATGAAATAGATAAAATATTTCATGCATAATTTAAAAAGATAGATATTTGCACAACCTCTCTGGCATTACATTTTAACAAGATTCAGTTTTATCCCTTCTAAATTCAGAATCATCCTACCATACTTCTGAGGGTAGGCTGACATACCTAGGCCTTTTTTAACCATTAGGCAAAACAGGCATATGACAGAAATCTTTCATGTTTCTCAAGGGTCTATGAAATGTTTCAGTCAAAATAAAGACAACGGTTGACTCTAAAATAAAAAAAAAAGTCAATGGTTGACTCTGAAATCAAAATGGTTGACTCTAAAATCAAAGAATAGTTGTTATCAACTATTTAATTAAATGTGACAGTAAGTCAGTTTGATTTAATTAGTAATCATAGGAATTTAATGTGTAGCTATATTGAAAGCATATAGCTGAACGTATAACTTAGACAAAATCCTCACTCTTGGTAGAAGCAGGTTGTTTTTTTTTTGTTTTTTTTTTTTAAGAGACTAAGTCTTGCTATGTTGCTCAGGGTTGTTTTGAACCCATGAACTCAAGTGATCCCTGGCCTCAGCATCCCAGGTAGCTTGGAACAGGTATGCATCACTGTGACCTAACTTTTAATATTACTTCTTATTTTTTTTATCATATTCAAACCTATTAAGAATACAATGGGCATTGTTGGAAGATTACACTCTCCTACATAAATTGTACTCTAATGTATATTCCTAGGATTACTAAGTAAATAATTGCATGGTCCCTTTAATGTAGAGAAATATCGTTAATAAGAGGAATAATTTTTGCAAATATTCTGACTCAAGAAATTTATTTTATTCAATATGATCAGCATCAGTGTTCAATGAGATAGACCTTCATTGAATTGATGGTTAGTAAACATGTGAAACAATTTCCCTTTAAGCAAGATGGATAAAAATTTACTGGTATCACCATCATAAAGTAAAATTGGAACATTCACCAAAAAAGATCATGACTTTATTCTTAGTTCTTGACATTATTCTTAGTTTTGAAGACGAGAGTTCATAAATGTATCTTTGGTAGTTTGACAGCTACTAGATATTGCTTGTTAAATAAAACCTGACTTCTACGAATGAGATCTATTATCTGTATTTTCTTGACATGACTACTGGAGCTTATGGCTGTTCATTCATTAGTTATCATCTGTCATATGTGAATAAACCCTTTGTGTATAAAAGGTGATTTGTAGACTATTCGTTGTGATTTGCTACACTGTGCTGTCTGACCCTGTCACATCTACATGTGGCTCTTGTATTATAGTCCATCCTTATTAAAATTGGTGGAAAAACAGTAATGTTTGTTCTGAAATATCTGCTAGTAGATTTAATGAGTATATTAAAATTTAAGCTGTCTTGATATTTATTTTATTTAAACAAAACTTCTTGAGCATGTTTGATTGTAATATTTTATACGATTTGTCATTTTTTTTTTTTTTTTGGCCATGGTATAGTTAGTACTTCAGTATATCAATATGATACACATGGGAAATGTAGGCTATATATTCTTGAACTAATTAAAAATTTTTGTTTGCTTGTTTTCCAGCTGGGACAACATATATCTTTAGCAAAGGTGGTGGACAAATCACGTATAAATGGCCTCCTAATGACCGGCCAAGTACACGAGCAGACAGACTGGCCATAGGTTTTAGCACTGTTCAGAAAGAAGCTGTGTTGGTGAGAGTGGACAGTTCTTCTGGCCTGGGTGACTACTTAGAACTGCATATAGTAAGTATAATGAAAGTAATATTCAGTTTTTACTTTCTACTGTTAGTTTTTTTCTAAGTAATTTATGGTCTGCCTTTGGAAGTTCCTTTCCATGGCATCCATAAATATAATTATGCTAGAGGTAATATGATCTTATACCTATTGCTGTTGTTAGCTGTGTTCTTAAGTGAAAACATTTTTCTTTTAAGTATGAATCCCTTTAAATTCTCTTTTCACAATCTTTTTTTTGTTATTTTTAATGTGTTTTCAGAGACTCTGGTAAGTCTTGCGAATTATTAAAATAAGTTATTGCCCTGTAGATATTATTCCATCTGACTAGAAGAAGGAGTTTGCAAAACTAAAGATACAAATAGATTTATAATCATTGTGCTTTTTTTCTTATTTTACCTGAGAAATTTGTTTTTGAAATTGCATGCAACCGATGGAATAAAGAAAGTCTTAAGAACATTTAGGAATGTGAAAGAAATGGCAAAAAGATTGTTGCTATGCCCGCATACTCATTTTGATAACTGTCAAGGAAATACTATGAATTCTTGTTGTTTATATCCTGGGACCATTTCTTTTTCTCTAAGTTCTAAGCTTCCCATAAGAATTTGGTCAACACATTGAAGGTGGCAGACAATAGTTCAGGAATGAAATATATGTTTATCTCTTAAAGATGCCCTAGCAGACATTAGCTTGGGGATTTTTCTCTATCTTCTGAAAGATTCTATAAGCATCTGAGTCTCTAAATTCCCCCTTTTTATTTTGAGGTATAGCTCATAATCAGGTAAGTATATTTTGTTTTGTTTCTATCTCTACACATTTTCCCTTTACTAGAACCTATGTCTCAGGAATTTTGATTAGGTCAACATGGTCATTCTTGTTAGAAATTGACTTTTAGGCATTCATTCTAAAATTATTAGGAAGTCACCAAACACCAAAATGTTATCTTAATTCTCAAAGATTCATTAAATTCCTTCTTTAATCTTATTTTTCTATTAGACTTCTGTAATTTCTAGCTAAATGTGATTTTGCACTGATCAAAAGAGCTGAATTCACTACTAATCTTGGAAAGAACAGTACACCTCAGCACAAACATTATTGTACTGTCATAAATTTTCAATTCAAAGTGCAATAGTCAAAATGGGAACCTTGAGAAAGTAATTTCAGCTGCCTTTCAGCAAATATCTAACAATCTAAATGGGAAGATTCTAGATTTCTATCGCAATATAAATAATCAGTTGGGATAAACTTAACTAGTGCAATAAGGAATCATGTTGTTTGGAGTAATCTCAACTTTTTTAATCTATTAGCTTCATTCTGCTTTAAGAGCCTTACTACTTTAAGAAATAAAAAAGAATGTTTCCTCTTGAAAGAAATTACTTATTGATCTATAACCAATTACACATTTACTCTAAGAAAAGGTTCTACAATGATCATTGTCACATTATAAGGGGTCATGTTATTGGATTGCTCAAACAACTGTTTATTTTGTGCTCAAATGGTGATAGACTACAAGAAAGATTATTTCAAAATCTGATCAAATGTGAACTTTTCATCCTTTCATAATCAAAGCATTAATTTTCTAGAGTTCCTTACCAGTTCAGTACCTCCCACAGCTCCTTTATTGGCCAAGGTTTTCTGGTAATTGTTTATTAGAGAGGACTCCTTTCTGGATTTCTGCTCTTGGTCTTGAATAATCATTCACTTTAGATGCAGTACTTATTTTTAGATATATTCCCTCTTAGATTTGAGACCTCAAACCCCTTGTTTCAGACCTACCCTTGGATGGGAAATGGGAAATAGACACTGGTTCCTTAAGCCTAGGAATAGCCAAGCACTGTTATTGAGCAAAACTAATCACTCCTATGTCAACTCTTTCACCCAGTATAAGTCTAGATCTGGTCAATTGATATGCTGTATCATCCTCTTCTTGTTCCCACTAAATATAAATACTGATAAGTCATTCATGATACACTAGTTGTTCATAGAGAGATAAGCTATTTCTTTCTATGTTTTCAAAATGCACTCAAGATTAACTTAGTCTAGTGACTTTCTTTATACTGTTGAAATTTACTTGTATTTCATTCCTAAAATACTAAATAAATGGAAGAGAAAGAGAAGGTATGCATTTAAAAAAAAGAGGAAAAAGAGGTTGAGAGAGGGAGAGGGAAAGAGGAAATAAGGAGGAGAGGAACAAAGGAAGGAAGGAAGGAAGGAGAGAAGAAAAATCTATAGGAAATAGATTTGGTGCTCATGGGAGATAGACACATGAATATTTTTTTTTTTTTTGAGACTAATTCTCATTATTTTTGCCTGTGGAACCACAGGCTCACGTTACCTGTGGTGCCACGGACTCAAGCAATCCCCAACCTCAGCTTCCCAGGTAGCTAGGATTACAGGCATGCATCACCACACCCAGCTATTTTTGGGGACTAGGTCTCGCTGTGTTGCCCGAGAAGGGACTTGAACTGTGATCCCCAGGCCCCGCGGTGACTCCATAAACTGTCGTTTAAAAGCACGCACCACCAAGCCTGGCATGAATATTCTTATTACTATTTATGTTTGGAATTATTTAAAGACTGTTTTAGCAAATCCTTTATGTAACTTTGACTCCATCCTGATTTTCCCAATCATTTTTTCTAGTTCTTTCATTAGTGAAAATATAAATGGAAAATGAGATCTGTAGAATTATAGACTACTACAGTTGTTTGATTTATGAATGAATATAACTGATTTTAAAATTAACCTGACTGATATCATAGATCATATGTGTTATTTATAAATGTTAGAAACTTTGATTATTCATTTAACTCAGGAAAATTTATATAAACCTTCAAAGTCAGTCAGGGACTATGTACTAATCTTACATAAAGAAATCTTATTTCTGCCTTTAATTGACCGTTAACCAATAAATTGGAATGTTGACTGCTTACAATTACAGGTGCTCCAGTTTTGTTGAAATATATAATGCCATTTCAATTAGAGGGCCTTTGAACTTTGATTAGTCTATAATTTCAATAAGGACTTGAGTATTTGACATATCATATCACCCCATTGTTTCAGTTGGTCATTTTAGATTTTACTTGAAAATCATATTTACATTTTCACTAGATATACTCTGAAAAATATAATTTGAAATACAGTGTTTTGACTCAAGTGGCCTTGTTTTTCTAGATTATTTTTGTCATAATAATTTTAATGCTTTTCACTGTTTATCTCAATGTCATACAGTATTGATAAGGTTTTAGGAGTGGGTGAGGGGAAGATCAAAACACGAGTGAGGAACAATTAATAGAGTGCCTAGGATCAAGTGTTCAAAAAATGAAGTAATAACTGAATTAATGAAGTATGAATTGAAAGTATTATGGTTGAGATTTAGTATTATGGTTTAGACTGTCTAGTCTTCAGTACTCAAAATTAAGTCACAAATATGATTTTGTTTCTATATAACACTGAGAAAGTCATCTAACTTCTCGCTTAGAATACAGAAAAGTAGTGCCCTTGATATGCAATAGTTGTATTGAAAATATTGCACAATTTTATTGATATTGTTTTCAGAATATTTAACTACGAATTTATTGTGGGTGTGGTTGTCTAAAAAAAGTCTCAGAATCTTTTACTTCATGATTACATGATTATTTTCCTTAGTAATTACCTTATTAAATTCAAACTCACTATAATGAATTTTTACCTAGTCACTTCATGTCTGTGCATTACTTACAAATAGAGATAAAATTTGATGGGTGAGTACATGGTTTACAATAATGATAATTTAAAGAAAAATAATATAGACATGTGGGTTTTGATGAATTATTTCTGTAAAAGGTGTTAGCCAATCCAGAAATATTTCTCTGAGCAACATAAAATGACCTATCATATGTTAGACTTTGTGTAAACAAAAAATGTGAGTTTATCCCTTCAGCCTTTAATACATTTTGATGGATAAATGGATGAGTAAACTAAATGGGCTCCTGGCAATCAAGGAGATTGGCTAAATTACAGTAAGCATACTTTATCCCAGTGACTGTTATTATTTTATCATTTTATCTTGTTATTTTATCATTTTGGTGTATCTTTCTCTTTCAGTTCTAACTTTCTTATTCTCATAATACTTGTAAGAACAGGAATATGTATTAGGTTTTTTAAGATAAAATTCAGAAAGAACAGACTTATAAACTGTAAAGTGTTATATGTGTTAACATTAGCTATATTGAGGATTAAACATTACTGAATAAAGTATTTCTAAAATCAATAAGCAAAATTTAAGTTGATTTAAAAAAATAATTTATAAGGACAACTAAAAAGTTTATACATGTTGTCACTCTAGAGAAAACATCTTTTCTATATTAGTCTGATAGCACTTATTGGAGATTATTTGACTCATCTTAATCCAGAGAAAAGGCACTGCAAATGTGTGCTTACTCACTACCATAAATATTAACATTTGCATTGGTCCTGACAGAGGAAATGTGTGGAAGATGGGGGGGAAAGATGAGTGAAAACTGTTCTTTGAAATTTTTCGTCTTGGGAGCATGAAAGAGCATCACAAATTTGATTAGTGATTTGTTGTACATATTTGCCTTAAGTGTTTCTCCTTTGGACTTTGCTAGTGCAGAAGCCTTATTTTTCAAACAAAGCACTTAATTGATTTTGATTTAGAAATACACCTTTTGATCAGTGACTTTACTATAGATTAGAAGCAGTGTATATTTATAGTATATATTACATTTCCTAAAATAACGTATCAGTATTGTCGAATGTTCCTCATTTTTTTTTGCTTCTCTACATTTTTTATATTTATCTTATTGCTTTGTTAAGATAAAATTAAGAAATATTTAATGTCAGGAATTACAATGGGTCATACCCTTATCAACAAGGTAAAATTCAATTATTCGCTCAGAACTTTCCTGAATTTAAAGTAAATTCCATCTGAAATATTCTGTTTAATAAATATAACATCTAATTTGTTTCATTGTACCACATAATATTTGAATTCAATCTTGTAAGATATATTCACTGGCTATTGTATTTTATTTTGTTTTTCTGGTTCTGGAACAGATTAGAGAACCATGTGACCTATTTGACTAGAATTCCAAAATAAATGCTAAAACAATGTATTTTCACCATGTATTCTGAATTCTTGTCCATGCTTCTAAATATGAGGAATATAAACTGTCTTTGGAGAAAATGGGAGGAAATGGGAGGAGTGTTTATCATGTTTCTATTGACTTATGTGCTATCCAAGCTATGTTAAAAGAGTTCCTGTTTGAAGGTAGTTTAGAATCAAGTTCATCAATATAAAGTCCTTTCTTCATTTTTTCCCATTGATAATTCCATTCCTTATTTTCTAATGTACTGACCATAATCTCTGGTACATCAGTAAATCTCTCTGAATTTATTTGATAATTTTCAAAAACCTTTTCCTGTCTGAAATTCTATAACTATGATGTTTGATGAGAGAGAATAACTATCACTATCAGCAAGTTCTTAATTCATGTACTTATCACTACACTTCTCTTATTTTTTTGTCTCTATTCTGAATATTTTCCAATTCAGTTTATATGCAGTATCAGGTTACTTGCGGAATTATTTCTTTGATTCCATTATTCCTGTGCTTAAACACATTGATGCCACCTAATTATGTACAGATAAAGTCATACTCAATGACAATATTTAGTCATTAAATAAATACGATATTTAGTATCCTCTTAATTCTGATATCAGTTTCCTCTTTCAGGTTCAGTTTGGCAATTAGTGTGGAGAACTCCTACTGAATAAGGAGTGATTTATACACTTACCAGAAAAGCTCCTTTTATTGCACACACAGGCACACACACAAAGTCACAAGCAAACTACATAACAATAGTATTTTAAAAATGCAAACGTCAGAGCAAATATGTCAATCAAAGACAAACAAGATGAACGTGACACTTAGGCATTGAAGTCTTGCTAAAAAGCTGAGGTTGGGCCATTCAGGACATGAGCAGTTCATTCAAACAAAAGAGAGTATTTAGGTTAATATACTAGACAATACTCTAGTGGTCTAGTACCCATAAGTAATCTACACCTTAAACCAGGAACAAAGGATTAGATATAAGTATCTCTAGATCTGATAAAGATTTTTCTTTTGTTGTTTTCTGTTGTTGCTGTTGTTTTTTGTGAAAGCATAAACATTTGTAGAGCAGTGAAATGCAAGTTGTATTATCTCAAGGCACTTACTTTAGGACTTGGTATACTGAATCATGGAATTTTAGATCATCAAGACAGAGCAGACTTCAGCTCTCCTAGAGAGCAGCTTACTAAAGCAGTTTAACCTCTGCCAACAAAACATAGCTCTGGAAGAACACCTTGCAATTAGTTATTAGGGAAGACACTGTAATGGTGGACTGTTCCTGTGATGAAAAAAACTTCCTCTTGAGTTTATCCTTGATTGCACTGCAACCCAATAAAGTAGAAATGCAAGATTGATAGGCCTAAAAAAGCTCTTTGGTGAAACATAAAATTTTAGTTGATTACTAGGAATTTGGGATCTTTGAAAAGTCAGTCTTTGTATTCCTAGAATTCTGCTCTGAATTTAAGGGAGTGGATGCAAAATTCTCACTCCTAAATACACGTGTCCATTCATGACTCTTTTTCTGAACACATCCCTACTTTTTCCCAAGTGCTTATTACTCAGCATCTTCATGAATGTACGGGCTATTCAGACTTACTACACTGAAAACAACTCATCCATCTCTCAACCATGTATCCATCTACACAACATCTTTTCCTGCTGACTTTTACAACCTAACTTGTCTCTTAGTGAATTCTAGAAAAGCCTCTCTATAAGTACTGTTCAATAAAAATGTAATATGAACCATGCAAGTAATTTAAAATTTTCCTCATTCTCTTTTAGTTAGTGGCACTGATTGGTCATATATGTTCATGTCCAACAAAAGTTGCACTCACTTATTGTAAAAAAAAAAAAAGTGCCTTAGTGGGGAAAAAAAGCAGGAAGAGTGGAAAAAAAGAGCAGGAAGAGTGAGGTATGGATGCTGACTCTCTACAGTTCCTCTCCTCTCCCCACACTGCTTTTGGAGAGTGATTCTCAACTCCTATCTGCCTACAAAGTTTGTTAGAGATAGTCATGAACTCTGGCCAAGGTCACAATTGAAGCTCCTCCATAATATCCTTTAAGTATTTGTTTCCAATATTAATTTAATGGGTCCTAGTAAGAAACAAATTTTCTGTTTATCAAAATTGTTAACATAGTTCCTTGGTAATGTATCTGTACTGGACAATACAAAGTCAACTGTGTGTCTGGAAAGAATTGATAAAAAAAGTAAAAAATAAGGCCACAATTTTACATTTATGTTTATGTGTGTTTGTGTATGTGTGTGTGTGTGTGTGTGTGTGTGTAGTTGTACTTTTATTTATTGGTGACTTTGTGAACCTGACAAAATTTTGGATTCTGATTAAAGCCTTTAAATTTTCATTCATGTCTGATGCTAGACAACAGGATATATCAAGAAGGTAGGGGCTTTGATCAATTTTATGTATCTTTGTATTATTCCAGATTACTTGAAGCCTGGAATTTAGAAAATGAATAGTAAATATTTGTTGAAATATATATATATATATATATATTTTTATCATTTGTGTCTTTTGGAAATAATCCAGGGCAGTAGTAACTCAGTTCTAAAGCTGATACATAAAAATCAAGGGTATTGTCTCCTTCAGGTGTTAATTTATGTATAATTCCTTAGCAGTGAGTTAGAGATGCAAAGCAGAGCTAAATATTAGCATGTTTCTAATTTATTTGTTGTCATTTTATAATATCTTGAGGTTAGAGTCTGGTGAAGTAAACCTTACCCTTTTTGGTTGGAGAACCACTGGCCTGTTCTGCAAATATCCCAAAAGCCATACCTTTTTAAAAAAATTTTAAATTGTTTAAGTTTGCATATATATGTGTATTTATATTTATATTATAGTATTGTGTAGTTCAGATCTTTCCACTTCCTAACACCTGTTAACCATCCTACTCTTTTGTGCCCTTTGCCTCCCCCACCTTCTTCCCCCTCCTCCTCTCTCACTCCATTGTTCGTTCCCATTGGTTGTTTTTATTTTTTCTTATGTTTTTTTTTTCCTTATATCCATCATATAAGTGAGACCATCCTGTATTTTTCTTTTTGTTTTTGGTTTATTTCTGCTAATATGAGTCTTTCTAGATGAGATCGGGTGCGTTCAGGGTGGTATAGCCGTATACTAATATGAGTCTTTCTAGTTCCATCCATGTTGCTGCGAATGACATGTTTGTCCTCCTTGACTGATGTGTAGTATTCCATAGTGTACATATACCACATTTTTTACAGCCAATCATCGGTTTTTGGGGCATTTGGTTTGTTTCCAAATCTTGGCAATTGTAAACAGAGCTGCAATAAAAACTCATGTACAGGTGTCCTTTTGAGTTAGTGTTTTCATGTCCTCTGGGTAGATTCCCAGTAGTGGTTTTGCTGGGTCAAATGGTAAGTTCACTTTCAATTGTTTGAGGGTCCTCCACACAGTCTTCTATAATGGCTGGACCACTTTGCACTCCCACCAGAAGTGTAAGAGAGTTCCTTCCTTTTTCTCCACATCCACACCAACATTTGTGGTTGTCAGTTTTATTTATATGGGCCATTCTTAACTGGTATAAGATGGTATCTCAGTGTGGTTTTAATTTGCATTTCCCTGATTAGTAGTGATGTGGAGCATTCTTTCATGTCTATTTGCCATCTGTATCTCCTCTTTGGTGAAGTGTCTTTTTAGTCTTCTCCGCATTTTTGACTGGGTTTTTGCTTTGTTTTTGTTGAACTTAGGAGCTTTTTGTGGATCTTTTGTTATCAGACCCTTGTCACTTGTCTGGAGGGCAAAAATTTTCTCCCAGTCTGTTGATTTTTTTCTGTTTTGTTTATTGTCTTTTTTGCTGTACAGAAACTTTTTAGTTTGATATAGTCCCAGCTGTTTATCTTTTCCTTCATTTTTTTTTTTTTTTTGCCATCCATAGTTGTTTCCCAAAATGGATTTCTGAGGTGAAATTCATAAAGGGTTTTACTTAGGTTTTCTTCTATGTATTTTATGGTTGCAGGTCTCACTTCAGGTCCTTTATCCATTTTGAGTTGATCTTACATGTTTTGATCCAGTTTTCCCAGCACCACTTACTGAAGAGGCTATCCTTGTTCCAGAGTGTTTTTTGCTCCTTTGTCAAAGATTAGTTGGCCATATATGTGTGGTTTTATTTTGGGGTATTCGGTTCTGATCCATTGGTCTGTTTGTTTTGTACCAGTACCATACTGTTTTAAGTATTATGGCCCCAAAAGAAACTTCTTAGCCAGGCCTAAAATGAATGCAAAATATGTGCTTACCTTCCAGCTTTGTCTCTAGTTACTTCCCATTCTAACTCACACCAGTCATTCACATCAGTCTGTAAACTGCATGCTTGTAACAAGCTTATTTCCCTGGCAATTACTTTTGAAAGCAATCAAAATAGACAGTAAGACCTGACTTTTGACCTCAAACATCTTAGAATTTGGTGGATAAATTTCACTGCACTGTAACATTAGACACAGAAAACAAGCATGGGCTGGTATTTCAAAGTCTCATGCTATGTAGTACAATTAAAGGTCTTTAATCTGAGAAGCATTATGTTTTAATAAATTTATTATTTAAATATTTGTGTGTAATATATTACATTATATGTTATATATGCAGTATATAATATATATCGTATAAAATAATATATGCCTATTATATATATTTATAATATATATAGATTGCAGCAATGTAATGTATATATATATGTGTGTATGTCTGGGGATTAAAGCGATGTAATCTAGATAGATAGATAGATAGATAGATAGATAGATAGATAGATAGATAGATAGATAGATAGATAGATATAATCCCCAGGATTCTTCCTTCACCATATCACCCATGTACCATCACCTTAAACATTTGTGCTCATCCCTTCCCTGATTCCTCTCTCCCTCCCTTGCCCTTCATAGCTGTATGTTTGTGTTCTATTGTCAGCTTGTTAGTTTTTCTAATACTTTTACTTGTTTTCCCTATATTCCACCTATAAGTGAAACCATCTTTTTTTTTTTTTTGTATTTTTTGTATTTTTCATTCTGATTGGTTTCCACTAGCATGGTTCCTTCTATGTCCGTACATATTATCACAACACATCATCAAATTTGTTATTTTTGATTGCTGAATAATATTCCATTGTGGAAACCATGACATTTTCATCCATTTGTCAGTTTTAGGACATTTGGGTTGTTTCCATAGCATGTAAATAGTGCTGCAATAAACATCCATGTATAGGTGTCTTTTTGAATTAGTGTTTTGTTATCCTTCAGGAAGATTCCCAATAGTTGAATTACTGGATTGAACATTAGTTCAATTTCAGTATGTGACTCCTCCACACAGCTTTCCATAGTGGCTGAACCAGTTTGCATTCCCACCAGCAGTATAAGAGTGTTCATTTTTCTCCACAGTGACACCAGTGCTTGTTGCCCAGTTTGTTTTGATATGGACCATTCTTCCTGGTGTGAGGTGGTATATCATTGTGGTTTTGATTTGCATTTCCCTGATTATGGGTGATGTCAAACACTTTTTCAATGCTTGTTGGCTTTCTGTATTTCCTATTGGTGAAGTATCTTTTAAAATCTTTTCCCCAGTTTCTGTGTAGACTTTTAACTTTGATTTTGTTGAGGTGTCTGGTTTCTTTGTAGATCTTTGATAGCAGACACTTGTCAGTTGAGTGGAGAGCAATTTCTCTTTTCCATTTCTTTGGGTACCACTTTGCTTTGGTTATTGTCTCTTTTGTTGTACAGAAGCTTTTTAGTTTGATGTAGTCCCAGCTGTTTATGTTTTCCTTCATTTTCTTTGTATGTATAGGTGGGTCCTGAAAGACATTTTTGTGGTATAGGGTATGGAGTGCTTTACCTATGTTTTTCTGTATATTTTATGGTTTCAGTTTTTATGTCTAGGGCTCTCATCTATTTTGAGTTAGTTTCTCTGTATGGTGTAAGGGAGTAGTCTAGATTCATTCTTTTGCATGTAGTTGTCCAGTTTTCCCAGTACCTTTTACTGAAGAGGCTATCCTTGTTCTAATGAATACTTATTTTCCCTTGGTCATGGATTAGTTGACAATACATGTGTGGCTTTGTTTCTGGGCACTCAATCTTGATCCATTGATCTGTGTGTGTTTTGTTCCAGTACCACATCATTTTAATTATTATGGTTTTGTAATATAATTTGAATTCTGGAAGTGTAATACCTCCATTCTCTCTTCTTTTGGTCAGGAAGGCTTTGGCTATTCAAAGTCGTTTGTTATTCCTTGTCAATTGCAGTAATCTTTGTTTTGTTTCTTTAAAGAATGTCATTAAAGTTTCAAATGGATTTGCATTGTATCTGTTGATTGCTTTTGGTAGAATGACTATTTTGATAATATTAATTCTTCTGACCATGAGCAGGGCATATCTGTTAATTTCTTTATGTCATCTTCTATTTCTTTTAACAATGCTTTATAGTTTTGAGAAGCATTATATAAAGTGACTTTTATAAAAGTAACTGATAATCCTATAGCTGTTCTAAATTGGCACATTTTATCCCATCCAATACAGAAATTGTTATTTTAATTTAGTTTATTTAAAAAAAGTGTAAATTTACAAAGTTCATATGTCAGAATTGGAAGTTGGTAACACTCCAAAATCCATGTTTTAACTTCTGTTCCATATATGTGTGGTTCAGTTAAGAGTGCAGAGCATAGTATCTCATCAGGTCAAAGAGGACAATTCTGCCTTTTGTCTGCTTAATACAATTTTATAAAATCAAACAAGGCCAGCTTATGGTTTTACATATATAAAATAAATTACTGAGCATTGCAGATACTGGCTACATAAACCATTTTCTCTAGTTAAATAAATACAGAGAAGGTTACATGATTGACTAGTTATCTCAAACAGTTTTGTGGATCACTAGTTTTTATAATTAGTCTGACATTTAAGTTTAGTATATATATATGTATATATACATATTTCTAAAGTCAGAGAAACAAAATTTTCAAAAAATATTTCTGTCAATGAATTGGCAGTAACCAAAAATACACCTCCTAAATGCTGTTGTTCATGCTTATTTCTCTCTTTGAAATAATTGTTTCCTCCCACTCTTATCTGCCCTCCTTTCTGTTTTGCAAACCATCCCAATCTAGGTAGGTTCATCATTGGTTCTAGTAACTAAAGAAGAATGTTGGAGCCTTTGGCATCATCTTCACAGGGCTTTTAATAGTGAACAGGGATAAACAGCCTGTAAAGAAACAGCTACTCCCTTGAGTCCCCACTTCCCCAGGGTAATGCAGTCCTTTTATCCTTTCTCGCCTAGCCTAGGTGAGCCCACTTACACTTGCACACCCCCATTGGGCAATGTGTGTACAATTATGGGGAAGGCACAGTACCACAGGTACTGGTCATAGATGCTAATGACAAAAGGATTGAAAATCCCTGATAACTTATTTACCCTACACTCTCCATCATAGCTTGGTATATTTTTATTAATCTTTAAGATCTGAGTCATATGCTTCTTATATTTGTGAAACCTTCATTGATCCCCTAGGACAAAAGTAATCACATTCTTCTTGGTGCTGTTATCCCATCCCATTTTGTTCTTAATTTGATTATATCACTATTGTCATAGCTATTGCCTTATGTGTCCTTTTAGCCTATTAAATTGCAATCTTTTCAAGGTTAGTGACCACATATTATATATCTTTATATGCCCATGTTTATAGCACTAGCATAGAGCTTGCTAATACATAATAAATGTTTATTGATGAAGAGATAGATGCATTTGTGAGTGAATGGAGTCCTTCTTCCTGACTGGTAACCTCTCTTTCCCTCCTGCTGGTAGTTTTCCATTGTAGTGCAGAAGCTCACAAGAGAAACACTCTCTCAGGAGCAGGGATGAGGTAGACTCCCAGATGATAATGGTGAAAGCATGTGACATTCTCCTAGGACTCCCCATTTACTACCTATGGAGTCTTCACAATAAGGCAGAGGCCCTAGTCCTGAGCCTATAATGAAATGGACTCATTATACACATTGTATTTTCTCAAGGAAGGAACACATCTCTAATGCAAGACATTGATTAGCTCTACTTCTAGGCTTCACTATTCCAGGTCACTTCTCTGAGATACGGTCTAGGCATGCTGTTTATCTGTTACCTGAATTATTTGGGGGCTCAGGGTGGTACTTGTATAAAAACATGTTACATGTTTCCCTGCATGTGACATGATAAAGAGATGAATCCATTTGGAAAATGAGAAAAAAACACTGTGCAGTAATTATACATAATTGCTTAGTGTTATGGAGGATAATCAACTTTTACTATCCTTACAATTTGTCATTTTTAAAATGTCCCTGCTACTCTAATCACTAACACTTTTTTAAAAATAATTGAGGTGAAATTTATTCTCCATTTATTGAAAATATTTTAAATGGTTTTAATTAATGTATATTAAATGATTAAAGGCCCTAATGGTTAATTTACCAAAGTAGGGTTAAACTAACCACTATAAAAATCATGCTTATCCTATTTATTTGTTTAGTAAGAAGACTAACTAAACAATACTATTTAGCTGGTTGTTGGGTAATCAACCCAATCCTTGTAGGTTCATCATTGGTACTAGCAATAAAACCATGTCAGAACACTTGAAACTCTCTCTATTTTTTTTTTTTTAATAATAAACAACACAGCAGCCACTAAAATTTCTCCTCTCCTTCCTTTCCCCACCCCATCAGGCTGTCAGGTTGACACTACCCTTTTAGTACCTCCTTCTAGGCCCAGATGTGCCCACTGACACATGCACACAGCTACAGGCATATATACAATTATGAGGGGAGAGATGCTATACGCAGGTGCTGGCTATACATGGCATTAGAGGAAAAAGCCTCATATACCTTACATATGTATTGAGTTTTACTATGACCAAACACTAAATGCTTTGCATGTAAATTACATTCCATTTAATATCCACAGTACCCCTTTGAGACATGAATTACCATTTCAATTTTATAGGTGGCAAATTGTATTTGTAAATTATTGATCATATCACATAACTAGTAGGTAACTGTGCTTGATTTTCAACTAGTTCTATCTGACTTCAAGGTCCTATTTTTCTATTGTGGAAAAGTAAAATTTCAGGCTAGGCCAGCTACTTTTCCAAATGATTATACAACCCAAATTACAGGTCCTAAGTAAGGGAGTCTTTACTGTGTATTGCATCCAGGGACTCCTTTAGCTTGGACAGTACTGAAATCATTCGTTCCCCATCATGAATGCATTTAATAAAAATAGCAGGCCTTGACAAAGGACATGATATTTCATATATAAGTTTCTTTAATAGGCCTTGACAAAGGACATGATATTTCGTATATAAGTTTCTTTAATAGGAATTATAGGTGGTGTCATTTCTATTCTATTCTGTTTTTTTTTTTTTTTTAAGTTATGACAAAATGTGGGACTAAACTAAAACTAATATGGATGCAAGAGTATAAACCTGATGAGGAATGAATATAAAAATAACCTGCAATGTTCTTGAAACTGACTGGACTGGCATCTTTCAGCCTTTCCCTAGCTTCTAAAGCTAATGCATAAAGCCTAGACAGCTTGACCTATTTTCTGTCTTCTTTTTTTTTTTTTAAATCAAAAGACAGGTAGAGCCTCTGTGTATCTCAGCATGTAAATGAGGGTGGGAGAAAAGGGAATTTGTCTACACTTGTATCTCTTGCTGATTGGACATCTTCCCAAAAGAAGTGTTAAAAAAAAAAAAAGTGTGTCATCCTCTTCATTATTGTTAATTAGCTGTAAAGACTGGGCTTTGGGGGCTTTTTATCCCACAGAGTATCAGCACAAAAATGGGGTTGAAATTTTAGCAGTAATATGTGGAGTAAGGTCAGACAGCAGGCCATGTAGCTTTCAGAACTGAGTTCATTTGATCTTTAAAAGACAGGCATTGCAGAGAAAATTCACATGTATTAAAAAAAAATTAATCCTCCTTCCAGTGCCTGTTGACCAGTGGTTATTTGGTCATTTGTAAGACGGATTGTAAAAGGATGTTGAATATATGAAGTATCAAGCGTTTTTTTGTTTGTTTAATTTTTTTTGTTGTTGTTGTTTTCTTTCTGACATTTGACATTGCAGTACAGATACTGCTCCTAATTCCTTATTACATAAGGAGCATGATGTAACCTTCAGCTTCAAAACTAATCAACATTTCAGGAATTTTCTCCTCAGTAAATGATATTTCTCTCGTTCATCTACTCTTGTTTTTATTTACTGGCTTTTGTTTTTGTTTTTTATTCTTCTGCCTAGACATAAAGTGCATTCAATAGAGCAGTGATGCATATAATTGAGTCTGCAGGACAAATAATATTTTATGATAGGCTGGATTGATTTGAATTTTATTTATTGTCCTTGTCTGTATTTTTCAGAAAAAAATAATAAATTTCATTTTCTTATATTATGAAATCACTTTTTGAAAAATGGAAATAGAATGTAAGTGCTGTCCATTAAATACTAACCTTTTTACTGTGGTGCCTATATCCTAACCTTTAATTTTATGCATATACATACATTTATTTTGTTTTTATGTATAAATATGCAGATATATTCAGGGATGCCTAAACATTCTTTAAATAGACAAAATGTTATATGATGCATATTGCCCCTCAACTTGATGATTTTCATTTAATATATCTTAGACAACTTTCCATTTCAGAGCATATAACTGATATTTGCCTCATGGTATTAGGTTATTGGTATGCATTATAATTTATTAAATTCCTAATAATGGATTTTAAAATTATTTCAGGAGGGCAAGTATTGTAAACTAATAAAGATATTATTTATATATTATAAAATATATTGCATATATGTGAAAATATTTCTTTGGTGGCACAGGTACATTTCTACAAGCAAAATGACTGCATTAATCAGAATTGTCCTCAAGATCACTGTACTGTTTAATGCTCCCACCAGCAAGTATATAAGGATGTCACCAACTAGGTCATTTTATCATAAAGGCAAACTAGTTCATTATTTCTTAAGACACTGAGGTTCACAGACTGTTTTTCCTTGCTGCCTTATTTGGGTATGTTTACATTTTAGCAGTTTCAATGGCTTAAAGGCATTTCCAAACACCTTTTAATTTCCAGTCACAATTTTTCTGTTGTTCTGGCAGCAATCACATAACAACAGTGGACTGAGGAAGCTGGATAACAACTTCATGAATCACATGACTCTTAGGAAAGTGGCAGATATGGTTTTCTGGGAAGAGTTAGACCAACAAGAAGTTACTGTCCCAGTGGGCGGCAGTACTAGGTCCAGAGCCTCTCTGTGTTCTTCATCTTATACACATTTATAATTCTTCATTTGTCTTCATTTGGTCTTTAACCACTTCTTATTTTGATCTTGCTGTCCCCAGGATTCATGCAACAACAGTGAGATGTGACAGAGTTCTAAATGTATTAATACTGTCAACATTATTATGGTTCATCTTAATATAACGAATAGTAACAACGGATGTTGCTGTTATCCAGTGTTTAGGAAGGCATCAATGTCATAGCTTTTGATAGTCCATTTACACAGACAGAGTTCTTGAGCTTGGAGAGTGGATTACATCAATAGACTAGCTCCTATGTTATGTGGCATTTGATAATGGCTAAGATTAAATTGAAAGGAAGTAAGATATTCAGAGGGGAATAAAAATGTTGCAATTTCAGGTTTTCCCATACTACATGTGGCTATTTACTTTAGTTTTTATTGCATCCATTGGGAGCTAAATCACAACTGATGGAACCATGTTGAGAATTCAGGAACATTTTAGTTAGTTTGCCAATTTTTTTTTCATTAGTCAATGGACATCATTTAAACATACAAGATGGAGCAAAAATTATAGTTTTTCTTAGAACTGTAAAGTTGCTTTCAAAGGCTTATAGTCTGAGTTTTACTCACAGAGGGTAGCTGTAGAGTTTACTAGGCACTGAGAATATTTGATAATGCCACGGCTGTCTATATCATAGTCACTAACATATTTAATAACTGAACAGATGCATCTTGCTATGGTAACACATGCTACTGAGCAGCAGGGAGTCCCATTTGACAAGTCAGTTCTTACTTTATTTCTTTATCCTAAAACCTGCTCTAATAATTCCAGATTTCAGTGTATTTTGATTTGTTAGGCAATAAGTAGATAAGAAAGATTCTGTTCTCTGCTGTTTATTTCCAACATTTGTTTGGCTGCAGGAGAAAAAGTCCATGAGATTCTAAAATAAAATAACTGGGTGAGATTGAATAAGACACCGACACATTTCTGCACAACAATGAAATACAGGTATCGCGTACAAAAAGGATAGAGCACCATTTTACCGGAAGTTCTGCAACAGATTGTGTAGTCACACCAGATTAGTAAGAAAAGTCTAGTGATCAGACTTTCAGAATCTACTAGTTAAGTGATTGTCATTTCTTTAACAGTGATGAGTGTGTGTACTTCTTCTATTTGCCTTAGCTAGCAATAATTCTTGTCAGCAGAGATACTCAGGGGATTTTGGGGTTGTTTGGTGTTGCACGATTTGCTCCCCAAGGATCAAATCTTTGGAGACTTCCATGAGCTATTTTCCAATCCTTTAATTGCTTGTGTCTGGGAAAAAAATAAAAAACACCTGATATACATTTTAAAGCTAAAATAAGATGACTGTCTGTAACTAATGTATTTTGAGATCCACGGAAAGATGTGGAGTTATAATGGGCCATTTGAAATGAATTTTACCAAAGTTCATGTATAGCTATATTGAAATTTCCTCTTTTGGTTTGTGTGATAAAGAAATTATACTAGCCTGGAATGTAAAATGTGAAAAAGTTTGGTTGAGGACTTATGGAATGTTCTAATATAATTCTTAGGTATTTGGATGAGATAAAGCAGGTGTTCTGCATCTTTTCTGACCCTCTCACTTATAATAGAATGTACTTGATCACCAATAGAGTGTTTAAGTATTCCTGATGTTTATCTTTTTTTCTCATGTCCTATTACACACTAGTAAACAAATCTTAATTTTGGCTCAAACAAGCTACACTACAGTCCTCTAGCTGACTGAGTTACCAGAGATGACATGTTTCCATCCCCCCAACTACATAGTGTCTCTGTTATAATGGTGAACCTCAGTGAGCCATTAATGTGACGTTGGACTGGTAATGCTTCCTATTTGTGTAACCCCTAATTCACTGTGATATTGCCCTGAAGAAAATATTGCTAAATAGGTGGTTGCTTCAAAATATATTCCTATTCAGTAGGACTGAAGAGCTAGAATATCTTTTACATGTGAAAATAGAACGAGATATTTTCCAATTCCTGATATAACCTTATTTTCCCAATTTATACTAATGCTATAAGACCTCTTTAATTGTTATTTCACACTTGATTTGGGTTTTTGGATATAACAGGTCAATGAAGCCTTTTTGACCTTTCCATCAATTAAAATAGATGACAAGTTATTTTCAGTAAGATTCTCATAGTCTGGCTAAAAGTTCTCTTTCCTAGCCCAGATGGACAGTCTTGTATTAATCAGAATGTTATTTTCCCCATAAAAATAATGCTTAAAAAGATGACATTTGAAATAGTGGGGACTATGTTGATAATATACAGATGTAGTGTAGTGATAAAATATGTTACTGTCTCTGAGAATTTCTAGAGTTAATTTAGATAGCAGACAGCCAGATGAAGTGATTTGTCTACTTCTATGTCTGGAGCTAAGCTCATCTGAATATAATAAAACAGGTCACTGTACTTGCAAGTCCAAATGAATGATTGAAGCATGGTTATTTTTCGCTAGGAGGTATAAAACCAATAACCACTAGAATTTTGTGTATTTGGAACATTACAGTGATGTTAATAACCTAATTCAGTGAAAATGGTGAAGAAAACATTTTAAGACTGTAAGTATGTCTCTCTTTAAAAATTAAAGATATGGAATAAAATTGCATACTCTTGGAAATATCACTCTTGCCTACTTTTATTTGCATATATAAAACAGGTTTTTGCAGTCTTTTAAATGTTACTGTGCTCAAAGATGAGATTTTCATATCTCTGATAAGTTTCAGGATCTGGAATGGCAGTTTACTTGGTTCATTTGTATTATACCCTGATCAAAGACTAAAAACACCCTGATTTTTAGAAATTATATGAGTCGTTGAACCTCTTGAGGTTTAAGTTCTGTCTTTGACTTCAATATAAACAAATGCTTTTCTGTCTAAACCCTGAGGCAGATGAGGCTTGGGTTGTTTTAGTTGAATATGAAGCATGTGAAGAACTTTGGAACCGGAGTGGGAGTGGGATGGGTGGTGAAGAAGGAACTGAACCTTAAGGAAGGAAAATGCAATCTAGACTTTATAGTAATGTGATGCATATTGTTCCTTCCTGAAAGAATCTTTAAAAATGACAGAGATGATGGGGTCAAATAGATCTTTACAGAAGGATATTAGAGCTAATGGACTTCCAATTCCCATAGGAAATAGAGAATCTTTCAGTCATTTCTGAATCATTTCTCAAAGATTAAATTGTACAGGAACATGTTTCTTGGAGTAGAAATGTGGATAGTACATATGCTTCAGTAACAAATGAAAAATAGTCAAGACAGACATTTCAAAAAGGAATCTAAAATTATGTAACAAAGATATTAATAGAAACAAGAAGCTTAAAATAGTAACATAAGGAACAAATTGTGGATTTTGTTTTAGCATATCAAGGTGATAAAGAAGATATTTACCAAGGAGGTAAATGTGAAGACGTAGATATTGTGAGTGAAGAGTTTGTTAAACACAAAAAAGTAAACAATGGGGACACTCGGGAATTGCATAAGCTAAGCTTAGCACAGGTGTTGTGTTTATTAAAAACAAAATTAATTACAAAACAACCTCCCTGAATAGCCCAGAATAAGAATCATAAAATATTTGCTGAATAAATGCTTAACAAGGGTTTTCTAATTTCTTTTCGGTAATGATAACTGAAACTGAAAGACAAGGAACAAAAAGGTTTTAGCAAGTATGCAAGTGATGCCTTACAATAGGGATACTTAAAGTAACACCCTAAAGTTTTATGATAAATTGCCTTTAGGAGAATACCTGCAGTGGTCAAAGTTGCCAAGATGACTTTCAGCCAGTCATTCTGTGACAAAGACCTGCATAAACCCACAAAATGCAGTATTCCATACTAACCTAAGGTATATTCTTTGTGCCTCATGTTATAATTAGTTTTGTCCTTCTCTTTAGGCATTTCTAAAAGATACTCCAAATTGAGAGTTGAACCCTATTTATAGAAGGTGTTTTCTTTATAATTACATATTTATATTTAAGAAAGCAAGTAATTTTAGATCCAGACTGATAAATGAAGGTCCTGTGATTTTAGGGACTGTTCTGCGCTCGCTCGCTCGCTCTCTCCCTCTCTCCCTCTCTCTCTGTCTCTCTGTCTCTGTCACTGTCTCTGTCTCTCTGTCTCTCTGTCTCTCTGTCTCTCTCTCTCTCTCTCTCTCTCTCTCTCTCTCTGTCTCTCTGTCTCTCTCTCGGTTGTTCAAGTAGTTCAGTGGCCACAGGTACAACACTAACAAAGACATGGAACCAGCCTAATATTTTCCCAAGTGCTAGGATATACATTGAAAATTCTGTTCAAAGGTGATGTTTTAGAGATATGATATTTTAGAGATTTACTTTAACAACACTTTGTTGTAGTTAAATTCAGCAAAAATATTTAGTAAATTGTTTTTCTTGTGGTAATCATAATCAAATATTTGGAGAAAAATTGTGGAAAATATCAATAATATTGGGAGGTACTGCTGATGCTATATCTGTTTTGCTAGAATGACACTCTGATTCCTTTGTAATTACAACCTTAATCTGAACTAGTATCTGATTGAGGTGTTACACCAAAATTGTGAGAAACATGACAAGGTCAATGCTTTTGACCCTTCAAGACATTTCTAAGAAACTGTTTTTTAGCCATAGATTCTGGAAGCTGCCAATATATTGGTAGTAGAGGCTTTCATTATTATCCCAGAAAGATCAGTGATTCAAATAGATAAATGATTGTGTTTTCTAATTCTCATTATAAGTCATTAAATATATGACTCGATGTTCAGAAATAAAATTTCCTAATTCAACTTCAAAATTGAAAGTTCTAAATGATTAGTTTTCCTATATCATGTACTCTTTAAGTGAAATATTTAGTTTGAATAAAAAGCAATCAGTCTTTTTAATGTTTATGAATAACAAAACAGTAAAAATCTGGATACTATTTATGAACTCACAGCAATTTGGAATGAACACATTTTTTTTTTCCTGACATCATCTTTCTCTTCTATTCCTCCGTTTTTTTTGTACTTAGGAGCACATTTAGTACCTTCAAATATTTAATCAATCTAGTGTGATGTTTAGACACACTCAGTTTTGAAATGAACTTCTATTTCTGCTAATTTATTGGTAGATGCTGTTTTAAATAGTTGTATAATATGATTAAGCTACTTAAAAGACAGATTAATTTTGGCAGATTTCAGTTTAATGTAGTTTTAGCTGCCCTATTTCTCTAGCTCTGATTTCCAAAGAAGGACTGTTGTTTGTACTTGCTTTTACCACCTAAATCACCTGAATATTATTCTGGGGAACCAGAATAATTATGCCAATTATATGCTTGTTAAAATTTTCTTTGGAGAATTCACTTTGCACATGGCCTTGTGATTGTCAAGTCATAGGATAAATGCTGTTGGACTGAGAAAGCAAAAATAATTGCCAGCTACACAGAAGTTTGACTATGTAGTAATAATCCCTAAATTCAGATCATTTTGATTCTCTACTACAATTATCATTACTATGAGGCTTTTATATGATATATCATTTTATAGTTCAAAACATTTTACTTATAATCATTAAATTCAAAAAATGAAGAGAAAGTTTTTATTGTGCACATTTTATGATTAGTGAAATGAAGGGCTGGAAAGGTTGAAGATATGATAAACAACAATCACTAACCAATAATCAAAATTCAGGCCTTATAATTTCAATCCAATGACTTTCCTACCATACTTTCATTTTTAAATCCTTTCCCCAATAATAGTTGAGAGAGACTATCTAATTATGCCAGTTTGATTTGGATTCATTTGACCTTAAATAAGCATATTGAATCATAGCATTTGACCTTTATTTATAACCGTCTCTATTTTTAAAATTATAGCCCAAAGTAAAATAAAGATGTGAAAATTATTTGCTTTCAGAAAACCTTACAATAACTTCTTTTAAAAATTAAAATGAGAAAGAGGTCAGTATTTCTAATAAGATAGGTAAATGGAAGTGGCATTGGGATGTATATAGAAAGCAAAGAGACTATAATGTCATTGTAAGATAAAGAAGACCATTCAGAAAAAATAATTATAATTCTTGGGAACATATAGAGAGGTAATTACATAAATGAAGTATTTTCTGCAGTGAATTTTGCAAGAGTTATAGTCACCTGTCTCATTTCTGTGATATGTAGAGCATAGGTAATTCTCCAAATCAATGACCTGACTGTATTACAGTGAGCTGAGTGCTAGGTGTGCTACATATTTCATGCCACCTTTCATCAGTTTATAAAATCAGGTTAATAATACTTCTCTATTTACCTCAGAAAATTATTTTGAAGATCAAATGAAATGGATGATGTGAATGTGCTTTGAAATATTGAAAGCATCATAGTGTAGCATAAAGCTTTATGATTTTGAAATATCATGCAAAAAAGCAATTTTACTATCTTATAGTCTCACTTTATGAAAATACTGTACAATATGTTATGACTTTCTCATGAAATCTAGAGAGATAGTTTTAAGAAATTCTTTAAGAAAAATTGGAAAAACTTAAATTTTATACATAATAATTGGCAGTGCCTGGAATATATATCTGGCTCAAATTATCTTAAAATACTATTTGTAATCAGGTAATGATTTTTCCCTAGGTTTTCTGGAATTTCTGTTAATATTGTTGCTCTTGCTTACATTAGTCATGTTACCAGTGGCAATGATATTTTCCCAGGTGGAAGCAATACAAATATTTTTTGTATTTGTATTGTGTCTGTATTCATATTTGGCTGAAAGTATGAAAGAATTGTAGTTTGCAGTAAGAAAGGCTGAAAAGATTTTGTCTTAGAGATGTCTCAGTTTATCTCATATATACTGCTTGAAAAAGATAAAGACATGTGCATTATCATTTAGGGATAATAGCTATTTAAGAATTATACCTACAGTAAGAATATTCTAGCTCTTCTAAAGAATCCCTCCTCTTGCCATTGCTGATGAAAATTATCCAATACTTTGAATTAAAATGCAGAAGTTACTGTAATTTAACTTGTGAATGAAATGGGGATTGGAATCATAGCTAATGTCTGAGGGTCCCAAACAGGAATGAATTTCACATCCAAGAACATCATATTGACAGCTATAGGAATGAATATCCACATTAGAGTAAAAACATAATAAACAACAAACAAGTAATTTTTTGTAATCAGCATAAAGTTAATATAGTCAGTGTGATGACTCTCCAAGTAAAACTAATCAATTTTAGAATTTAATTTTTAGAAAGAAAAATTAGATGAATGCCTGTTACCTATACTAATCCCTCTGCTGGAGTTTTGTATACTGTCCTATTTGTCACTTTCTAAGTGGATTATCTTCATAGAAAAATAAGGAAGTAATTTAAAAGAACTTGTCAATTTAAACTGTAGAATAATCAGAGGTACAAGGATCAGGATTCTTATTTGGGAGCCCTATAGGAGAAAACATGAACCAGTGGACAATACCTGAATTAATTGTAATTCATTGTAATTAATTGTGTTGAATATTTTCTAAAGATCATGGTTGTTTAGCGATGGAACAAATGCCTCAAAAGATAGTAGTTACAAATACCCTTTGTACAGAGTTTGGAAGGATTAACGCATTAGTTAACTGACTAAAATGAGGGACCTCTTAATTCTATTTTCTTATTAAACTTTTATATTGAATGGTAAATTGATTACAACAGAAAGTGACAAGCTGTAATGACATGGATACTTAAAATCATAGAAAATGAGATCTGTCATTGATATTTTGCAAAATGTATGTGTGTATATAATATTTAATATATATGTATTCATCATAACGTTTCCTGTCTTCTCATATTCTCAGTCATACAGCTTTTACTCATTCATTCAGTTTGTTCACTTAACAAAATGTAAATGTTGCTGAACAAGATGTGGAATGAATGCAGTATACATAGTATCATTAGAATGTAAGTTTGACAAAGGAGAAACTTTTGTGTCTTATTAACTTCTGTATCTGTGGTACTTAAAACAGTGTCAGACTTATTGCATTATGTGAAAATGGGAGTGGAATAATATACATGTAATGGATAAAGAAATAGTAATTCAATAATGCATTTGCAGATTCGAAGATAGAAAGGTAAAGACTTTTCCCTATTACAGTATTGGAGACTGTCCTGTTACAGACCAAGTTCCGAAGTCAGACATCCTTGGTCCTAGGGTACTTGGCTGTTATTTCTCAAAGTAGAATCTTGGGCTCTTAAATATGTCTAACACTGCCCTGTTGGCAACAGTCACCTCCTATCTGGCATTGTATTTATGTTAATAACTACTAGTCATTGTAAAGACAAAATATCTCTTAGAAGAATTGGCAACTGACAGCTATTTCAAAGGCATTTTTTATTATAGATTTTTCAATATTTTTCAAACTTAAGTCAGCAAATTTGTTGTTGCAGTCTGGAAACTCAGTTTAGGTCCACTTCACTTTCAGAAAATCACTATTGTACTATTATAAAATAAAATTAGTTAATCTCTGACTGATTTTTGTGGTGATATCAATTCATGTTTACCTTCCACTTGACCTCTGAGATTTATATTATGCAATGAATTGAAAGGGATGATGTGGACAAAGCATCACACCCTGCCTCCTACTTCTTTAAGGTTATCTAATTGATATGTTTTTATTTCCTAATAATCTTCCATTTTTCTTCCTTCCACTTAGGAAATTGTAGATTTTCCACATTACCTTCATTTTTCCCCCCAGATCCAACACTGGAGATAAAAATATACATGCAAAATTTGCCATTCAATTAATATGTATTGAGAAACCCCTGTTTCAGCACATTGTTAGGGGGTAGGTATAAAATAGAGATTGAGATAAAATACTTGCTTTCACAAGAGTTGTGTTTAGAATCACATGCAGCAATTTGAAATGTGTTGTTTGAGTTGTTTGGCTAAAGGTGAATAGCAGTGAAATACTTGAAATATTTTTTGGCATGAAAGTGTTAACATAATCTTAATTCATTACTTTGCAAGTTAAAAGTGTATTTTGGTCACCATTTTGAAGCTGCTGTTTGTGTCCATGTTCTACTTTCCTTCCAACAGTTTTTGTGAGATTTATAGTGAAGTTAGTAGCATAAGTTAAAAATTAAAAATATTTACAAACTTTTTTTCTAAATTGTAAGTTTTGGTTCTGGGAAAATGTGCTTGGTATTCAGTGAATTCCAAACTTGTAAATTAGATCCTGAGGGGACAATATAAAGGAAAGGAAACTTTAATAATGAATATAAAGTGGATTCAATTTGCCAACAAGCAAAAATTTAGTGCAGTTCTTAAGCTGTATCAGACTTTAATATTGATTTACTTCTATGAATGAGCAGAAAGAAATGTAAGATTTACTAGTAATGCAATTACAGTGTATTCCTGAAACTGTCAAGTAATTTTAAATATTTTTAAATGAAAAACAAAAAAAAAATACCTGTCATTCTCTTCCCACTCATTCTTAATGATATAAATGCATTATACATCAAATCAAAACTAGTAACTAAAATATTTGGTATTTAAAATTCAGGATAAGAAATGCTGTATTTGTAATTCATTCCTCACAAATTTGCCTATGGAAAAAGTATTATATGATGCTTTTGAGTTATTTGTAAATTTTAACATTCACTACACTATCATTTCATTGTGTATTTAGCCCATGACAATAGCTTTTATAGATTATAATCTATATGAAAACAGATATTCATGGATATACAGTTGCCATATTCCTTTTTTTATACATTGGATGTAGTATAGTATAATTTTATTATCTTCTAAAATGGAAATTATGAATTTTATAATTAAGATTACTAGTTTGTTGATGCAGAATTTAGTCTTTTTGGTACTATCAACATTTTTACTTTAAGTACAAACAGTTGATCATTAAATGACATTTTGTTTTCTGATTTCTACACATACTGTCACCTTTGGAAAGCATACATTCTGAACAAGAAATGTGAGTTTTATTAATCCACTTGGATGATATACACGATGTGTGCACTGCTTTACAAAGTATGACCTCATGTTCCCCCACATTTAATAGCAATGACTAAGTATAAATATGACAATGATACAAATATAAATTGTGAATATATATGTGTGTGTATGTGTGACTATGTCCTGATGGTAGAACCTGGTTACCATTCTGGGATAGAGATTTTTTGGTTGATTCTTATAGTTAGTTTAGATAGAAGTATTTTTTCATAATGTCGAGGAAGGACTTTCTGCCACTAATTTTCTTTCAAAATGAAGTTTTCCTTCTTAATTTCCATAGTGATATAATTATTACCAAATATATTTGATAAATTCAAATTTCACTGTCTGAAGCCATGTATGAATAATGGTAATTATTCAAAAATTTTCTTCTTAATACATTTAGTATACTTATCAGTGCATTTATTATGTTGTTTGAAAATTTCTGATAACTGTTCATCACTTGAGCTTGATTAAGCCACTTAATAGTTTTTGTTTATGTGATATACCCACTCTTTTATGAAGTATAGCCTCAAATCCCTCCACATTTGAAAGTAATGATTACAGTTTTTATCTTTTAATGATAATTTTCATTATTAAGATATCTTAAGTGTAACCATAAAATAAGAGTGAAAATTGAATTGCTTTTCACTGAGCTTTATAAATTTCATAACTAGTAAATAATCTATTTCTTGCTAGTTCTTTATATATTGAGCAGGAAGAAATTTGTTCATTATCAAAACACGTACAAATATATCTCAGTACATGTTCTTATTTATCTATTTTATTTTTATTTGGAATGTTATTTTTAATTGTGTCAAACATGCCATTGTAATGAATGGGAACAATCTACAAATAAATTGGTAGCTGGTGCTGTAACTATTTGTTTTTAATAGGCCTCTTCAATGATCACTCTAAGTGATTATTTCAAAACTATAGTACATTTTAGGTTCATTTACTACAGAATTATTCCTGGTTTTCCTACAATAACTCTGAGTCATAGAAAATACCTATAATTGCTATGAGTGAATATGGATACAATTAAATATTAATCATGTTTAACTATTAGAATAATTTTCTACCATTTCTCCCATCTCCAAAAATGTCAGCAGATTGAAATTGAATTATTCTAGTTCAAAAGTTGAACTAGAGTTTAACTTAGAGTTTTTTTAATAAGTCCGATAAGTGTGATGATGAGATATGTTGTTTGTTAAAATTGAAATGTTATATCAAACAGTGAAAATGAGAAAAACCTCATAAGTCTATTTGAGGAAAAGATTAATGTATGAACCTGTGATTGAGTCTCATTACCCTGTATGGACTGGGTCAATTTTGTTTTAATTTCCTTAAATTATTATTAATATGCCTATCCTATAAGTGATAATATTTACCCAAGCAATTATAATTTTCTATTTGGACGAGAAAGGAATATTAGAAAGTTAGAAGATAAACAACATTAGCATCATTAATATCACATTATAATTATTACTACACAGAACATTAATAAAGCAGTAATTATAACTATATTACTAATTAAGCTGTGCAATGGTTGCAAATGAGTTGTTTCAAGGACTTTAAGTACAACTAACATTAAAATCTATATTTCTCATCTTACTGATTTTTTACTGGAAGAAATAACAATTTGAAAACACCAAATCACATCTATTATATGGTTAATGAAAGTAAATCAAATAGCTATTAAACAGTTTCTGTGCTTTTTTTGAGTAATATATATGCTTCAGTGATTTAGAATATAGGCATCAAATTCTGACAGACATAAACAGACATTCAAAATATAGTGCTTTCATTTGCTTTGTTTAAGTACCTAAACCTCGGCCCTGACAGACAAATGCTGACTGGAAGGTTTACCCACCCTGACTTCTGGTCTGTTCTCTCTGTGCTGAGGTCACTGGCCACTTGGACCAGCTGCTTCTTTAGCACCTTGGCTCTTCTCTGTTCTCAGTCAGAACTGATTGACAGAAGTCACTTCAGGGGTTCCTCGGAAAACCTCACAAAGATGGTCTGCTCCAGACAGACCAGAGATAAAATGTGTGTCTTCTAGTTCTGCCAGTCCTACAGGGTGTACAGTCCCTATAAGTCAGGGTTCTTGGATCTTCACATGCGTGGGTCATCGTTAGGTTCATATGAAGGTCTCCCACCCCACCTTTGGGGAACCTCTGGTATAGTGGCTTGATTTTCTAGTCCACAACTGTGTCTCAGGGATCTTGAGAATTAGGATGTTCCTGATGGAGGGTTATGAATGCAAAGGATTTGTGGAGAATTTCTATACTTCTACTTATAATATTTTTTTTTGTTTTTCTTTTTTGTCAAGTTGTATCAAAATGGGCATCAGAATCAGAAACATATCCTTCCTGTCCTGCTTTCTTGGAGGGGATTTATCTGATGGATGTTCTTGTCCAAATTGGCCCTGGTAGCTGTTCATGGAACTAGTGAGCAAAGGATGGGGCTTGCAGTTGCCAGTATAATAAAGCATAAAACTGACATTGCGATTGCATTATGTTAATAAATATATTGAAATTATGACTTAAAGTTCCTACTTTTATAATTTTGGGTTACTTTATAAATATCAGTTTTCCTATTTGTGAAATTAGGACTCTAAAAATATCCACCATAATGAGTTTGACAAATAAAATGAAATAAGACCTGTAAAGGACCTAGAATAGTGCTTGACACATTGTTAAGGATTGACTAAATGGTGGCTATTATCATTTTACATTAATGACTCTTGAAGTATACTCCTTGGCATTTGTTAGTATATCAAATTATTACTACTCACAGGGATCATTAAGATCTATGTTAACTCCCTCTCTCAACTGGAGATAAATGAAATAGTAACTTTATTAGATCGTTTGCTAAAATCATAACTTGGTTAGAGAAGACATGAAGGCTATAGAGATACTTTGACGTGAAGGCTATAGAGATACTTTGATTTTCAAAAATGTTTACTATTCTTATAATCTTGTAATCTTTGTTGCCTTTGACTTTGGGCATGGACACATCTTTTTTGGCTCAAAGTTTGGTTAGAATAATTGGTGATGAATAAATAGCTGGTGTGTAAGAAAGTAAAATATCACATTTGCTACAAATTTAAAGTAGAATCTACATCTATGTAATTAAATTAAATGTCAGTGTAATAAAACAAATTATATTTAAGAGTTTATTAAAATATGCAATCAAAAGATGTCAAATGTTTTAACATCAGATGTTAACTTAGGGGCATCAGAATACTTTGAGATATAGCTTAATTTGATTTTTGAAATATATGGGTTCAAACTCATACAATTTATGGGTTTGAAGACATGTGTTCAAGTATAACTGAATGTGTGATGACTTGTTTCTTATTGTTCCGCAATGTATCACAGCCCCAAAGCTGAAAATAATGGATTTCTATGACTTCCACATTCAGAATCAAAGAGCTTCTAATTGATGAGGTAAACCACAGCCTTATGGAAAAGAGCCAGGATTTTCCACCAACACTTCCCTATAAATCAATGTAAGTAGAAAACTGAAATAGATACCTTTTTAGTGGAGGAGATGCTTTAAAAAATACTTTCATTTCCTTCTTAGAGCCAGGGTGGGATATCCTATGAGAAGAACTCATGGAGATTGAACATGACTAGCATCAGATGAGGGTGAGGGCATTGTATTTTCTTTTGTTTTCTTCCTTGTTGGTAAACAGACTCGCTGTTCAGAGTGGTCAGGAGGTACATGTCTTTTATTGGGCAACTCAGGAAGTTGCTGCCTTGAACCCCTTGTGTTTCACATAAATGATCTGTGCACCACAGGAGGACACCCCAGTGACATGAGTTGTTGCTTGAAAAATTATGAAAGTGGTTGAGTGGAACTCCAGCCCTTCTCTGGAGGGGGCAGTGCAGTGTGTTTCAGGAGAACACCAGCTAAGGGCATCAAAGGATGAGTGTGTCTTCCAGTCAAGGAAGCCAGAAAATTAACTATGACTAAGTGGGTCTATAGCTAGCCATGTCCAGAAGAAAAGATTTACCTTTTCTCTCTCTCTCTTCCTTACCTACATATAAGAATTTGCCTTTGAAGAAAAAGGGAAGAGGAGGTCTGTCTGTAATACAGATCCCAGTCTGGATTTGCACCAGTCCCCCATGCACACCCGAATCGTTTGCAACCAAGATCCAAATGTGTACTATGTGAGTAGTAGAGAGGGGGGGCTTCAGAGTAAAGGAAGAGCTTTGAATTTGAGGCAACAGACTATTATGAGAGGTTTACTAAAAGAAAAGGCTGAGTCAGTGTGATGTAGGATAAGACATACAAATGAAATCATTTGCGCTTTTTTTTTTTCAGTTTATCTACTTTGATATTAAGAATGCTTTTATGGCAACAACTAGTACACTTGAAAGAACATAAAGAGCCTTGTATGCATAATAATATTCTATTCAAATTCAGGTTGTGTCATTATCTAATCATGGCACCTTAAGGAATTTACCTAAACTCTGCAATCCTGTTTCCTTAAGAGCAAAATTGAAACAATGATACCAAAGTCCTTTGTGAATGAGGGAGATAATGTAAATTAAACTGTTATTAGAGGACATAGTACATATCAATAAATATCTTTCCAATGACCCCACGTGGAATTATTCAAAAGGTAATGAACAGAGATAATTTTAAAAAGTTCATCTCATGACAATGTAGGGGATAATGAACAAATATTTCAAGAGTCATTTAATGTTACTTTCCTGGTTATAATTTTAACAGATTTATATATCAGTTCTTATCTGAAAAGATTTCTTTAAAAATATTAGGCAGATAAAATGTGGATAAGTTTTGCTTCTTCTAAAATTTAACACATTTATTATATTAACAATTTTGGGTTACTTTCTATCAGTAAATTCATAGTCAATTCCACCATCTAAAATACACATATAAGTTTATTCTGTTTCTTCTTTGGAAAAAGATAGCTAAGAGTTATTTGTATGTTAATATATATATTTAGGATATAGACTTCAGTATTGCCAAATGACCTTAAAATAGGCAATACTCGGGTAACCCAGGGGATGTATAATATATAAAAGGATTATATACTTAATAAACATATATTTATGTATGCCATTTATTAGAACAATTATACATAAATTAGTGTTAAAATTTTATCAAGTAACAAAAGTTTAAGCATTACTTGCAAAGTAGACAAGACTAAAGAAATAAATGTTCACAGACATTTTTCAGATTCGTCGCCTAAGAGCCTATAATGTATAGGCTGATGGGGAGAGTAGGTAATTTTGCGCCTGCTGTGCAGAGGTGGGATTATTGCAAACACAAGGTTTACTGCTGCCCAGGTCTCAGTAGAGGCTTTGGCTAGGAAAAGGTAAGGGATTAGACTGTCGGAAGAAATATAATAAGGAGTAATAGAATGAAATTAAGTCAGGACAATTTCAGCTGACTAGGAAGAAAAAAGTGTCCTTTGAGTTCTTATTATCTTCTGACATACTTTCACATGGGAAATGGGAAATGTGCCCAAACTGGGTAATTTTAAATTGATTTGACCATTTCCACCTAGCAGAGACCTTTAGCCATAATTATGTACATATATAGACAAATACATGTGTATAATTTATTATATATATATATATATGTGTGTGTGTAAATTCATACATACTTTTGCTTAGGAAAATTTTCCAAGTAAGGGATTTTTCAAAGATTTCTTTTATTTGTGAGGTGAACTTTTTGACTTTTTTTTTTTCTTAATTGAGGAAACATTGTAAGTGATCTAGAGGTATAGGGCCACACCCACCGCACAACACCACAACCCACCACCAAATCACTGAAAGTCTTCCATCATAGATCACTGTGCTCCATCCCAAATTTGTTATCCCTTTTCAGTTCTACAGTCAGAACACTAGAATTTGTTATTGGTTTTGTTTCATTTTATTTATTGAGTGTGTTTTGTTTCTCTATATTCCATCTATATTGGCATGACCTGATATTCTCTTTTCTCCTAACTTATTTTGCCTGGCATAATCACCTTCAATTTCATCTATGTTGGTACAAATGGCAAGAGTATATCTTTTATTTTTAATAGATAAGTGGTATTCTATTGTGTATATCTACAACATCTTCTTAGTCCATGCATCTCTCTTTGATCACTTAGAAAGTTTCCATAACTTGGTTATTCTAAATAGCATTGCAGTGAATGTAGGAGTACACATATCCCTTCACATTAGGGTTTTTATACTTTTTAGATAGATAACAAGGAGTAGAATTGCTGAATCATATGGAAGATCAATTTGGTTTTAAAACTCTTCATTGAGATATAGTTCATATATCATATGATTAATTCATTTTGAGTATAAAATTAAATGTTTTAGTGTATTTATAAAACTGCTACCACCACTGCAGTTGAACTTAGAGTATAGTTCTATATTTAAGAGAAATCCCTTTTCTCTCTTTCTCACAATCCCCAAGCATACTTTGGACATTTTCATATAAACAGAATCACACAATGTCATCTTTTGTTTCTGGCTTCTCTTATTCACCATATTTGCAAGTTTCATGTTGTTAAGTTCTTACAACACTGAATAATATTCTATTGTATGAATATACTACTTTGTTGATCTAACCAATAATGGATGTTGAATTGTTTGCACTTTTTAGGAAAGATACTGCTATGAGCATTAATGTAAAATTTTGTTTTCACTTATGATTAGATTTTATACACATGCATATATATAATTTTGCTATGCTATAGGTAGTCTATACATTGTGTTTTATCAGTCACTAATGATTATACTTAAAGTTGATATAAAAGTAAGTTATCTCTTGGATTGGTTTATAGACAGGGAACAGATATTTTAATACCAAGCCTTTATACATTGTATCACTTTGCATTTTTATTGTACTTTTATCAATTCTAGAGCACATTTGATTATCTCCATTTTGCAGATGATAAAACTAATTCACAAAATTGCTAATGAGTGCTCAAGCTCATGTGATATATTAATGGCAAAATTTTGACACAACTCTTTTTTCTGTTTTGTTTTTGTTTTTGTTTTTGGTTTATGTATCTAGGATACCACATCAGCTATTTCTGAATTTTATGTGTGACTTAACTGAGATATTTAATCTTTCCCACCATTATGTTCATCATCTTTCTATGATACTGATAAAACCCACATGTGAGCTTATGGGTGGATATAAATGAAGGATTAATGTAAAATATTATAAATACTTTATTCTTATTAAATGTGTAATATATTAGTGATTGCAGTAGCCAGAGCACCAGAAGTAATGATAGTAATAATAATAAGATTAAAATCATTTATTATAACTAATTTAGGATTTTATTTTAGATGCCAGCTTTCATTTATGTAATTGACTTTCCATTTGGCTATTTTTGGCGACCATGTGTGTGTAATTTCACACCTACTCTTTGACCAAATATAATCCAAATGCCAGATTTATTCACACACATGAAATCACACACACCCGTATACAACTGAGTTGCCAAAAATAGGAACCCAACCAAATGGCAAGCCATATCCAGAAAGGTTTATATACACACAGACAACTAAAATATCAATTCATGTAACACTCCTCAAATTTTAAGGCACCTTTTAAAGGTTGATGTTCTCACAGCACTCACTGAGCAGCATGTTAGTCAGTGGTCTTATTTGTCTGGGCTCATGGAAATAAGCAATTTGGAAAAGTAGAAGAATTAACAGAGCAATATCTATGCTTCAATTAGAAACTAGGCTTTTTTTGGTTTCTTTAGTTCCTACATTGCTAATGCAACTATCTTATTTTAAAATGCTGCATTCAAGCACTATTAAATAGTACTTGATTCATATAGTATGAATGAATGTTTATGTCCTTCATATTTAATTTCAGGTAATAGTATCATCTGTACAATTTTGAAAGCTGGTCATTAAACTTAATGTAATAATATTAGCAATTTATGATAGTCAGCATTTGCCCTCTTGAAGTAGATATCACATGTGTGGGTTTTTTTGGTTCATTTTAGTGACCCTTGAGTTGGGAGTTATATAAACCACAATTGAAATTTTGAAAATTTGTGAGAAAAAAATTTTTTGTGAGGAATATAATATATTGTGTGAAACATTTCAGTGGTATTGAGTATTTTTCTCAGGTCAGGTTGCATTATTTCCTAAGCTTGATGGAATTCAACATGATTTTTCTCTAGGAAATTTGACCCAATCACTTCTCTATGGCTCAGAAAGTCTAATTTCATATGATGGAGCTGTTGTGCAGTTTTCAACTCTAAGGGGAAGAAGAAGTAAAGAGCTATTGATTTGTGAAGTTATTTCTTTGAAATTCTGTTTTGAAAATATAATGCACATAATGCAACACAAATAACAGGTCATACATCTGCTTTTGTTTTCCATTCACAAAACTAATCTTTCATCCTCAAAATATGAACGTGCACAACTTTTGATACTTCTTGTCAGTCAGAAGTACAGTTTTCATAGTGTCCACATAGGGAGAACTATGTGCATAATTACACCTATGTACCCAATAGGTAGTATCCAAAAAGCAAACTAATAGTCTACTGTCTAGAGTAACTTCTGAAGAATTTAATATATGGAAATATCACTTATAAAATAATTTAACATTAGACTTAATGTTATAGGGAGGATGTATGTACTGGCTTATGTATGTACTGGCTTAAAGGTATTTGTACCCTTCAAGCATTGACCTTCAGGCAAAATGAAAGTTTAGGAATAATAGAAGTTATGTTCAAGAACATGAAGCTCCATGTCAAAAAGTATAGCTGACTTGATTGTTGCTTTTTCAGAGTTTTTATTTCCAACACTGTCATGAAGAAGTCAGGCCAATTTAACTTGCCAATGTTACCTTTGTATAACTTGAAAAAATAGCTACCTACTCCTTTTTGACTTTAATCTAAGTATACTGAATTTTCAATCTTTGATCCTGACAACTTAATTATTACTTTTATTCAGTAATCAGAAACCCTGACAATAGGTTAGGTAGCTCTTCACTTGCATGCTGACTTTGGTTTATCAGGCTTTTCATAGTTTTGGCATTCAGGGTTCCCTGTCAAGTTTTAGGATACTCTCTTACCTTTCCTGGGTTATCCCTTCTGGGACCTTCAAGTCCTTCTCCCACTGAAATTCAGCCACTTTTAATCTCCAGATTTGTACATCTCTTTTACTTTAAGTATCCCACTTTCAGATTGTTTTGTGTTGCTATAGAATTTTAAAAAATAATCCATAATGATTGATATTACCTAGAATTTGCATTTCTTTACATCTTGTGACTTTTCAACACATTCCCTTCTTCCTTCACTTACTATCAGAATATTATATTGTTTTACAATTAAAGTTGATCCATTCTGTCTTCTCTAATCTTTCACCATATTCTATTCATATATCATTACATGTACTTGAACTAAGTTTTAAATCTTCTTGGCATTTATCTCCCAGTTCCTACTTGCTTTCTATACTTTATCCCCAAAATAAATGATTTAAGCCAACCATGTGAAATAGAAAAAGAAGTTACCAATTGCTCCAGGAAAGGGACTCAAGTCAGGTAGCTTAATTTTCACCTCTTTAAAAGACACATTTATCATCAGTGCACAAGTTCAATGCTAACTTATTTTTAATTTGTCCTATAATCATTCATTTTCCAATTAATCTCCCTTTCCTTTCATTTTTCATAGTCATTTTAAAAATTGGAATGTAATGTTTATCATACTATGGAAGGTATAGTAGTTTTATATGAGCATTATCTTTTTCCCCCCCTTTAATTTGTGATATTGTCAAGATTGAAAAATAGGAGATGTGTTGCCTGAAAGAGAAAACATAATCAATACCTATTCATTAAATAAAAATAGGCTTAAAATTATTTCTGCAGAAAATAAATATTAGGAAAAATACTTGAAGAAAACTGCAAAATCTTTGAACTATATGATTCCAGTCCTGTGAGTGATCTACCTTGGAACACATCATCCAACTTTATTGAAGCCTTTAGATGACTGACATCACAGAGCCATCTTCGCCAAATTTCCTGAAACACTGAATTAAAATACCCAAACTTTTCCTGAACTGCTAGGCCACAGAAATACACATATATGGATAATACATGAATATTGTAGTTTTGAATAACTTAATGTTTACCAATATAAAACCAATACTTCCTACCTGCTAATGCACCTAATTCTGTGAGATATAATTTCTCTCATCCAGGTACTAAGCAATCCCATCCCTGCTTAGCTTCTGAAATCAGGCATATTTAGGGTGGTATGGCCGTAGATTATGAGATGCAGTTTCTAGAAAGCTATCAAGTAAGTTAAGCTATCATAGGGCAAATCCAGGGGAAACATGGGTGG
>PVHY01000172.1:0-25793 GCA_004024945.1 Uropsilus gracilis
GGAAAGATAAACAAAAATCCATGAAGAAAAGTCAAACCAAGCCAACAACCAAATTGAAGCGCACAACTTGGTGGGGGGTGGGGGGGGTGGAACAGGGTGGGAATGGTCAGGGAGGGGGGGTAAACCCCAGAGATCACAGAGATGTGAAATTTATATATAAATAAATTATTAAAAAAAACACAAAAAACAGTAAAAAATCATTTTGAAATATCATAAGATAAAAATAAGTTTAATTTCTATGTAATTAATCACTTAAACTATTTTGCAGTTTTGAATTTTCATGTATTTTGAGCTATATTTACTTGAGTATAAATGTAAATGTACATCTTTAGAGGGTCACATCTAATATTATGCAAAATTATCATGATACCAAGAATATATCTTTGTATGTGTGTGCATGTGTGTGTGCATGTGTGTGTATTCTTTTCATAGTAAGTCAAATTCTGCCATATGGTGATCATCTCCATTTACTGAAATTATGTGTGTATAAGTAAACATTACCCATCATGATTATAATCAGATGAAATAATCTTCCTAATTGTGTTTAGGATGGCCCTGCACCTGCTTTCTGTTCCAATGATTTTCCTCATACACTAGTTGACTATTATCAGAATTCCCCTAATGTGCAATACATTTATATATATATATATATATATACACATATATATATATATATATTACATTACATATATATGTATTTGTGTGTTTCAGTATTCTCTTTCAGGTATTATGATCGATAGGAAATAGTAAATCATGTTCTATATTATCAAGGAGGTTTATGTAATAGGCAAATGTTTAAGTGTAATTATCAAGTTTATTCAGTCCCTGTAATTTAGCCTATAAAATGTGTGTGGAGACAAAAGTAAATCATGACAAATGATGAGAGAGTTGTGAGAGTTTTAAGTCAGGAAGAAATCATCTGAAGTTTAGTCAAGCTATGGAATCAATAAGACATTCTTTTTTAATGACATTAAGATAAGTCTATTTTCCCTCCCCCATCCCACTCTCTCTTCATCTTTCCCCCTACACACACTTATCTGTCAACTTATAAGAATTGAAAGGTATATTTAGAAATAAAAACCAAACAAATAATATATCAGTAACATATGGGTTCTAATGAATTATGTAAACTAATTATTTTGGCACTTTTTAAAAATAAATTTTAAATTTATTTAGTACATAAACCTGTTCTCTGAAAATTATGGAAAGGAAGCAAAACACAATTACTCAAAAGCCTGATTCTTTCCCCATATTTATATAACCTTGTACTTTAGCCTGACTGCTAGATGGAAGAAACATCCAATAGCTTCAATTACGAACTTCAAATTGTTATCACAGAAAATACATTCTTGAAAATTAATACTGCCATACCCACAGCAGAACAGAGCTGCATGTAGATCCTAGCTTCATGAATCTGTCTGCACAAGTGTTTGGACCATTTGGGCTTTCACTTTTCTGGCAGTTATCATGAAAGTGTATCCACATTTAATGACAGAGCTTTAATGACAAATATTTTTCAAAAACTTTGGCCAGACACACTATGTAAAAAGACTATCATTCATTCTTCTGTATTAGTTTTGCACTCTCTGTACTATATAATTTTCTTATTACACTGATTACATTGTACGTTTACAGAGCTGCCTCCTTCAGGAAAGTCATCATCTATTATTTATCTTTCAATTCACAGCAATGAGTAGAGTTCCAAATATATAACATTTCATAAATATTTGTTGAATGAATGAAAGAATGAATAAATCATTAGCAGTTAATAAAGATCAAATGAAATAAAATATATAAAGATATTTGAAAAATAGAGATAATTTCTATTTTCAGGTGTTAATACACTTGTAAAAACATAGTGTTACAAGTGGCTTGAGCCACTATTATTATCTGTATGTATTTCCTTATATATTACATCTAAAACATAATTATAGAGGGAGTATATAGTCTAGGGTTCTCTCTGATGAATGAGGGAATGAAAATCAAAATGGGAATCTCTCTAGAGGACCATTTCCATGAACTACATACTGAGGAAGAAGCCATGAAATGAAGAAGGGAAAATAACCAGAAATGACATTGTTATGCTATGGCTATGAAGTTATTATACCTGGAATAATTCCTACCATCAAGAGGATAGTGAGACACAAAATCTTGTCATTACTCTAAGAATCAACCCATATGGGTGCCTTTTTTGATCTCTGCAAACACTAGTCTCTGTTCTTCAAAGGGAATATGAGGGATATATAGCTCATTCTTATCTTTCTGCTGTTTTCTGTCATGCCAGCCTTACATCTTCCAATATTAGCAGACCATGAAGAGAGTTAATAACAGCCCTACAAGCCTGCCACATTTCAAGTCACATTTACTAGGCCACATTTCAAAGTCACAATTACAGACTATAAGTGACCATAAAGGGCCATTTAGAAGATTATTAAGTTAATTTCATCAAGTCTAACATTATTAATTACTTTCTTGTGTTCCAGTTAGCATTCATGCTACTTATTTAATGTGTGATACACTAACTTGTCACACCTTGCATACAATTTGAACCTATCTTCTTTCACTCTTTATTTCATCACTATTTCCCTTTATCAAACTTCAGCTAATCTAGTGAAATTCCTGTCCTATAATCAGCCAAGTTTTCTCAAAAATAACCTATTTGCTGCATACTTCTTTCACTTAGTACTTTAAATGAAGTCTAACAAACATCAGAGAACATTTCTTCTTTCATAATCAAGTGAAAATATTTATTCAACCTTTCGTAATTCAAGCAAGAATGAAGATTTTTTGACTTTGAGATTTATTACTACTTCCAATTCTTTCTTTGTCACCCAAAGAATAAAAAATACTTTAACACTTTAAAGATAGGTTAGTAAAATTCCCAGTTTTTAATTAATATGGAATATCAAATCCTCATAATATTGCTGATATATATGATGTTCATTGATAGTGCTTGAATACCCTAGACTTGAATAGTTATGTTTTTGGTACCTAGGATTTTTGATCTCATTTCTAACTTTTCCCCTTCACTAACTGATTCCAGCAATCGCAATTTATACCAAAGATAATGAATAATTTAAACATCTGCTGTGTATCCACACCTCTATTTCCTCTTTTCTACTGTTTACTCAAACACTCCAAATGTAGCCTTTTTCTCCCTTATTACCCTTAAAACCATTGACATCCCCCCTCATATAGTTCTTGAGAGTTTACATTGAGTCCCATTGAGAAAGCATTCCATCATTTATTTTTCCATTTTCTCCTGTGGTTGCACTATATACATATTTTCCATTTTTAGCTTCCTGTCACATGCAACTGTAAAATTCTGATCCTGGAAGAGACAGTGGAGGGTCTAAAATCTTACTATTGAAGAACCATATATGTTCCTATCATAGATTAATCATTATTTGGAGAATTATTCAACATTTTAATAAGCCCTAGTTAGCTCACTCTCAAATGAGAATAGCAGACACTTCAGAGAGTTAGTAGAAAATTAATAAAATAATCTTGTTAATGTGTTTATCATAGTGTGAGTAAGGTATTGAATAGTCAGCTACATTATGACACTGCTTGTTTACAACTTTAGCTTCTGATGATTTTCTCTGTCCTCACACAGGGTAAAACTAAGGTAGTTTATACCTTTAACTGTATAATAGTTTTGAATTTATGGTCACCAACTTTAACTGAATTTTCAATAATGACTCATAATATTGACTGTATTTCCATACCTTATCAAGGAAACTCATCTTCCAATTACCTCTACTATCCTCCAAGATATTACTTTGACATTAACTATGCCTTTTTTTTATCCTGTATCCTACCATGTACTTAAAAAATAGAAGTATAATTTTCCCATCCCAAGCTATTAGAAATAAATGTACATTTTATGATATCACTAGACTTCTTTAAAAATCTTTCTTATTATATACTTTGCTTTTAAGATGTCAAAGAACATTTCTGTCTTGCCCTCTGCTGTACCCTGAAAAACTAACATTGTGTCTACTGTTAGAATTGCCATCTTGAGGGAGGAGGAGAATTGTCACATTTTAAACATAAGGGGCATTTTTACTTGTGTTTTTGCTATCTTATGAATTACCACAGAAGTAGAAAACAGGGATAATTATATATAATGTTTATGGTGTAAAGTGTACCTTAAAAAATTCATATCTTGAATATATTAATGCCCAGTGTGACTAACTAGAGCTAAGACCTTTATCAAGGTCATTAATATTAAAGAGGTTATAAGAATGGGACCCAAACCTGATAGCACCTGTGACCTTGTAAGAAGAGTAAGACACATCCTCTCCCCCTCTCTCCCTCTTTCCCTCTTTCCATCTCTTCCTCCACTTCTCCCCCTTCTTCCTTCTCATTCCCTCACTATTTCTTCCCCCTTTCCTCTTATTCCCCTCCCCCCTCTCTTCTCCCTCTCACCTGTCCCCCAGATCCCCTGCTGGGCTCTGTGCCTATCCAGAGAAAAGACTATGTGACAGTATAAAGAGATCATCTACTTACCAGAAAGTGAGAGTTCATCAAACACCGAAGTTACTGGTACATGAATCTTGAACTTTAAAACTCCAGAAAAAAAAAATTAGAAAATGAAGTTCTGTTTTCAAGCTATGCAAGTTGGTTTTTATTTTGGCAGGTTGAACAGAACACTACAATAGCTTTCAATTTAATTTGTAATTGTCTGGTTTTCCGTCACGTCACATAACTTGGTATTCGATGGTACCTAGAGATAAAATTATTTTTAAAAAACATGGGGAATTAGTATCATAATATATTTATCCTCATTTATTTTATTGGAAAGTTAATAGCATAGGTAATTGAGAAAGTATGGATTTTATATTGTCTAAAAACTCGGTTTTATAAAAAACTGATTTATAATTTGTATTTTGAAGAAAAAGCTAGATAGAAAAACTATCTCTTCTTTGTTGCTGCATTGAAAGTCTGCAGGGATGTTGAGTTCAGAAAATTAGATTTGCTTTACAATTAATTATTCTGTTACTTATAAGAATACATAAATGTTTATAATTTACAAAAACAAACAAAAAAAACCAAACTCAAATACCAACAAACCCCCAAAACATAAAGAGACAATTAGGAGACAAATTATGGATTGTCTACTGACTTGCTGATACACTATGATAAATTATGGGACAAAAGATTATCAAATTAGTCACAGTCTAAAGACAAATGCTCATTAACAGCTTTCTAACCTAGTTATATTTGTGGAATCCTATGTCTTTTCAGATAAATTATATCCTGTTCTCTTTCCTCTATACAAACTCATTTCTGCTAATTTTCCCCTCTGTGCTATATTCATTATAAAAACAGTGATTTCCAGGTTTTAAAACTGTCTATATGTTGTGTTCAGTTCTTCTCAATCCCTCTGATCATATCTCTTTTCTATTTTATATTCACTCAATATTAGCTAAAGTTTATTTATTAGAAATAATAAATGTTCATTGGTGATGAGCACATTATTGTGTCATATATTTGAAAAGATGGGAATGTGTACTCTCAAAACTGATAATATTGTATGTCTATAACAGAGCAAGAAAGAGGACTTCTGTGCATTTTAGGATTCTTCGAAATAATACTGACCACTCTCAACTCAATTTCAAGTAAATCATTCTGATTTTTTTGAAAAATAGAAAAATCAATGTTACACACTCTTACACACACTTTATTAGATAAAAGAAGTTCTCTTGTATGGTAAGTTTTCTCTCCCATCAATAAAATTGGCTGGATTGTATGTAAAGTTTTTATGGTTTTTTTGATCTTTTTATTTTTCCATTTCCATAGATAATATATAAGCACTTATAAAATTATTCAAATTTAAGCTCATTTAAGAGAACATATAAAAATAAAGCATTTTCTTATTCCATATAAAAGTCATTACAAATAACATAGAAGATCACAGAAGATATGACTTACACATGTGTCCTGGATTCTATACTTTGATAGAGTATAAAACAGATGTGATGCTAAACAACCTGTATGAAAAAATGAAACATCTGGATTTGAGTTTGATAAATCAAGGGCTCCATTACAAAAGTATGAGTCATGGCTCAATTTAGGAAAAAAATGTGCAAAAGATTTTTTTTTAAATGAATTATAGCTCTGTACATAATTCTTTATTGACTACTTGATGAGATAGTGTGAAAATGGCATGGAAGCTCTGGGTGAAAATAACTTCGGTATCCTTAAATAGAAAGAAACCATCTTGCAAAAGAACTTCCTTTTCCTATAAGTTTAAATATCTTTCCCTGTCTGAAGGGAAAAGGGGTTTGGGGGAGATAATGAACAGTATTGTTCTCTTGAAGAAGCAAAGTGAGTCTTCCTTAATCCATACATTGAGTTCTTTGTAAGAGATATTGATAGGTACTTACATATACGTCTACCTAAATCTATCTATAGCTTTTATATATGTGCTTTTAGAAACTTATATAATACACAGACACACACACAATGTACTTTAAGTGGGATATAGGTTGGAAGTTATTTCCTTGATTATTATAAAGTTATAACCTTTCTCATATGATGATAGTTAATACCAATATTGTGAATTTTAGAATTGATTAAGTGATTTATAAAGTTTACAAGTTACAACAAATATAAATTACTTGTGACCTACTTTAAAAATATACTTCATGTAATATATATGAACTAAACAGATACACATTTACTTAGATTAAACCCAATTGTGAGAGAGCAGTGTCTTGTTATTTTTGAAATAATCTTGCAGATCATTTAAAGAAAGTCAAAGCACCCAGCTGTTATTCTGATATTATTTGACTTATATTCCTCATTTGTAACCTTCTGACAAATAGTAGTTTCCCCCCTTTTTTAGTACTTTGTATGACATTAATGAACACAATCATAAAAATATTGATAAAAATCTACATTACTAATCAGTTCACTAATATTAGTTTGTAGTAATATTTTTCATTTTACACTTATATTTCTTTTTAAAATCTCTATATTGTTGCCTTATTTTTATATTAACATATGGCACTATACTAGACCAACTCACTAGTTCTAAGTCATAACAATGTATAAGATGTTATTTTAGAGTTCTAGGCCAAAGTCCAAAGTAAAATGCCAAGTTTATTTTTTACTAGTTTTTTTTTTATCTTGAACAACTTTTTAACACTCTGAAAAAGTTGTTTAAATTTCTATTTTTTTAAATTCTTTACTATAATTGTGAAACTGATTCTGAAAGTTTGGAATTTTATAGGGTTTTATAAGGTTACTGTAATGATCAAATAATACAGTACTTCACAATTATTATATGAGCTTAATAGCTTTATAGTTTACCTTAACTTGGCATATTCAAAGGGTTTAATCTGATGTAACACATAATAACTGAAGAATATTATTTAATAGTGTTTGATGGTCAGAACCAAAAGTTCTTTATTTTTTTTTTAATGAAACTATCTGGAACCATGGCTCTTCTAGCTGTTCTATGGTTTCTTTGATCAAATTATATGATCTTTCAGGTTGTCATGATGGTTAAATTGCCTAATTATTTTCAAAATCTTTAAAATATTTTCAAAATGCTGTCATTATATAATAGTCAAAAATAGATAAATAAATCTTTAATAATACTAGATCAGTAACAGAAATTGATGTTGATAATAATTACAATAATTTCATATGTACAAAATTTACTGCTTACATTTGAGAAAATTTTTCTGACTTTTAGTTTCTATCCTTATCATTATGGAAGTACATAACAGGGAGGAACCTCAGTGTTTTGATGCTAATCAATTCTATAGTGTACTCTGTCAACCATAGTGCATGGCATGGGACATTTAAAAACTTGACAATGGGAACTAGTCTACTAATATGTCTCAATAAATTATGGTATATGCCATATGAAATCTTACTGTAACAAGTTCAGGTTGCCAATTTTAGAAATTAATTTATAAAATTAAATCAAGGCAAAAGATTTTCTCTATTAGAAAATCAGTATCTCTCAGTTGACTTCACTTACTCTTTCCTGAGTGAAAGAGGATTTACTCCCATTACTGATGCAGAATCATGGAAACAAGTGCCAAACACAAATAGCAATATTTCTCTCTGATTGCAATAGGAAAACATACATATATGCTATTATACTTAGAAATCCAACTCTATTCAAATGCATGGGTATTGCCCTGTGTTTGGGTCCTCTCAGGCTACTATTTTTTTGTTCTTTCAGTTACTGATGCAGGTTAACTGGAAACCAGACCTTCAAATAGCATTTGTGAAAGTCATGCTATCAGTTTTGTGGTATGACCTTTCTGAGGGAGAAGCACGAAGTTATGTGATTTTGCTCACTCACTCTTCATAGAGCCAGAGGAAAGATCTTACATCTAAATGGAACAATCTCTACATTTTTGTGTGGTCCCATGGGACTCACGAATGTCTAGCCTGTCACCTATAAGAGCTAGGTGATTTGGTAGCCAGCCTTTCAGGTGGCAGCCAAGAATAGGAGTGCCTAGGGTATGTTCTAGTGCCACGTTCTTTCCATGGAGAATCTGGAGACTTACTTTGACCCAAAAAATCAGTTAGGGAAAAAGTAGTGAGGTGTATGTACAGAACTACTATAAGAGAGTGATGGTCAGTTCCCACAGAATGTATGATAGAAGTCAGAACCTTACCTAGTGCTTGGAAGAGCATGCGATCAATCCCTTTTATGGAGAAGTGTTTGCCACCTCCTCCTATGCTGAGTTTGAGGGGACAGCTATAGTAAATGCATTTGCTCATATCTGGAAACTTCTTTTTTTTATTAAACATTGTCCCGTGTGACTTTTGAATCTCAAACTTGCTGATTATCAGAACTAGCTTATTTGCAGTACTGACCCTCATATGGCAGCACAAAACATAGAGTGATTTAAATATGTGCAAAAGCTAATTTGGGGGAGAAGCTGGAGACTTGTTTTGTTGAAATAAGCCTAAGAAACAATTCAGGGTAAATGCCCAGTAGCTCTTTCAGATTTCCATGAAGTTTGCAAAGATGCAGGCTGATTCAATGGTGGAGCCTTGAGCAGCTAGGAAAGCAGCTAGGAAAGCAAGCAGTCAAATCTTATCCTGGAGAAATCAGGGAGACTGTTCCTTTACCTGTTCTTTCTAATAGAGATTGTATACAGCATACATTCCTGTCTTAATGCTTACATCTTGTAGTAATGTGGATGTAAACTCTGCTAGCTATCAGCATTAGGTTATTTCGGTGCTTGGTTTTTAGATGTCAGCCATAAACTGTTGAGAAATTAGATGGGTGTATAGTACCCTTCAAAGGAGAAGCTTGACAACTTGGTTATATTGTTGGTGGAACTAGTGTATCAAAAAAAAAAAACCAAAAAAAAAACCAAAAAACAAAAAACGGTACCTCTGATTCTTTCCTGCTCATGTAGGATGCCAGTTAGTTCCTGTGTACAGACTAATTAGAAATCAAAATATTAGTCAGTAGTTGGGAAACAAGCAAACAAACAAAAAACAACTTTCAAATACCTTCTAGTTAAACAGTGAGTGATGAGCTTTTTTTGTGTGTACTGAATCCTGGGGTATAGGTGAGATTGATCCCAAATACATTTTTTTCTCAATGATTAATTTATTTGCTTTAATTTTATGGAACTTACTCCACCATAATCAGTGTTGGGGATTCAGGTAGCAACTTTGAAAATCATGATGTTTGCGTGGCTGAGATTCTTCATTTCACAGAGAGAAGCTGGGCTCCATTTCAGTTAAAGAACACTTTACTAGGAATAGGGTGCATGGTAAGAGGGTGTGCAGCCTTTAATACCTGAGCTGTTAATTCATAAATTCATACTTGAGTTGGTATTTTCTTAATTTCCCAATATTAGAAGTCTATCTTCCATATTTCTTTCAGAGGCACTTGATCTTTATCGAACTGTATTTGATATGTCTAATGTCTGTGCTCTCTCTCATTTGCTCTCACATTCTCAGCCGTGTGTGTGTGTGTGTGTGTGTGTGTGTAGGTGGTGATAATGGACTCTTGTCACCACCTTGCTGACATCTATCCTTGATTCAAAAGATGTTCAGTTTAATTAGAATTGTTTTGTTACTAAGATCACTATTTATATTTAAAGACATATTTTACCATTTCTTTTAAGTATTATTAAAGACTGATGTGAAAATAATTATGTTTAACTGGTATCAAATAGAGCATATATCTAAACAGCTATCACTTTTTTCTAGTCTTTTCATTTGAAAATGAAGATTAGATGAAAAAAGCGTTTTTAGAAGAACAGTTTAAATTATAGTGAAAGGCATGTAATGTACATTTAAATTGCTTTAAAGAAAAGTGAAAATCTAAGTATCAAATGGCAATTATAAACCTTTATTGAAGTTTAATTATATAAGAGATCCATGTAGGATATGTTTATCAAGTTATTAAATATGTTTTAATTCCGTCCTTATAAATTTAAGGCATAGATTTTCTTTCTGGAGTTGGGTGCTTAGGGAAATAACAAAGTAATAAGATAGTGTTTGAAAGAAAGTTAATTTAAGAAATTAAATTATCCAATATAATAAAGTTCACACTAAGTGACATTTAAGCAATACAACATTGTACTTAAGGAGGTGTGTACTTACTGTAAATTAATTTCCACTCTGGTTAGTTTGCTAATTTATCTTGTTTAGCAAAATAACAGTAACACACCAGAGAACAGCTAAAACCTTTGTCATTGATTGATTGATAGATATTTTAGCCAAGTTGCAATTTTTGCCTGATGTAAGTATTGCTGTTAGACTTTTATGAACATGGATGACAGATAATCATTTTATCATAAATAATAACTTTCAACTTGAAAAGAGGGGTTAGGATTATCATTTTATGTAAGATATACGCATTTCCATTCCTATTTATTCTATGTATCCCCAACAAGTTGTTATAGAAGAAATTGATAGTTTAAGACTCTGTACCCATGGTCAATTTACCTAAATCTACACAGTTTCTAAAACAATAAGCTTAAGAAGTTATCAGACAATATTAATTCAAAAACAGATATATTATTGTAAGCATAATAAAATCACATTTTTCTCTTTTCCAACTGAATCTATCACTTTTACTTCTTCTGTTTTCAGGTTTGATTTTCCCTAATATTTACAATTGCTGTTTCAACAGATGAACATTTAGAGGAAAGTTTGAGAAATCAATTAAGGATAAGATAGTGGCATATTTTTAAATATTCCATGTTTTTCCATGAATATCATACAGACAAAAAGAAAATACAAGACAAACTCTTTAAATTACACCTTCAGCAAAAATTAATAGACATGAACAATTTAAAAATGCCAAATTGCTTGAAATTACAGTAAAAAAAATTCACAGCAATACTTGCATATAGTAAGCCACAGAGGTATAAAAGACTAGAGGACAGAGTAGTGAAGTCAAATCAAGCTAGTGTTTATACCAAGAAATCAGAATCCCACACTTACACGAACAGACCTGAGCAGAGCTGAGATGTAATAGGACATTATGACAGGTGGAGCTAGAAAATGCTGGGGAACATTGGGGTGGGCATTAGAAATGGAGTGGTGATTTAGATTGAAGCAGTCAATGAGTAGATATGGAATTTAGCACTGAATCTAACTTATTCTCTACAATAAATTTTGAAAGTAGAAGATGTATAACCTCCCAAGGAAGTTATACTATAATGCAACATTCCATGCCATTAGGAAAAGAAAAGGAAGCCATTTTCACCGATTAAACTGGTAAACAATACTGCTTTTCACTCCTTTTCCATGAGAATCTCCTGCTAAAAAGAGAACAAGCATAGTATCCATACAAAGGTATCAGGAGAAATAAAATAAGTAACATTGAAGAGTGTAAGTTCCTGAAATGAACATTGTAATTCAGAAAGAAATAACAAAAAGCAGAGAAAACTTACAACCTGATAGTAAATTGTAATTTTTAAAAAAATGGCAAGCAATGAAAACTGTGAAGGACAACAAAAACAAATAAAGCAAGCATTCAGTGTTACTATGTCTAGAAAACAGGAGGTATTTACAGTCTTAGGGAAATACATAAATAAAAAATGAACATCCTTAAATAAAAGGCAAATGAGATCAAGATGGTGGTGGGAGGTAGGGAAAGTTGTAGAAGATAGGCACAGGGGAAACAGCTCAGGGATAATTGTAATCCCTGAAGAGGAAAGCTAATAATATTGTAGAATGTTTGGAAATATCCCTGACATTTATTAAGGACAAAAGACAACAAATCCTGAATTTAGATAGTCAACCTAATTTCAGCAAATAGTTATTTAGACTTGTCATTAATCTTGTTGCCAGATACACCATTCTGTATTTATTGGCATTTTAGGTAGTGAAATAATTATTTGTGCAATCAAACAAAAACACAAATATCTTATAATCAGATTAGCTTGCTGAATCAGATAAGTATTAAAATTCTATGAGTTAAATGCAATAAAAAATCTTTACAAATCATTTCAAGTTAAAGGATGAGAATAATATTCTGCATCCAATCACATTTTCTTTCAAGTATAAAATTTCCAAAATAGTTAGAAATGGAAAAACTCATAAAATATTCACCAATTTTATCCTTACCATTGAAGTTATAATAGTACAAATTCCAGAAAATCAAGAAAGGGCAAAGAATATTAGACAAGATGTAGCAAAAAAAAAAAAAAAAAAAAAAAAAAAAAAAAAAAAAAAAAAAAAAAAAAAAAAAAAAAAAAAAAAAAAAAAAAAAAAAAAAAAAAAAAAAAAAAAAAAAAAAAAAAAAAAAAAAAAAAAAAAAAAAAGCAAGACAATGGATGATGGTAGAGAAATGCCAGAGAGATAATGATAGATAAATACATGCATGGATACATACACAGATAGATGATAGATAGATCTCAAATATATTTAACCACTGTATTTGTCAGGTTTCTCCAGAGAAAAAGAAACAATAACTGAATATGAAGAGATGTATTATTAAAAAAAAGCAGGATGAAGAAAATATCTCATTTCATGTAAATAATTTATATATAGAAAGAATTACAAATATTGTAAACTTAAGAATAGGAAATGTTATCTTTGCTTAATGCATTTTAATTCAAATATGTTGTATCAAATTAAAAGAGAACCCAATATCAAACTTTACTGTTTTTGTAAACCAGATTATATTTTCTAATTATGACATATCTATGGTAAATGGAGTTAAGCACTGCATTGAATTTAATGTATATTTCTTGAACAACAGCTGTCAAGCAATGTTGTAGACACTGGAGTTACAAAAGGTAATGAGCCATATTCTTCCAAATGTTGAGAATAACATCTATTAAAAGAAGAAACTATATTTAAGGAGATAATTTATACCAAGAGAGAGTTTCTCAGAGCAAATCAGAGTACACAGAGAGTAAACAGTACATACAAAATAAAAGATGATGGCCATTATGAAAGTGTAGAGGATGATTAGGAGTTCCCTGTTTCTAGAATCAGAAAACTAAGAAGACAGTATGGGAATGTAGGGTGGTTGAAGTTAAGTTTCAGGCGTTGGTAGCTCTGAAAAGTAGATGATGGTACCGTTAACTTGCATCAGCTAAAAAAGAGAAATCATAACAGAGAACTCTATTTTAGAGAAGTCATTTATATATATATGTGTATGTGTAATGTATATAGAAATGAATATATATATAATGAATAATAAGTGATGGTCTGCTGGAATATCATTGTTGCCATTTATGTAGGGAGATTAATAAGGAAATGGGAATGGAAATATCAATTTATCAAACAATTTCACATTTTTCTACTGTTCAAGATATATCCATAAATTAATCATTAATACCTTTAGTTGACAAATGAGAACAACTCTTTCAAATACAAAGTCATATACATAAATTCATATTCAGCTAAGTGCAGCAGTGGAATTATTCTGCAGATGTCTGAGTACAATCTCATATTTTTCTCACCAAGATTTCCTCTCCAGATAGATAGGGACAATACATAATTTCATAAATTTAGTTTGGAATTAAGGTCTGAATTCATTGTCAGAAAGTATTGTATTCTTTCACTTTATATAAATAGATTTACATTAGAGAGATTGCCTTTACTTTCGCATTTCCACTCTGAAGGTAAGTTATAATAGTATATATAGGTTCAGTTAGTAATGGGTCGTGACATTAACTGCAAAATGGAGTAAAATATTTCCTTTAGTTCAGAAACTTTTTGGTGATGGACATAAACACCCATAGCTGTGAAAAAGAGGCCTATTTCCCTTGTTTAAGTTTTACATATAATCAAGCATTTTGAAAACAAAATGAAATCAAGACATTCAAATGTATATGATTATTGTTTTCCTCAGGGTCTACATATGCATTTTCAGTGTCTCTTAAATCTGCTAAAAATTAAACTTGCTATTATGGTGTGTTACAAAAATACAGTATCTGGAGCACATATAACTTTATAGATAGAACAAATTGAATGTAAATGCGAAAAAAGGTATCAGTGTTTAGTCTAATCTAATCCTAATATAATGTAATCATTTGAATGAATACTTTTGTAATTTCAACTCATTCTCCTTTATAAATGCTATGTTAAAAGCATTATTCATTTTCTCATTACTGTGCCCTTATTAGCACATGTTGTTGACTTCTTAATGAGAAAAATTTGTCAGCAATGAGTAGCTTCACATTGTCTAAAACGTTGCAATATGTTTTCTTCTGATAAAATTTCTTGAAAATGTATGTTTTCTTTTTTTATAAATGTGAAGTAATCATTAAGAGAGATTTAAACAATTTTTAAAAAGGAAGATTCTGAGAAAACAAATTTAACATACTGCTCAGATTTTGGAATTGAAATAGTTGCTTTCATGTAAAAATGCATTTGCTTCATTTTTAGAGTCATTCCCCTCTTCATTCTCGTTTGTCTCTGCAAAGTTATTTCTTACTAACTACTTTTGCTTACCTGGAATATCACAAAAAATGTTATTTCTAGACACATATATTTTGTATGAGTCTATCTTTTGGGTATATTTTGTTTAAATATAACTCAGTCCTGTAATTATACAAAATTTGATCTTCAATCTGCTTATAATAATGATGCATCATTTGTATATCAATACAGAGGTGGCATACCAGTGTAAGAAATTATCAAATATGACAGAGTTCTAGAAACAATATGTTCTAGAAACAATAGAGATAAATTTCAACTAGTTTGACTTTACTATTGACATTAGAGATAGAGTATAGACTTGCAAGGACAAAATGACAGCAGTGGACATTTCTACTTCATTCTCAAGGACTAATATCTTTTGCCACTCAGTCCTGAAGTGAAAAGTCAAACAAATTTTACAATAAAATTTTGACTTGGGAACTATAGAGTGAAAAAGGCTTGTCATTGAAGATGACCTATATTGTGCTTAAACTTCTTCAGTTCCTAGGACATGAACCTTATGACAAGAAGCCAGACCTTAACTACACAATGATCTTATCTTTCAAATTGTAATTTTTTTTACTAATATTATCATTGATTTGACATGCTCTTGGTGACAATATCTAATTTATTTTGAAACTCAACTGACATTAATGGAGAACATAAAAGTTTGATGTTTACTAAAATGGATCATAGGTTAAAATAAAATTGGGTCATGCTCATTTGAACATACGTTGAGACATTAATGATTACCAAAACTTGAATGCAATATTGTTCCCTGTGAGTTGGACTATTGCAAAAGATGCAGATGTACTGTGACATTGAATTGTTTATAACTGTACTTTTATACATATGCAGAAGGGTGAGGGTGTAGAAGGTCCTATCTCACATCCTCAAATTTAATAGGTATATTCCAAATATTTTTCTTTTTTCCCATGTAAAAATGACAGTAAGGATATAATGTTATAACATGTACTTCAAAGTCATAATTGTGTTTGATTTAAAATAATTTCTGTAGAAATGATTGATTCTATATTGTTTTAGTAATACTTATGAAATATTAAGTTGTAAATGAAAAAGACACATTGACTTGCATTTTTAAATGGAGAATATTTTGCAATTGTGTTTTATTCTGAAGCATTACACCATAAGGCCAAAACAAGAACATAGGTTCATGTTGTTGAGAATTAACAATGAATAAAATACAACACAACTTGGTTTTGACATTATAGTTATTTATTCACTTCTGCAAGCCAAGTGGAAACTGAGCAATCAAGAGAAGAAAGAGGATGGGAGTTTCTTTCTCTCTTCCTATGCCAACATTGGCAAACAGCACATCTATGTGTGACATGCTCCTTCATATTGAGAATGTCTCCCATTGTGCACACATGATTGGCGCTGCCTTAGATATAGTATGTGTCAGTTTCCAATCTAGTTCAGTGCACTAGGAAAGAATCAGAGTTAAATCTTATATAATCTTTGGAAGTCTGATTTGTTTTTGGTGAACTTTACCTTTTTGTATTAAGGTTATATAAGCTACATTCTAATTCATTGTACCTCGAAATTTTAGGAAATGGGAATCACATATTAACTTTAGGAATTGTTGAAGTTCAGAATTTTTTATTTTTACTAATTTTTATAACTATTTCTGGTCTTTCTATTACTTCCCAAGACATTTACAATTTTAAGATACAAGAGGTAGTTTCTTTTGGGAAAACTAGTCAGTTCTTTATATTGCACCAATTGTAAATGACTCAAAATCCATTTATCTAATTAGCTATTAACCTTTTTGACAATAATGTCTTCACAGTAAGGCCTCTTCCAGTTTCACTGTGAGAGGGAGGAAAAAGCAACCTGAAGGCCTTGCATATAGAGTTGACTGATGCTGCCTGAAATGGCATTCTTAACTTCAACCAGGGTCCATAGACTAAATGAGATGCCCACTCCTACTAATCAGGGATTTGGCCTATAACAGGACAGAGAAATCAGTATTATCTGACTGGAAGGGAAGGAAAAGTTAATCTTGGTAAATAATTCTAACGTCTATCACACTAGAGTAGCTTGCAATCTAGGATTCTTGATATAAATTTTAAGATTTTGAAACAAATACATTTGCATAAGTAATTCTATTGTAAAAATAAAATGTGCATTACTGTTATTTGTATGCTGATTTAAGTTGGAAATTTTTAAACAAATTACATCAAATTTATTTAATGAAAAATATTTAAATATATTGATGAGCATACTTAAAATGTTTTATTATATTAAGTATATTTAATTTAATATACTTAGCTATTCTTTAAAATTGAGATGCAGTTATTTGAATTCATTTTTAAAAATTCAAAATAATATAGTCCTCCCTTATAATCTGAAGTCCTACATTACCTATATCTATGATTAATAATGACTGTTGAATCACTAGGCTCTGCTGGTTTTGATAAAAATTGAGAAATCAAACAAACAGAAAGTATAATAGCATGAATTTGAATAGTGCATTAAAAGGTGATAATTTTAAGACTTAAAAAATTACTTTTCCTATTATAAATTATATCAGTCATATAATCTTTCTATGTACAATTTCAGAGTTTAAGATTCCCTATGTTTTTAAATTGGTTATATTAGTAGAATTTAAATTCTCTAAAAAAACTAATGAACAGTTTCGTATCAGTTTTTGTGTATTTTATATGCTATGTGTTACCTGTTAGTAAAATAAATGTACCCTTTACATATATATGTATAACTAACTACTTATATTAATTTCAGATTGACTTTCACAATATTTTACTGAGGATTGACATACTGAAGATTAGAAGATAATTACTATAACAGTTTTGAACTTTCTTAAATACCCATGACCATAATGGTTTTATTTGTTGAGTTTAACTATTGTTCATCACTCAAATGACATTTTTGAAAGGGTAAAGTTTCACTGTGGATTTTTTAAAATAAGTAGCTAATTATGTGAGTGTTTTTATATGGAAGTATATGCTATGTATGATGAAGTGGGTAATTTGCCTTTATTTTTATCCTATAACTGTTAGTCATTCTTATGTGATTCTAATTAGTCTTCTAAACTATGTAACCTTTAATATGAACTAACATCAACCATAGAGATTACAGATATGAATAAATAAGCTTGAATTTTGATATTAACCTTAGTTAACATAAATATTCTAGCATAAAGTATGGTGAGTAAAAGAAATAATGATTTCTGATTATTTACTGAGTTTTCAATTAAACTCAAATTTATTGATTTAAATTATAAATATGTGACGTATGGCTAATCTTTAAATTTTAAGTGAATTAAAAGTAAATTAAGGGAAAATTTAGCAAGGATTTTTCCAAAATTTTGCTGAAATGTGCAATTGAAGATACAAATCGTTATATATTTATTTTTTTGTTATTTCCTTATAAGTCAAAATGTTTAAATATGTATATACTTATATATATATATGTATATACCTATATGTAATATATATAATATAATACAATACAATATGTATATATTAAATATGTATATACTTATATATAATCAAAAACTATATATTTATTTATATTTATAAATATAAAATAAAAAATATAATATGAATCAAAAAGTGGACCTGAGACAAAATGCAGAGATGGCATCACAGGGCTTCTCCTGCCTTGCTCCTAAAATAATACTCTAAAGTGGTCCAGATAGCCACTGGAATCAGAATTTCCTCACATTGGGTGAAAGGAGAACACCTCCTGGTTATCATATAGAGGATAGCACTGAGCAGGCATAACAGAAGTTCTGAGGAAAGTTGATTTAAAACAACAAAAAGGAGGGTGGCTTGGCAAGAAGTGCCTGGAGAAAATGGCAAAGCAAAAATTGCAGTTCAAATACATACTCACATGAAAGGACTCTTTGGGGATGTTGAGCAGCTTAGTGTGGACAGGACGGGAGGAGGCATGCAACAGTGCTGAGGTGAGTCTGGTGGGCGGGGTCCTCATGAAGAAGACAAAACTCACAAACCAGCAGCTCTCTTCCCATCTATTTCAGGACTCGGGCTGTTATAAGAAATTTGAAAGTGGTGCCCAGAAGTTACACTGAAGCGTTGTCCACGGAAGGGTGAAAACAGTGACTGAAAAGTGAGAAAACAAAGCCAGTGTTTGTGAGCCATGTGAGAGGTTGGGGTATGAGAAGATAGTGAAAAAAGCAGGATATAAAGAACATACACCTCTCCTGATTATACCTTCAATGCCTAATTCTTATTTCTTACTACTCTCTTGGCTACACTAAAATTTTCTACCTACTCTGTACCTGTCTCAGCATCTGAATATGTCTCCATAAACACATGTAACTATGCTGACTTGTCTGACTTTAACTTGTTAATCAATAGACCCCAGTGGACCTTTTTAGTCACCTGGAATTTATTACATAGACTTCGAGTATACTCACTTGCTTATGTTTCTTAGAGAAGTATCAAAAATTTCCTTACAAGACAGCTTTTTCTTGCTGTCCAAAACAACACTGTAAAATACTAAAACAAATTTTTAAGGTGAGTGTAAATTGGTACACTCACCATTACATTTTGTGTAGCAACATTTATCCTAAGGTACCTTTCCTCTCTTAGTACCACAGTCCTAGACCCTGGATTATTGAACAGCCATGCTTTTTTTTTACTTGGGGCATCCTGCTTGAAAATCAAAAGTGTAACTTGGGACACACATGTATAAATCTTCTCATTTGTTTTCTTAGCTTCAAGGGCCACTCTTTCATTTCCTCTAGTCCTCTGCCTTACAAACTATCGTCTCGTATATTTACATCATTTTGTGGTTAGTTCAACTGGGCAAATTAATATGGTTTCTATTTTACCCTCTTGACCTGAAACGGAAGACAAATGAAGCAACCATGGGCTTCTTGTCACAGAAATTTGTTCACCCTCCGAATAGTATTGGTGAAGTCACTATATATTATTTAGAAGTGACAGAAAAACCTTATGCCATGTGTAATCAGCTGTAATACCTAATTAGGTAGAAAAAGTAAACAAGTAAAATATTCCCTAGCTCTTTTTCTAAAGTGCTGGAATTCCTGGAAGTTTCTGGGTAACGTGAATTTTAGTAGACAGTATCACTACCTTCAAGCTTAAAGTGTCTTCAAGCTATGTTGAAATTATCCTTGTCTTTTGCAAATTGAGCTCTATATTTTATTTTTGTATTTGAGTTCAATATTTTAGTAAGATTTTCCAAATCTTGAAGATCGTATTTCTCTTCTCTTTTTATGTCCCGATGATGTTATGTCACCCTTGTTTGCAATCTGTCACTTTTGCTATAGCTGTTGCCTACAGGATATCTTCTAAGGGGTCAGAGAACATTCATGCTGCAATGTAGGTAGGATACTACTTGTATTTTCCTTATTGGATTCAATTTCTTTGAAAGGTTTTGGAAGTAACAATATTTATATTTTCCATTAATATCAAATGCAGCTATTATGTTTCTGTTCATGGTATAAAGGTTTAAATTAAAATATGAATTAAATATGAAAAAAGACAAAATAAAAGGAATTTATAAGTAACCAAAGGAGAACATGTGCAAGTGTTTTCCCTATGGGAGCAGTATAGCATTTTCTCAAAATAGAGCTACCATATGTGATTCAATAATCCCACTACGTGTCTATTCAAAGAATGCAGAAACACCAATTATAAAATATACTCTTATTTTCATTGTGGCACTACATAAAATAGCCAAGTGTGGAAACAACACAGCTAAGTGGGTAAAGATTAGAGTGGTATATATATATATATATATATATATATATATATATATATATATATATATATATATATATACAATCTATTCTATAGTAATCACTATAGAATATTGCTGAGCGATAAATGAACTGTGTGTGTTGTGTGTGTGTGTGTGTGTGTGTAGAAAATACCTGTGACTTCATGATTGCAGGGGATGAGAAGAGTGGCAGGGGATGAGAAGAGATCTCTCAAAGTATAAATGAGTTGTAACAATGAGAAGCTTAGAAGAACTTTACCCAAAGACTCCTACAAGAGAGACTGGTCATGGTGCAGCCATGATCCAAGAGTAGTCTGGTAGTCATTAAAGAATCAAATGAAGAATAAATTTAGAAGAACATGGCTAGCATGCAGGGGAATGCTCATGCGTGGGGATGTGTACTAGAGTCTGGTGAGCATGAGTATTTGTTCATATTTTTGCCTAACTTTCTGTTAATCTTTGCAAGTAAGGGATGTTAACAGATCTTGAAAATCTGGCTGTAATATTTTCCCTTTGTCTCCAAAGGACATTGATATCCCAACTTGTCCCCCAATATCAAAACCTCTGTGTGGTGAGGGGCTCCCTGATTATGTTATCCAATTGGCAGAAAATAGTAGCATCCAAAACAATACCACTGAGAATATGGAGGGCCAGGAATTCCATATATATGAATGTTAAGAGGGTATTATGCTAAGAAAAAAAAATGTCAGAAGACCAACTTTGGATGGTTTCATTTAAATGTGGAAAATAGAGAACAAAACAAAGGGTTAGATAAAACCAAAGCAATTATACGCCCCAGAAACTTAACTGTAGAATTGAGGCTGCTAGAGGACTAATGGAAGGCTTGATAACACTGTGCTTCCAACATGAGTGTGGTGTGGTGGATTTGCAAGTCAGCAAAACTGACTAAATATGTTGCTTTTAAAAATTTATTCTAATAAAACTTTTGCTTGTGGTTTAGGTTTTTTTTTCTTTTCTCTCTCTGATAGATAGCTTTCCATGTGTGAATGATTGTATATTACCTCATCACTCCCAGCTATTTTTAGCACTAAAATCATTTTTACTTATAGTTAAATTTCTCGGTAAACTAAAATGATAATCATCCCTTGAACGATTTTTTAGCACTGCTAGTTACACATTTCTTTCCTTAAAAACTCTTGAGGAATTTTGAAATGTTCAGGTAAGGTAAATAATACTTTCAATCATCTTAGTATAAAATACATTCATTGCTAAATAATTGATATTTATCAACATGACACATCAAACACTTGGTATTCCTAAAAGCAATATCCTATATTTTAGATATTAAAAACCAAAACAAAGTGAGGCATTCTCTTTCTAAAGTAATACTCCTAATTTATATAAATGATGTATTCTATAAAATATAAATAAAATAGTTCAACTATATATTTTTTTTTATTTTTAAGACCCACCACACTTTTTTTTAACATGTGTAAATACATTTTCACTAAGCAAACACTCAATATATTTTAGATATTTTTATTAATAGTGTGGTAGTATCATTTTTTTCTCAATCATCTTCCCATTTGGGTAAAAATGAGATCATTTAAATTTTGAATTTCAGATTACCATTTCAAGTGTAATCTACCTCAAAAAGAACGTATAATTTGAATGATACTTCTAGTATTTTTTACCAGAGGACAATATTGCTCTTAAAAAATTCTCTTACATTGTGTTAATATAAGACTGTGTCTTATTCATAATGATATTATTAAAATATTTTAACACTATCCCTTGAAATGTTTTAATCAATGAGCCCAATAAAACACTTAATCTAAATGCTTGATTGTATATTCAGTTTCTTAAGAATGTCATATATTTATCTATGCCATTCTTTTTTTTTTAATTCGTTTTTTAAAAACTTTTTTACATAGATAAATGGTTATGCCTCCCCCCCACCCCACCCCAACCCCTAAGGTCCATCCATTTGCTCAGACTTCTCTCTTGTTGTTTGATGATTTCTGTTCAGTCCACAGGTCTCTTTTCCCCTTCTGTGGTTGTGTCTATTTGACAGCTGAGAGACTGTGTTCCTGGTCCACAGCATTCTGTGCATGCAGGATTGTAGTCTTAGCTTTGCGTTGGGCAGCCTGTCCGTGCTCATTTGAGGTGTAACAATGTCTTCTCATTGCTGGCTGCCCATTCCAGTCTATTCTCCCCGTATATCCTTTGCCTCTTCACCCCACACCTCTGCCTTCTGACTGGGGGACCTTGCTCCCAGTTGTTTTCTGTAATGAGGTTTCTCAGAGAGGGTAGGCATCCACCAATGGCCTTTGTGGATGATCTCCACTCTCTCCCTTTGCAGATTTGTTGTAGAGCCATTTTCCAACTCTGTGGGCTTCCTCTCCCACAGTGTGGGGAGAGACTATTTGTTTTCTTGGGTGGTATATCCTGAAATGGGGTCTTGGTTCATCCATTCCTGATGAGTTTGTAGGCACAATTTTGTGATAAGTCTTCATCATGGTTGTCTCTCCAGTCCATTATGTTCTATGATAGTTCTTCTCCTGTGTCCTGCCCAGTTGTATTGTCAGGGTGCTTATCTGGTTCCTCACACAATCTATGTCGCTGTCTGTAATGCTTGTTTTTCTTATTCCTCCTGAGGACTAAGTGGAGTGAGAGTGAACTGGCAAGACCTTCCTCCTTCCCCCTGTTTTCCCTGACCCTGTGTGGGTCTTTTCTTGCCCATGCACTGGTCTGGTCCATGTCTCTTGGGCCAGCCCCCAAGGCCCTCTTCCCAGCCAACTTGATGGTAGAGGGTGCTTGGTGGGTGTGCAATTGGTGCAGCTGCCAGCCACAGGCCAGCCAATCAGGGCATGAGCAGCCCCCACAGGCCAAGCTGGCTTCCCAAGCCAGCACCTAGGCCCCTTCCTTCATGCAAGTGAGAGCAGATGGAGCCCGGTGGGGCAGAGCTACCTGTGGGGTGGAGCTACCTCTTGCAGTAGCAACGGTGACTCTCACGTGGGCCTCCCAGGGTTCGTAGTTGTCCCACACCCAGGGCTGGTCCGTGTCTCCTGGGCCACCCCCTGAGGCCCTCTTACCAGCCAGCTTGATGGCAGAATGATCAGTGGGTGCACAACTGGTGCAGCTGCCAGCTAGAGGCCAGCTGGCAGCTGTGGGCATGTGCCAATCAGGGCACGTGTGGCCCCCACAGGCCAAGCTGGCTGGAGCTTCCCAAGCCCATCTATGCCATTCTTGACAATGAGATAAATCATGTTAATTTAAATTTGTTTAGTGATGGAAATTTTTGACATAAAATTGCATATTTTTAAAGATATCAAATGGATATTAGTTTGTATATATAACAGCATATGAGATATTATGAGTAAGTCAAGCCTTGTTAACTGCAGTCACCATGTTGAGCATTAAATTCCTAGAACTTAGCCATCTTATCACTGAATGTTAGCGCCTTTTGAATAATATCAGCCTTCTGCCTTCCACTCCCCCACATCCTTGCCCAAACTTAGCCTCTGGTTATCTCCATTAAACTATCTGAATTTACTCTTCTGTGGGTTTTCTTTTGTTTTGTAGCTATCACATCATAGGTTTTTTTTTTTGTGTGTGTGTTTCTCTGACTTATTTTACTTAGCACAAAGTCTCATAATATGTTTGTGTTGCAAATAGCAGTATATATTTTTTCAGGCTAGTCCATCTTGTAGTTATAACACAATTCTTTACCTACTCATTTATCAATGAATACTTAGCTGGTTTCCCTACATTATCCATTGAATAATGTAATGATCACTAGTGCACAGATATCTTTTCAAGGTAAGGACATCATATCCTTTGATCATTTATTCCAAAGTGATATTGCTAAATCACATGGTGTTTTTATTTTAAGTGTTCTTTAAAACTACCACAGTTTTCCACGGTACACTAATTTGTATTCCTATCAACACTGCACAAAATAGAAGATGCTTTTTTTAATTTCGTGTCTTTTTGATAGACACATTTTAACAGGTTAATATGATAGTTTATTTTGACTTTGATTTCCTGATGATTATTGAAATTGAGCATCTTCTATGTACATATCATTTGGATGTCTTCTTTGGACAAGTATCTATTTTAGTCCTCTGCTAAGTCTTAATTGAACTATAATTTTTTGGCCACTGAGTTTATGTATTCTTTATCATATATCTGGTTTACAAATATTTCCTTTCTTTCATAGCTACCTTTTCATTTTGTTCATTATTTTTATTGCTATGCAGAAAGTTTTGAGATTAATGTAATCCCAAATTTCCTTTTTTGTTTTTATTACTTATGCTTTTAGTTTCATATTCAAAATATTGTTTTAAAGTAGTATATTTTGAGTGTTTCACTTACTGTTTTTTTTTTTTTTTTGAAAAGTTTTATACTTTTAGACTTTGTTAGAATAGATGCCTATTAATATCCATATTTATTTTTTGGTCTTTTTTTTGTGTTTCTTTAAATTTTCCCCATAGTCAGCATTAATAGGGAGAAAATTTTATATACATTTCTATATAGTTTTTTTTTTAAATGCTGAGATGTGCTGATTTTTTTAAATTAAATTTATATATAAGAGAACTTGAATTCTAAGATGGAATTCTATTATATAATTTGTGTTTAAACTCATAGGTGATAAACCTGTTAAGTCTAATTATAATCAGAATCAAGGAATCCATCAAATTCATGGAGACTATTATCTTTATAAATTTTCACTAATCTAATTTTCATTTTCCTATACACTTTATGTATATTTGCTCAGTAATTATTGTATTCATTATATAACAAATTTGTACTAGTCATCAGCAATATTACACAAAATGCTAATTGATATATGCCAGAAAAGTAATGCCTAATATTCATTTTCTTCTAAGGTAGAGAAACCTAACTGCAATGGCCTGGAAAGACTGAAAAAAATTTCTTTTTTTAGCACAAACATTTTTAAATATATATATATATATATATATATATAGTTTCTACAAATCAGTATAAAAAAATAAAAGGACCTTGGAGTTTTAAGCAAAAAGTTTGTTAAGGTAATTCAATTATTGTATTGAATTAGAGTAGTTTCCTCTAAGTGATATTGGATATTTAGTGATTGCATATTTAATCACTGGAATAGGAATGCTTTTCATTTCTCAGTAGCATGAAAATGGCAACCAAATAATATATGAACAGAA